>OX637399.1:21865000-22295000 GCA_951799425.1 Ilex aquifolium
TAAAAAGAATGAGAACGATATGAAAGTGAAAAGAAATTAAAATAGATAAATTTAGTTGGTTAAATATAATAAATAAGGAATTAAAGGTTATTAAATGTGATAGAAGGGAAGTTATAAGTGGTTAAATAACATAAAATATGGGATATTAATAAATAAACTTATGATTATGTATTAATAAATAATAATAAAGAGAGACGACATCAAACCCTACCATGTTTCTTCATTAATAGCATAAATAATGTTGTCGTTATGCTTATTTGAAAGACAAAAAAAACTCCGAGTATAAAAAAAGTGAAAAAAAAATAGTCAAAAAATAATTAGATCAAGGAGTTTTTTTTAGAGTAAACTATACATACGGTCCTTAAACTATAACCCTTATTTTAATTAACCTCCTAATTTTTTTTTGGTCAATTGAGTCATTGAATTCTTTAATCGTATTAATTGAGCCCTTCTGTTTGTCTCTGTTAGATTTTCTAATGGAAAGTGGCGAAGTGTGTCATTTACGTGATACAAATGAGTTGGAGTAAACTATATATGTGACCTTTAAACTATGACACTTGCGTCAATTGAGTCTTTGAACTCTCTGATTGTGTTAATTGACTCATTTTGTCTTTTTGTGTCATATGGTCATGTGAGTGGTACACTTTAACAGAGGTAGACAAAATGACTCAATTGACACTATTAGAGAGTTCAAAGGCTCAATTGACACAAAAAAAGTTCATGAACTTAACTGACACAAAAATCATAGTTTGAGGGACATATGTATAGTTTATTCTTTTTTTTAAATGAATGTTCTTTCATATTTAAAAAATGGGTAAAAAACAAAACCCCCCTTGAACTAAGCATCCATCTCATGACACCCCTTATATTTTTATGTGTTTCAGTTAACCCTATCTAACTTGTGACAAATTGTAAATGTTTAATAGAGGCAACAGTTTATATAAAAAGATTAAACTATCATCCCCTATTTGTAATCTAATTTTCTTTGTGATATCATTATTGTAGAACCCTTATGTTTAAAAAACAAAACTTGCAACTAGCACACTTTTACCACCTTAGTTGCACCCCATCACTACACTCCACAAAATTCCTATGGAGAAGGCCAGAAAGAGGTTTTTTTTTTTTTTTTGGGGGGGGGGGGGGAGGGGAGAGAAAAAGAAAGATGTTAAAGAAAGAGAAGATAAAGAATTTCGGATTTTTATTTAGAGTCTTACAAATACATCAGGCTTATTTTTTCGTGAGGATTTTCATTGGTGTGATTAGATTTAAGTTTCATATTGTGTGTGTACTCGAATTTGTGTTTGAAGCTTAAACTCTGAATTTACTAATGGGTTATATAGTAAACGACCATTTCTTCCTCAATTGATGTTTGGATTGTGTTATGAGATTGTAATATAGTGTATTGGAGTGTTTGGAAGTCATGACCGAGGTGTGTGTGGTGAAGAAACACCCACTAGGATTTGAGCCGGCACACAAGATCCAATTTATTTTTCAGTTCTAACTAATTTGGGATCAAGGAATACAAAAATGACTTTAAATTTGAGAAAGTAAAAATCGTTTGATAAGTCAAAAATAAATTTATAGATCTAGAGAGAGAGAAAGAGAGCTGATGAGATGAAAATAAGGGATAAAATTGATAATTTAATTTTTTTTTTAATTTTAAAAAAATTATTTATTTTATAATAAGCACTTTGTGTAATTACGGCACCGTTCCACTAATTTTGTTAAATTTACGTTTTGTTGACAAGTTGAAAAGGCGTAATAGTATAAGGGCAAGGTAAGACAGTGGCTTAATTCTGGAGGATTTTTTGTTTTTCAGTCCAATGAAGACATACAGTTGAGTCAGTTAAGTCGTAGACAGCAGCTTCTGACTCAGCGCAGAGTACATTAGACAGATTTCTTAACTCTGTTACTCCTTTTCTGTTGACTTACATGTCGGTCAGTGAGAGGGAGAGAGGGAGAGAGATACACGCGCGCGAGAGGGAAGGGGTCTCCGTTTCTTTTCGTTTGATTTTCGGTGATCCACTCTCTCTCTCTCTGAGCTAAGGCTCTTCGATCTGAAGAGATCTGCCTCATAGTCATTTGCTGATCGGAAAGAGTTTTGCTTTTGATAGGCGTGAAGATGGCCGCTGCGCCGGTTGAGCACGAGCCGATTACGATTACCTCATCAAGCTCCTCCTTATCGGCGATAGCGGCAAGTCTCTCTCTCGCTCTCAACATATTCTTGCGTTATGTATGGTTGACTTGTTGACTTAAAATTAGGGTTTTGGTGTCAATGTAATATTGAAGGGGTGTCAGTGTGTTTGCCAGATAGTTGAAGGGGTCTCAATGCAATATTTACTTTTCTCCTTGCCATTTTTCTTGTATTCTTTTTTCTGCTATTAATTACATAGCCTTCAGTTCATCCTACTTCTATGTTTTTTTTTTTTTTTGCAGTTGTCGGAGAGAGTTGTCTGTTACTACGTTTCTTCGATGATTCATTTTTTTTTTTTTCCTGGTCAGACCATCCGGTATTCGAAAGTCATATTGGGCTCCGACTAATCCAGATTCAAGCCAGGTGGGACCACAAGGGCGGCAAAGCTCTCCTTACCGAACGCACCTGCATTCCAAAGACTCGAACCCGAAACCTTGGTTAAGGTAGAACAGTCCATCACCAACTGATCTAACGCTCGGTGGTACATTTACAACAAGTGTCATTACCACAATCGGGTACATATATATATATTTTAGGACCTAATTTTTATTCCTTTTTAAAAAAAAAAATATAATCCTTTATGCACAACATTTATTTTCTGGTAAGTTTCGTAGGATTGATTTTAAGATTAGGACAATTGAGCTTGATGGCAAGCGCATCAAACTGCAAATATGGGATGCTGCCGGACAGGAACGTTTCCGGACAATCACACCAGGTATTGAACTATTTGACTAATTTTATATTACTCTTAGGGCTCGTTTGGTTACCGTATTAAAAATGGATGGATTAAATATAGTAATCCAGTCTAATACAATACGGAATGACAAAAGACAAGATTAAATAGGGTATTAGAATAATACGTAATTTTATCAAGTGTTTGGTAATACGCAATATAAGCGTTGAATAGTAGTTATTTAATCCAATCGGTTGTTTGGTTAGAGAATTATTTCATCGTATTAATGTTGAATTAACAAAAATATCCTCAATCAGTGTTTGTTACATTGATGACAACTTGATTTTATCAGTTAGGAGGTTATAATAGTAAATGTGTAGAATAATACGTTTGAATTGGATTATAATACCATCTCTCTTGGTGGTATTAAAAAATCTCCATAATACATAGCTATCGTATAAAAAATATACGATAAGTATACGATCAATATACGTTTTTGAAATTAATACGGTATCAAATTTACTTACCAAACAAAGTATTAGCCCCGATTAAATAAAAAATAATACAATACAATATTTAATCCCCTCATAATACGTCTACCAAACGAGCTCTTATGTTTTTCTTTTATCTATTTACTAGCAATAACCTCCTGCATAAAGACAAACACTCTGTATTACCAAAAATCAAGCATTGATTGAGCAATATATATATATATATCTTGACCAAGATTAAGTGAATCAATCTTGACCATTTTTATTGCGTTTTTATAAGTTAAGAATTCAACATCTTAGCTTATTATTAGATTAGATAGATAGTTATTTGAGTACTTTCATTGAGCATTACTGTATGCACTGGAAAGCTAACCAGCTCTACACTAGATTCTATTGACACATACAGGCACCATAAAAGAACCTATTTTTTTATTGTTGCTTTTCTTTTTGCATTGGTGGTTGTTTGATGTTCACGTAGGTGCATGTCATACATTGGCATGGGAAGAATCTTACTCATGGAGGATGCATCGAACATATTTTTTTTGTAGATTATAGAGCCCTTTAGATAACTCTTTAACACTATTGAAACTTGTTGGACAGAGTGCAAAAACAACTTTCAACGTGGAGCAAGTCTTCTTTTCCATAGTTAGAGACATAAAGCAAAGGCTCGCAGAGAGTGATTCCAAAGTGGAGGTATATGCTTGCATTATTTTGCTAATCTTGTGATTCAGTTAATGCAAAGTGGTATAATTATGCCCTTAGTGCATTGACCTTTGTATTGGATATGCAGCCTCCAAACATTAAAATCACTAAACCTGAACCTGGTAAGGGTTCAACTGCTGCTCCAGAAAAGTTGATGTGCTGTAATACTTGAGGTTCAGCAGAAGATCAAGTTTGCTTTTCACTCATGTAGAAAACGAATTAATGTAACTCACATTAAACAAAATAAAATAAAAAATACATGCGATTTTGTTCCTGTAACAACCTGGGTGAGGAGAATAACAAATACAAAAGATACAAAAAACAAAATAAAATAACAAAGCAAACAACTTTACACAAGCTAATAAGGATGTTATTGGATTGTCCATACACTCCCAGAACAGCAGAACATCTGTAAATGCGACCGGGGCAACTTAAACACAACAGCGGTAAGAAAAAAAGGAAAGAAAAGAAAAGAAAAGAAATTGTCATATAAACAACGTTATCATCCATTGTTATGGGAGGAGTTCGGCGTATGTGCCCATCGCCAGTGCCACTACCGGACTTGGGCGTTGGTGGTAGTACTTCATGAGCAGCAACCACTACTAGGAGTAGGAGGTGCCTGGTTTTCTGGTTTCGGCTTTATGATACTTCCCTTTACTGTAGACCCTTCTTCCAAAAGTCTTGGAACCTCCATTATCTGTAAATTACAAGAGTGTTACATAATCTAATCCCATGGCAGTTGCTCATAATCCAAAAGTTTTCAACAATTAGAGAGAGAATTAAAGATGGATATTTTGTACACTTGCTATTTATAGGATGAGTCGAACAATCATGTTCTCAAAACTCCCTGCTTTCCAGTCTCACCACCCATTTCACATGGAAATTTATTTCAACTGTGATTTATATAAACATGTGTATCTATTATTGGAACTAGCAATGCACGATTTGCATTGCACATGAACAAATTATAAAATAATTTTTTTTGTTAAATCTATAAAAAAAAGTATGATTGTATGTGTAGTTGAATTAAGCAATAAATTAAGTGTCGAAGAATTAATCCTTATTTTATTTCTTCCTAAACCTAATTTTAACCTAATCTATTTAAGCATCTCTCAGGCCCTCTTTAGATATTTCCTCTTTTGTTTATAATGTAGCCTTACTATAAGATTGTCGTTCTTAAATATTTGCACATCTAATTATATTATAAATTGATTACATTTTTTGTTACATAGATTGCTTAGATTGTAATACTTTTGCTTATAATATTGTCATATAGTTGTCTATTGAAAAATACAATCTAGTACCTACACGTATATAATGAGAGATCATACATTGAACTTTGCTTCTTCATATCGATATAGACATAGATATAGAAAACTGTATGTAAGTGTACTACTTAGAAATAAATTCAAAAAAAATTGGAAGTCATGTGATACTTATACAAGAGTCTAAAAGAACTTAAAAATCGAATCAGTACAGAAAGTAAAAATTAGATGAAAATATGAGGATATAATTGACTTTATAATAATAATTAGGGATAAAATAGGAAATCAAAAGATTTTCACATATGTTGACCTTTATAAATAGTATAGATATAGATTAATATAACATTTCTTGTATAATCAATGTTCATCTGATAATGGTAGATTCTGCAGGGCAGGTGAAAAACATAAATTCCTTTACCTTTAAGGCAAGCTCTTCAAAGCATTGCTCCACATTTTCCCGTGTTTTAGCACTGCATTCTAGAAATAAACATCCAAGTTCTTTTGCAAGAGCAACCCCTTCTTCCCTACTTACAACCCTTTCAGATTCCTGAAATTACATATGGAATGAGTTTTTAGTTAATCATGAGAACAGTAAGGCTTCACACATTAACAGACTAAAATAGTATATACCCAGCCGATGAAAAAAATCTTCATGTAAATAATTTATAGCAAGGGAATAAGCGACCACTAAGCTTGACAAAATCTTCCAGCAAAGAGCTCTGACAATTACAAGCAGGCAAAAAGCCAAAATAAGGGGCATGCTAGGGCAGAAGCGAATTCTTTAATTGGAAAGGGCAGAATATAGATTACAGAATCACTAAACCAAATAAAAGCTTTGCAATTGGATGTAGTGACTTCTGTGGGGTGTCAAACGATGATGATACCTGACATTGAACACAGCCTAGTTTTAAGTCCTCTCACACAAAAGCTGAAGAAGGTAGCTTGAAACACACAAGTTTAATATGAGCCGATTGATACTTATAAGCTGATTAGGTTACTGATACTTAATGATCAAGCGGAACGCCATATTCTGCTGCCCAAGTGTAGATGGGGCAGACCCAATTACTTAGTCTCAACTTTCAGCGTTGAGTCTTTGTTTGAGTCAGGTCCATCTACTCAAATGTGAATGTTCTCCTTTGTTGGTTGTGCTGTTTAGCATACTCTGGACTCTGGACTGTTGGTGTATGTGATTACCTGTTTTCATTTCATTTTGCTTATATACAAGCACAGCAACGTGAAAATAAGAAAAGACAACAGCGGAACAGATTTTATGTTTAGTTTTCTCATGTTGGACCAGAAGAATAAAGTTGGATAGCATGTCTGCACAATCTTTCACTAGCACTGTTAAGGAGTGAAGATGAGTACAAAGACATACTCCAGATCATTTCATAAAATTTTCCTCTAATTTCTGTACTTTTCGCAACATTAAAGACTGGTAGTTTAAATAATTTTGAATTGATAGGTCTGGCAACAGGTAAAGCAAACATGACAAAAAGAGTTTATGTATAGAAATTTACTTGCAGCAATTAACTACACAAGCCAGGTACCTAAAAAGCAAGCATAAATGCAATTTATAAGTGGTTCCAAATGTTTTGTCAATAGAAACCCTTCTTAATCATTTAAATGATTGGAATTCCAGAACAATTTTTAGGCATAGCAACGGACAATGCAAAACTTACTCTGTCAACTTTGTTCCCAACAAGCATCTTGACACAATCTTGATTGGTGGAGTACAGTTCTACTTCTTTGGCCCATACATCTGCCAAGTTTGTAAAGGTTTCTCTCCGTGTCACATCATAAACTATAATCAAACAAAGAAATTAAAATTAGTTGATGAAAACCATGGAAATTTGTGCTTCATAAGTATGAAAACTCTCATTTAGGACAATTAGCAGAGTATGGTTGAAGTACCAAATAGATATGTATGCTTGTTGCAACCCTTATAGAAATAATGCAATAGTAGGCAAATACAAATTCAGCTGCTTCTTGTCTCTCATAAATACTGAGCAAAAAGAAAAGGTTTTCTATTACAACTGAGTGTAAACAGTGAAAGGGAAAACCATTGGCTTTTCACATATTGCTCAATATTATCAGTTGTTACTGAAAGGCAAAGGGGAAGAGTGCGTGGGAATCTGCAGATAAATAGGTCGATTATTCGAGGTACTCTGGTAGCTGGATGCGTATCTCTATAATGATGATTGGGTTATTGACACATGTAGTCAGGGTCTCTCAACTGAATATAAAAAACCATATTCACAGCTTGATGTAGAAAAAAAAATTGATCTTCATCATGAATAATAAGTTGAGCACTGAGGCTAAGGGAATAATAGGAACTGGAGAAACATGTCTATGTAAACTCTCACAATAATATGAAATTGAAAAATAACATAGTGTGTATATTGCAACTTTTAACTCACAGTATAATTTCCCCCACTAACATTGACAATATAAAATTTTTTATAGGAAAGACTCCTATATGCAACGTTTTGGATGCCATCGTGTCAGTGTTCCTACGATTGGAAACAAAACTCGTGGGATTTACAGAACTTGAGCTTCGCAGTGGATAAGGTTAATTGGCATAATCCTTACAAATCTGTGATATTAATGCAAATTTGTACACATGCAGCATCAAGAGGACTGAGTAGTAACAATAACTTAAGCTGATTAGTTTAATGAATAGTACATTCTCAATAAGTGTTTGGAAATAATTAATTCACTCAAAAACCCTCCAGTAGAACAAGTAGAGTTTTACAGTTGATATCATACCAAGAATGATCCCCTGGGCACCTCTATAATAAGAGCTTGTTAATGTCCTGAACCTCTCCTGTCCAGCTGCAGCAGATATGATAAATTTTACAAAACCAATCATAATTTTTGTGAACACTGCAGTAGAGAATAAATGTTACGGCTAAATGACTTAGAATAGAATAGAATAAATATTATTTGAATGTTACAGCATTCAAATAATAATAACACAAACCTTAGAAAAGGTATTTAAGGTTAATTCTACACAAGAAAGAAGCATCCTGCAACTTCACAAACTAAAGGACTTCTTGCACAGAAAACTTCCGATGGCAACAGCACTACTAAGAGAAGATGCAGTGTTTAACTTCATTTTCTTGGGATACAACAGCAATTACTAGAAGGTGCCAAGAAAAGATAAAAGGGAAGAATGCAATCTGCAACAACCATGCGATACACTAAAATAAGATCCCTAGGTTCTCTGCTCTCTTGCACACGCAGAATCAATGAGTGAGCATCTTCTCTCACTTTACCAAGTTGTCAGTGACCAATATCTATAGCCCACTATTCGTGTAACAAGGCTATCTCTGAAGTGTCTTAGCACATTACATGCCTGCCCATTCCAAGGGAATAACAATACCATCCGGCACACCTACTTGCACCCTGCAGAACTCCAAGCCTACCTCTCCCTGCAGAACTCCAAGCCTACTACTGCTCCCTGCAGAATTATCCTACCCATGATAGGCCGATGATAAAGGGATTCATACAACAAACAAAAGAAAGCATCTGAGATTTGGCTCTCAATCCTGATTCCAGTCGTGCCCACCACAACTAAATGCCACTAAAAGCATATCTCCTCTTTCTTGGCCACAGTCCAGAAGAGATTTGGAAATACTAGCTTGAAGGTATCCTTCCCATACCATATATTATGTCTAAAGCTGGTCCTCAGACCACTTCAATGACGTAACTAACATGTTTGATTATTCATTCCACACTTTCTTGATTCCTTTCCACAACCCGACTCCAAAGGTCCCATCCCCTAAGCTCTAGCGGAGTACAATGCCCCCTTGCAATACCATGCTCCCTTTCTACTGCCCTTCACCAATGTAAGCCTCTGTTAGGCCTGTTTGGGTATTATACAGTAATTCTCTGTTTCCTAATCTCCAGAACAAGACGACCAAAAAATATTTATCCTCATTTGCATAAAAATTCCTATTGAATATTTCTCTAGAAGCGGCTATGGAAACTCGATAAACCTAGGGAGGTACAATCATGTGTTACCGGGATGATGAATGCTCTGCAAGAAAAGTATGATCTTTTTATGATACTAACTCTTGTTCTCGAAAAGGCCAATTTACATGCAATAACCATGGGACACTATAATTTAGGGGTAGAAATATTGTTAGATGATTCAACCCAAAATCAATTGGTTATGGGTGAAGTAACCCCCAAGTATACAAACCAACCTTATGTGTACTTTATTTTTCGATGTGTGATACAAAATCTCTTCACACCCTACCTCACGTGTCATCCGGGCTAGCACGTGGGCTAACAAACTGAATAGAAATATATAGACAGACAAACCGAAGTTGAACCAAAATAGATGGATTAACAGATTGAAAAATTCAACTGGGTGAGAAACCTGGCCCACCAATTACCCCAAACCCGACTCTAATACCATATTAGAACATCTAACCCAAAATCAATTCGCTATGGGTGGAGTGGCCCCTCAAATATACAAACTAACATTAGGTGTTCTTAATTTTCCAATGTGAGCTACAAGCTCTCTTCACAAATATTAAAGGAGTCCTTCAATTTTATTCAGGGTTTAATCGTTGCGATAATCCTTATATTAGCAATGGGAAAACGCCTTAAGGCAAAAGCATACATGAATAATGATGTTTTCATTCCTTGTATGAGGGTGACAATCACACCTTGTATAAGATAAGAACCCGGCCTCAACCAATAGATCAAAGATAGAAACAAAGCATCAGTTAGTTTCTAATATTTGAGAAGCTCGAGGTCTCTTTCACATAATAGGGTCAATCATGGCTGCAAATTTTTTTTAGTAGATGAACTGTTCAAGTAGGTTTATAACCATGGTGGGCAAAATGTGATAGAAGATCCAGCTACACTACATTCAACAGAATAGAATAGGATCCATGATGGATGCAAATGGTGATATAATGGATTATGAGGCCTTTCTTCTCCCGCCATACACAATGTTAATGACTGTCTAGACTTGAAATGCAAAAACCAGCACACAACTCATACAGCTGGATCCATAGAGTTAGAAAACAGAAGTCATCGACCACCTTCAGTGTAGTACTTACTCTCACACCCACTACCTTCGTACCAAGTGATCATATCATGAGGTCCATGTAACTATTGGTGCAATAAACTAGACTAATTAGTTGACGGATTAGTATAAAACTCTGTGCTCCAGCCTATAGATCAACTGCTAAACATATTTCACCCGCACCGTTAGGTCTGAATTTCTGAGTTGACCTAAAGATATGAAAAAGATTATAGAAGCCTAGATAATTCTTATGAAACAGACTGTACCACTTGGATATTGAGTTACCCTATAAGGAGGACAAAACCAGGAAAAATAAAAAGCAACATAACAGATGCTGAGATATTGACATGCAAGTTTATGCAATAATAAACAATGACCTGTTGCCAGTTATTACCTGTGTCCCAGATTGTAAGCTTCAATTTCTTCCCGCCAACCGTTAGCAGCTTGATTTTAAAATCCACACCTGGATAAAGTTGAGACAGTTTTACGAAATAAGCAAAAAAAAAGGTTTAATCTCAGATATGTCTAGAATTTAGAGTAACTTTTATACAAGAAGAAACTGAATTACTAATAAGGTTCTAAAAAAATTTGTGAACTGAGCTCTGTTCACAAATCAGAAAAAACAGGGAATGAAGTTTAAAAAAAGAATGGCAACACGTCTTACGTATACCACCAAAATGTTTTTTTTTTTTTTTTGGGGTAGGTAGTATAGCACCAAAATGTTGATAGCTAGATAGAATGATTTTTACAGAGACCAATTGTGAACTTCATCTTAATAAGATTATTAGAATCTTTCTTCACATATTTCTCACCCTATCACAATGACATTAAAATATGCCATCAATCACCAACGCATATAACCACCCCATGAATCTAAAAGACTATATTCCTCCAACATTGAGATCAAATAAAACATATAAATCGACTCAAACAGGGGCACAATAAGGCACGTATTGCTCAATGCATGTCAATACACTTGCCATTACACCTGAAAGGTATCCACATAATCCAGCAGTAATTACAAATCCACTTTACTTGTTAAAACATTAAATAACACGCAAATCACAGTATACCTGGATGATTATCCACGAGTATAGATGTATGTACGTATGCGACTATATATACAAAAATGAAGTAGCTATGTTATAACTCTATCAATCACGAGTTCCAGAACTAATTCACTGATCAACGGGCAGAGTTAAATTTTATCTACTAGTTCGTACATCAAAAACACAAACCTATATTTCTAAACTGAAAAAATTAAAATATATATCCATACGGTACCGATTGTAGGAGCGAGACCATCGATGGAATTGGAAATGAAACTGACGAGAAGACTGCTCTTTCCGACGCCGGAGTCGCCGATCAGCAAGATCTTGAAGGACAGATCGTAACTGTTACTCTGCCTCGACGAAGAGCCCATTTCAATGGATCAGTGAAATGGTAACGATTTTATCTCTCTCTAGCTTTCTCTCTTTCTTCGACCAAACAACAACAGTGACAGTGTGTATTTAATGAAGAGAGAGAGAGAGAGCAAAAAAGAGGAAAAGAATATAAGCATCTATCTCAATCTGTGTATCTACGCATGTATAGAGAGAGAATGTGAGTCATTTTAGAAATAGAAAGAAAACGGCTACCTCTGCCTGAGGACAACGCGATTCTTTTCTTTTCTTTTCTTTGCTTTGCTTTTCTCTCTCCCTCTCTCTACTCAAATGCGATTCCGTATTTGCGCGGAACGTAAGGTTCGTTGTCCGTAGCCCACCCCATATCATTTACTCCTGAGAAGGGAGTGGCATTCTTGTAATATTTCTATAGTGAGTGACCAAACTTGTTCTTCTGGTAAAGAGTTGGGCTCCATGCACTTGGTGGTCGGTCACCATCTGGGTGGGTTTGGATTTGAAACTCCATGGTGTTTGAGAGTGAAAAAGGGAAGGAAGTTTAATCGTTGATTTCAAGAAAGTAAAATTTTTATAAAATAAGGAATAATATTGGACTAAAAATTGATTATTAAAGAGCAATGTTATAAAATTTAAATAAAATTTAAAAAATTATAACTCAAATGCATATCATTGTTTGGATGAGTAGGTCCTATCAATTTTTTCAGTAAGACCCACTTATGTAAGGGATGATATTTATTTGAATTTTAATTTTTGAGTTTCATTTGAATTATATAGCATTTTCTTTAGTTAAAACACACTGACTTAGTGGGGACTTTTGGTTGGGTTCTAATGCAAAATAAGGGCATAATTACAACTATATAATAAGGAAGAATTATATTCAGATCTCTTGAGATTTATCACATAATCGTTTAGATCCCCTAATATTTGAAATATTATAAACAGACTCTTTGAAATTTATAAGCGTGTAACACTTAGACTCATATTGTTAATGTATGTTAGTATATTCATTAGTAAATTATACTTAGACTCCCTGAAGTTAATAAGTGTGCAATACTTAGACCCCTCAAGTTTAAAATGTTATATTTAGACCAAAAATACTACAATCAAAGAAAAATATCAATATTTTAAATTTTATAATTAAAATTTATATTTTATTATGACATTTATTGAAATAAAATCAAAAATAAAAATTTAATTTTTTTCTTAGAAAATCATACATAATATACAATTATACTATTTATTGGAATTTAATTTGATCGTTTAAACAATCAAATTAAACTACCAAATTACTCCAATTAAAATTAGAAGATATTGTGTCTATTACAGTTTGACCCCTTATTTAATTTTTTAGTTTTATTCTAATAAATAGTATAATTGTATATTTTTGATTTTATTTTAACAAATGTCATAATAAAACATGAATTTTTATTGTAAAATTTAAAATATTTGACATTCTATCTTTGATTGGAATATTTTTTGTCAAAGTATAATATTTTAAACTTGAAGGGTCTAAGTATTACACGTCTACAAACTTTAGGAGATATAGGTATAATTTATTAATGAATATACTAACGGACATTGACGATAGGGATCTAAATGTTACGCACGTACAAATTTTAGAAGGTCTGTATATAATATTTCAAATGTTAAAGGATCTGAGTGATTAAATGACAAATCTCAAGAGATCTGAATATAATTCTCCCTAATAATAATGAATACCCTACTTAAATAGCAATACTTTGAGGAGTTAATTTACAATTTTTTTTTTAAATTCGAGTGATAACATCGATGGTTGAATATATAATTTCACAAATCTAGAGACCATATGGTCTGGGGGGGCCTCAACGTGACTCCGCTACCTTGTATTTCAGTTGGCCTTTTTCTTTTATTTTTTGAAAATTTGAAGTCTTCTTTGGGCTGAAAAAAAAAGAGAGAAACAAATAAAACAACAACGAGACTTGATTTATTTGAGGCTGTTTGGTAAGGGGGTATGGGGCTTGGCAAGATGGCTTTAGAGAAAATAGTTTAAAAAATCCCAAAACTTTATATTTGGATTGAAAATTCAATCTTAAGTTCCTAAACTCAGCTCGCAATTGACCCGAATATTAAACTCATGATCATGGGTTTCGTCCAACCTAAGGGGGTGGGTTTGGGAAGATAAGTTAAAGGGTTGAGGATGCAAAAGACAATTGGACTCTTTAACATAGATATGAATTTGATTGATCAAGGATACAATAGTCATTTAGAAGACAAATAGTTGTTAATAATTATGATATATTTGTGGATCTTACATGTGTATGTGTTGCATACCAACAGGGGCAAAGCCAGGATTTTGCCTCAGTGGGGGCAACCTAAATTTTTCAAAGTATAATTGTAACATTCTTTTCATTAAAATATGTATTCTTGATAAACTGTATAAACATAGTTACATCAAAAGAATGTTATTTAGAGGCGCAACTCATGTCTATAAGTGATGTACAAAAAAAGGCAATAAAAAAACTTCACATCAAAAATATCCTTTAGTGTTCGAAATCCTGTACAAAAGGAGCTCCCAACTCTCGAACATCTAATAAATCCTTATAATTGTTCTCGACGAGTTTTCATATTTTGGAACCGTTGCATAATCATTTCATTTTCAATGACATTTGAAACATCTTTCTCAATATATGCAACCAAGCAATCATTCATCCATTGATCTTCCATTCGATTGCGCAATCGATTCTTTACTATGTTCATGCAGTGGCAACTGGTAAGATAAGTGCTAGTTTAATGAGAAAATATACCAACAGATATACTATATTCTTTTTTGTCTCAACTAACTTCTTTGCAAGCCCACCAATTCCGTTAACTTCTAAAAATTCATTGGAGCGCACATTAAGTATATAAAGTATCAAGTCTCAAGAGCTCCATTGGGAAAAATTCTGAAGGATAAAATTGAGCAAGACGAAGTAACTTCTCCTTATTGAATGCAGAGAATGAATCCATTGGATTTAGGCATGCCACACAAAAAAGTAACTCGGTGTTCACCTCAGTAAAACGATCACTAAGCTCTTGAAGTTGCATATCTAACACCGTAGAAAATAATTCAACACGATAACGGTGTAGATTAGTGACTTTTTCACCACGCCGTGACCTTCCTCGAGCTATGTATATCTCATCCATATTCGGAATAATAATATCATGTCTTTCATAAAAAGAAGAGACCTCGGCGACTAAAGCATCCCATCCATCATCCCTCATCATTTGTAAACGTTGTTTGGATACTTTAACTAAACTCATAGCATTTACAATATCTTGATCTTTCCTTTGTAATGCTTGTGATAGTTCATTTATAATTCCCAATACACCTTTCATCAAATGTAAATTGAATACGAAATCGAAAGATTGAATTGAATCCAATAAAGCACATGTTTCACCTCTTTGCTCAGAAGTTGTACCATGCTCTACATAATCTCAAGCACATCAACAACAGAGGAGAACAAAACAATCACATTTATGAGAGTGCCATAATGTGAGCCCCAACATGTATCACCGGCCCTTTGAAGACTACTTTCTTGATACAAACCACGCCCACTTGATAACTCTCCATTGTTTAGTGCTTGAATGACCTTACTAGCTTGCTTCTCTCTTAAAATATCTCTTCGTTTGCATGAAGCTCCAACAACATTCAATAAATTAGCAACAATATTGAAAAGCAATGCAATTTGATTGTGATTTTTCGCAACAGACACAAGTGTGAGTTGAAGTTGATGAGCAAAACAATGAGCATAAAAAGCAGATCTATACTCTTTTATGATGAGACTTTTGAGACCATTGAATTCTCCTCTCATATTACTAGCTCCATCATAACCTTGCCCACATAATCTTGACAGACTTAATCCATGCTTTGAGAACAATGATTCAATCGCCGCTTTAAGTGATAAAACATTTGTATCAGTAACATGGACTATGCCAAGAAAACGCTCAGTGATGCATCCCTTTTTATCCACATAGCGCAACAGAACTGCCATTTGCTCTTTAACTGAAATATCACAAGATTCATCTACTAAAATAGAAAACAAATCATCTCCAAGATCATTGATTATTGCGCATGTGGTTTTACTTGCAATAACGTGAACAATATCCTTTTGAATGTCAGGTGCTGTCACTTTGAGATTTTTTGGAGCATTTTTTAAAACAACATTGTTGATGGTTTCATTGTGCTCAGCAAGAAATCGTAAAAGTTCAAGAAAATTGCCTTGATTTTTTGAATCCTCAAACTCATCATGACCATGAAATGCTAACCCTTGACGTAAAAGGAATCGAACACAATCAACTGCTGCAGTTAAACGAACTCAATACTCCTTTCAAGCTTGATTTGATTGCTTAGAATAAGCAACTTCAATATGTTGCTTCTGATTCATTAGATTTTGACAGTTTCTCCAATTCTCATTATGAGCACTATTTGGACCCCCAACATAAATTTGAAATCTTTCTTTCTTCTTCCAGTTACAGAATCCCTCTATAACGAAAGAGTCACCACCCCCATGCTCTCCCATATCACTTCTCATTAGATAGCAACATAAGCAATAAGCGGCATTTTTTTTAATGCTATACTCCAACCAACTACCAAACTCGTTGAACCAAGATGGACTAAAGCGACGACACAACTTGCCGAATTTCGTTTGGGAAAAATTATGTTCACGGGGTTGACATGGGCCTTTTTGTAGATATGCTCTCTGAATTTCATCCCCGTCATTAGGATGATAATTCGAAATGCTAATTCTTAGCCGAGGATCAGCAGGAAGATTTTCTAAATTTACTCCTTCACGACTTTGATTAGAACAATGTCGTATGTCACCACTACGATCATCTATTTCTTGACTAGGAGACGGTTATTCCAATGTTGATTTTCTTATAAGAAACATATCCATAGCTGATTGAAAAAATAAATTTGTCTAATTAGTTTCAAGTTTAAAAGTTCGTCATTAAGTTCGTAACAAATGAAATAATGGACTACACATAATCAAAATATAATCCATAAATCCAAAATATAATCCAAACTAGAATTTCAAGAAATCAATTAAAGCAATTTAATCATAGGGAAGAAAAATAGCACTAACCAAGAATCTCAGATAGTCAATCTGAACAGGGCTTCAATAAAAATCCAAAATAGTTGAGTGGTGACCCAAGACGAAACAAAGAAAACCTACATAAATACATAAATAATACACCAAACAACCATCAATTCTACAAGAATTAAACTAATTTTTTAATATAAAAAAATTGATTTTAGATTAATACTAATACTACTATAAAAAAATTTGGTTAATGGATTACCTCTCCTTAGCTTCAACATAATCTTCTAGGGTTTCTTCAAATTTGATTTGCCCATTGATTGAATTCAATAGGCTAATTTGTTGATGAATACACCAAAGGAAGTTAAGGAACTAACAAAGAAACTAAATAAAATAAAGAAAAGGGGTTGGACCAGTGGACCTGGACGCCTGGAGTGAACTACTCGTCTGGACGAAGAAGACAAAGCTTACGGGAAAAGGAAAGAGAAAAAAGGAGCCGTGAAAAGGGCTGCCAAAAGTTACTTTTAAGGGTTAAAAATTATACTAATATACCATATATTTTAAGAAAATTTCAGTGGAGCAAGTTTAAGAAATTCTTGAAATTTTTAAAATTACACCTAAATCCCAAAATGTTTTAAAATTTCAGTGGGGGCAGCTGCTAGGCGTAAAAAATGAGGAAGAGCTGCCAAAAGTTAGCTTTTATAATTATATTAATATACCCTATATTTTAAGAAAATTTCAGTGAGGGCAAGTTTAAGAAATTCTTGAAATTTTTAAAATTACACCTAGGTCCCAAATTTTTTTAAAATTTCAGTGGGGGCAGCTGCCCCCACTGCACCCATACTAAATCCGCTACTGCATACCAAACATGATTATGAACCGGATTTAATGTTGAATCTCATCTTTGTAAAGAGAGGTTAGAGTTTAGAAGAGTTTGAAAAAATCAATCCAAATCATTCACAAAAATCCATCCAAACAAGCCCTTTATGGAGACTTGCTCATCCATGGATAGTTTAAAACTGCTCTTTTTTTTTTTCCTTCTTGCTCCAATTTCCTTATTTTCTTGTGTCCAACTTGTCAGCTCAGAATACGCTCATCAATCTTAACACGTTAGTAAAAGAAAATTGCTAAAACTATAACCATCCATTATACAAATGCAAAATTGTGGTGTTTATTGTAATTTCTTAAAGCTTTAGAGTAGTTGGCATGGTTGTTCCCATCATGACCATTGCATACATATATTCCATATAGACTATTGCTCTTTTAAATGGACGGTATGAGATGGAGCCCTCTAATAGGAAGAGAGTTTGTTGCACTTGTTATACATCTCTTTCTTTAGAATCCAAGGAAGCACCTGATCACCTAGTGAGAACGACCAGTGTCTCCATCAAGAATCCTCGTTAAGAAGACAAAACCACTTGATTAATTTAACAATGAAAAAAAATTAATTATATTATATATATATATATACTACTAATAAAATTATTTTAGATAAAAAACTTTTGAATTTCTCTTCTGTCCTTAAACAAAATTATAAGGACAATTATACCTCACACTTTTTTTTTTTTTTTTGATAGTGAAACGAGAGTCAACACCAAATCACCTCTTAAAAGAGGCAACCTGGTGAAGACTTATACACACACACACAACCCCAAGGCTACCCGATGTGGGATAGCCCCAGTCCCGCCTGGTGAACATTGACGCACCCATTGGTTTTGGAGGACCGGGACCCACGACCGGGGCCCGGAGGCCACACACGCACACCACTCGCACACCGCTCAATTTTTCTTTTTTTTGATAGTGAAACGAGAGTCAACACCAAATCACCTCTTAAAAGAGGCAACCTGGTGAAGACTTATACACACACACACAAATTATACCTCACACTAATAATTGGATCTAAATGTAAAAAAAAATTGAATTTTTATTTTGTCCTAAAATAATTATATGAAGACATTTATGGCTTAAATTTTAAAAATTTTACATTGTGTGTATCCTTAAAGAAACCTACAAATTTAATTTATTTTATAATTTTACCCCAATCCAATTTAATATAGTTCATATTGTAATTTTATAACTGTGATTTAACAATAATATAGAGTCAATATTATCTTGATTTTAAGATTACTCTAACTGATTTCTCTTTTTTGATTTATTCATAATATAAAAACTAATTTTTTTCGTTAGTCTAATAGGTGTTGTTACTTATAGATATTATATATTCTAAAAATAGTACAAACAAGTCCTAAGATTTTTTGAGAGTAAATGTCAAGTTATAATAATAACTTATAAAATTTATACGAACTCAAGCACTTTAAAAATCTAATTTTTGAACTTTCCATCAGTTACTAATATATTATACATTTAGATAAATCTAACAATAAATCTAGAATTAAATTTATTTAACTAGATATAAGTTAGCCCTGTGGAATTGCTCAGATATAAGCTTGAGTTAGTTTTTGTCACTTATAATTCCCAAAATTCTAACATCTTAGATAAATGTTACAGAAGAAATAAGTTTTTGTAACTGAAATATGTACGTCTCCTACCTATTGGTTTGTATGGAACTTAAAGTTGCAGCTCGTTCTTGATTATAGTTGTATTTGCAACCAAATCTATATTTGAAGACGCATTATGATGATTTACTGGATTATCCTGTTATCTTGTGTTCTATTATAAAAATACAATATCTTTTGTGGTGATTTTATCAAACTTCTCTCTTGCAAAGTCTATATCACCGTGATTCATACAACCAATGATTATGGACTCTTAGCAAGTATGTTCTCAAGAGAATTTTGCTAAAACAGGTTCTGGAGAATGTATGCGACCTGAATTTGCACACATATGGATCGGAAGCTATATATATTGATATTTGAAAACTTATCAGGTGTTAAGTCACACAGTAACAATTTATCATATAATAAGAATGGAATCATAAGGGCACTTACTCAGACCTCTAATCAAGGATGGAATCATAAGCTTAAGCTAAGGGGCTTGAATAACAGCGTAGTTATGAATTTTATTTTACAAAATCATTCAATAAGTTGTCATTAATGTCAATTTTTTAGTTGTGTATGACCTATAAAAATAAATTTCCACATAAAAAATTAGAATATTATCTATTTTTAATAGAATAAAAAAAACTAATTCAGTGCTAATCAATTTATCAAATAATTAATAATTTATAGTTTATTTTCATCGCATAATCACTCAAATACAACTAAATTTCAATCCATTTTTTATCATATAGTGAAAAAATTTAACACAAAAGTATCAAATAATCTAATAATTATAGTTCAATTTATGTTTAATTTTACCATATAAGTTGATCATTTCAGTTCAATTAAAAAATATAGTGTCAATCTAAAAAAAGTAAAAAATATTCATTTACTCAGTACGCCTTCACCATTAGACCATACCCTTTGTAGTATTCTTAGTGGCGGATAATTACACATTCTTTAATTATTTCTTAAAATTCCAAATATATAAGAGTTTTTTTGAAAATATTTGGGGTGAGACTATGTCCCTTTTTAGTCATGTAGTGATTCTATCCGTGCCTCTAAGAATAGGCAAATACATCAAGAGAAGGGATTGAGTTCATTATCGATAATGTATAGTAGATTTGTCACACATAAACGTATAGTCTCACTCAGCCTTCCACTATTCATGGTGCGACCAATCAGTCTTTGAAGTAATCAATTTAATATATAGTCTAACTTCTTGGAAGACTATGGTGGTTGGAACACATACCAACACTTAACATATACAGGCAACAAATATCAAAGAGCATATACTTTAATTTGTAGGTGTATACTTATTTAATTGTTTTAACATAATGATAAAAATGACATCACCATTATAAATTAAAATTGTTCACATGCAACGCACATGTGTACCAATGTATTAAGTGATAACTTCATATTAAAAAATATTGTTGATAAATGAAATTGTGTAGTCACCCAATAGGAGTATGCAAATCACTATTATAGGTTTAGCATAATGCATCTATATAAAAGAACAAAGCATAAAACATAGAGTTAGAGAGAAATCCGAAAGAGGACAAATAGAATCCTAAAAGAGGGTGACATAAAAAACTAAGTCTTGCATTCGGCAAGAAGTTGTTGCTTGACCTTTTAGCTGGTATAGTCTTAAAAGATCGAAGAGTTGCCAATTAGACTAGACCAAATTAGTTCGATCATTTATTATCTTTAAACTTCAAAAGAAGATATTGTTGTGGTAGGTATGTGTGGGTATGTGACCAATGTATTTTACCATATTTACAATTAAACTATAAAATAGGACCCATAAATTTCTCATAATATTCCAGTTCCAAACAAATTAACCTATATACCGATATGATAAATATAAAATCAAAACTATTATCAAAAATATTTCACGTGCAACGCATGTGTGCAATATCTAGTGATAATGCAAAGGACTTACACACTACAAAATTTAGGAAGGATTAAATATACGTAGAGACTATTTTTATTACTTTAATTAATAATGTCAAATTCCAATAGAGAGTAATTTTACGGCTACACTAAAACTGAATATTTTTTTTTTTGAATATGTATCATTAAAAAAATGTGGAGATTTTTTTTTGTTTGATAAAATCTAGATTCACATAGCATAATCATGGAGACAGGGCGCCCGATACAAGAAGCTACCCTCATAGAAAATAAAAAAGTCACCAGTATTGCTTTCATTGTGATGATGGAATAAGAATTCAGTGGAGGACTTCCTGGTGCGTGCCAATCATTCAAGTGGTGATCTGGCATCATGAGCAGAAGTCGATAGAGGAACAAGGCAACTGAGACCAATTCCTTCGCCGGACGATGGCTGAGAGAAGAGCGCAAACTCCGAACTGGCCTTCTAGCCCACATAAAAGGCCTTTCTAGACGTTATTGAACTCTACGCACACGACAAAGTTCAACTTTCGCCAAAAAGGAATATTTTATGTGAATATCAGCAGTTGCACTAGCGAAGTGCCTTTGGTTTTGGCATAGCTCTGTTATGATGAGGGCAAACCTGTTTAGTATCAAAAAAACCACTAACTCGAAATCCATTTTTGTTTCGAGCTTATGACTTGTGCTTAGAATTGAGACGCACTGAAAAAGTGTAGGGGAAATCAGGTGTGGGTACATTTTTTAAAACTTATTTGAGAGAAAGTTCACAGTTCAGATTTTTACGCTATTAAGTCCTCTTATACATAGATTTCTTGTTATTAGATACACAATTCAGTTTAGTTTTTTCATGTATTATGTAATTACCCTTCTTTAAATAATGCATAACTGATTGACAGCTTCTTTTCAAATATGTAAAGATTTGATTTGATTTTATCATTCGTTTGAATTTTGAACATTTATTCTTATACTCACACTCTATCTCTCTCTCTCTCTCTCTCTCTCTCCATATTTTCTCTCATCGTTACGCTCTATCTTCGTATTTTTCTCTGTCTCACTCTCTCTCCCCTTATTTTCTCCGTCAAATTCTTTCTCTCCCCTACTTATTCAAGACACTGTTACTCTATTTCTCTCTCCCTATTTTCTCTCTTTATTGAAAAAGTATGAAAAGTTGGCATACAGTTAGGGGTGTCAATTTTTTACTCGAAGCTCGAACCCGACTCGAACCGAACCCGACACGAACTCGAAAAAAACACGATTAGTTGACACGATAATAAATGGGTCAAATTAAGGTTCGACACGAATAACACGATTAATGGGTACTGTAGATAGAAAATAATTATTTAACGAATATTATATTCTTAAATAAGAATTTTATAATTTTTTTATAATTTTGTATAATTTTTTAAATAATATTATATTAGTTGTTGTCAAATTAAATAATTTTTTATTAACACGAATATTGACATGAACCCGACACGTACCGAAATGACACGACACGAAAATAACACGATCGAAAGTGACACGAAACGAAACCGACCCAACCTGACACATTTGACACCCCTACATACAGTGACACATGGTAGAGACTACAAAGAGTGACACCAAACAAATACATCAAAGTAGGACACCAAAGAGATACATGAAAGTGTGACACAAAGAGATACATCAAAGAGTGACACCAAGCAAACAAGGATATCATACAGGTGAGACATGGTAGAGAATAAAAGAGGGACACCAAACAAATACATCAAAGTGTGACACCAAATGCATACATCAAAGTGTGACACCAAAGAGATACATGTGATACTCGTGTCAGTCTTTGATATATCTCTTTCGTGTCAGTCTTTGATATATCTCTTTCGTGCCACTCTGTAGTCTCTACCATTTGTCATTGTATGCCACCTTTTCGTACTTCTTCAATAGGGAGAGAAAGAGAAAATATGGAAAGAGAGAGTAATGGTGCCTTTATTGCGTAGGGGAGAGAAAGAGTTTGACAGATAAAACAGGGGAGAGAGAGAAAAAAATAGAGAAGAGAGAGTGAGAGAAAGTAACGGGGAGAGAAAATAGGGAGAGAAAGAGTGTGTGTGTGTGTTTTATGCATCAGTAAGTCTACTTAGAGCAACTCCAAGGGACTCTTTAAAAGTCGTATCTTAGCTATTTTTGAAGAGTCAACTCCTAAAATTTCTTTCCAACAAGCTCTCTTTCCCACTAACTATTTTACCTCAACCCCTTTTCACTCGCTACTTCTGGCGAGCGAAATTCGCTCGGTATTTGATTCTTTTGTGCTAATTTCCTTTTCATCTTCTTGTAGTGGCTTCATCATCTTTTCAGCTTCTTCTTCTTGTTGTGGCTTCATCACCTTCTTTCAAGGCTTCATCACCTAGGTATGGAGTTCTGTGTGTGTGTGTGTAGACTACCGAATCTCTAAAACCCCATCTCTTTCTCGACTCCTCTATGCCTAACTCTCTCTCGTTATCTGTGTGTATATATAGACCACTAAATTCCCACTGAAACCCCATCTCACCCTCTCTCTCTGTCACTCTCTTTATCTCACGCACACAACACACAAATCGAAACCCCAAATCCCTCTCTGCGCACACACCCACCCAGCATCCCCTACCCCAAATCCCTCTCTGCGCAATACCCACATAAAGCGAAAATCCCAAATCCCTCTCTGCATGTAATTTTATGTGTTGTAATTTCGTTGTGTTGCTTCATATAATTTATGTGTTGTGTTTGAATTTTCATCTACAATCTTGATGTTGTGTGAAATTTGAGTCGAGAAACCTATTTCATCAAAGATATATTGGTAATTTTGAGAACTAATAAGCTATTGGATAAATTCCCAAATCCAAATTGAAGTTATATGTTTTTGAAATCAAACCATGACCCCAAAATATTTCATTTAAAAGAGTACAATAATTTTTTGATAATAGCATGTACAATTGTTTGTTAATTTTAGCTTGGTGACCATGTTGAATTATAGTCATTACTTATGGAAACATTCCAACATGGTGCTTATTTCACCAATTTCATGAATAATGGAAAAAACTTAGATGATGAGTTTATAGGTCAATTTTCAACAATATCTCCTCAAGTAGAATCCACCACTAAAAAATAGTGAGGTGACAACTTTACAGTAAAGAAGAAGTTATAATAATCTCAGCGTGACTTAATATTAGTTTGGATGTTGTGTAAGGATATGAGCAAAAATCAAAGACATATTGGCTAAGGGTTTGGAAGTACTTCAACGAGTACAAACCTAAGGCATGTCATAGCCGTAGTCAAGTTTCTTTGATGAATCGTTGGTCGGTAATTCAGCTAGCCACCAACAAATTTTGTGGGTGTTTTGCATAGGTTGAAAGATTGAATCAAAGTAGTTTGACGAAGAAAGACAAGGTATAAGTGAATATTTTGGGTTTGCAAAGTAGTGTACTTTTAATGACATGAAGAAGGACAATTATACGATCAGAAGATGTGCATCTGGATAGTGCCACATACAAGTGTCCATAACTAAACACTGGTATGCGCAGATCAACGCCAACGAATTTGACAGACTGCCCTTGAGATTTGTTAATTGTCATAGCGTATGTAAATCAAACAGAAAATTGACGCCTTGTCATATGAAAAGACAAATCTAGAGATGTTGGTGACAAAGATATTCTTGGAATGAAGACCAAATTGCCAAATTTATCTGTTTATGAGCGTGACACATCTAATAACCATCAATCATGTGTCATTACAAAAGCCCATCCTTCGGCGCTATATTTTCAACTACATTGTTGGGCAACTCACCTTCAAGTTTAACTTAAACGGTGGTAATCCAGGGGGGTCTAGTGAGTTTAAATACTCATTAGGATATCGATTCATGATGAATCAATCAAGTACACTACCGTCAGCTATTTTGTTAGTAGCTAAATATGTAATTGTCTGCCCTGGTGAAATATTCAATGTCGCAGCGTTTATAGCACTAACATCGTCATTCCTTGTAGAAAGAATTATGTGCTTGGTTAGGAAGTCTGGGGTCACTGAACCAATCATATCAAAATGTGGATAGATTTTAAATGTTAATTCTTGAAGAGTATGACACTTGTGTATTGTTGGTGGAAGTTTCATGATTTCTTGTGGATTTATTCCAACCTAAAAATTAGAAGTAAAATCAGATAATAGGAATAATAACAGTAAAGTTAAATAATATGTTATATAACTAATGATCAATGAAATATTACCTTCATTAAGAATTTTACAAAATTCAGCATTTTCAGAATTTGTGTTAGTTAAACACATATTTAATCCCAAAGTCAAAACACGTACATTCCTCCACAATACTGATCGCCTCAATGACATACCTACGATTTGCTCGCGGACTCCTTTCGGTATAACTGGCAAGATGTATCGAAAGTCTCCGCCAAAAACAACAGTGATACCCCCGAATGCCTTTTAGTTATCATAAACATCCTAAAGTGTACGATCCACTGCCTCTACACAATACATATTATGTATAGGAACTTCATCTCATATTATCATTCTAGTCGATCTGAACAATTCAGCATGCATTGATTGCTTGGTAAACCCACAAATCGAATTTTCAAGCAAAGTCAATGGGATGCAAAACGTTGAATGTGTTGTGTGGCCTCCCATTAATAATAAAGATGCAATACCAAATGAAGCCATATCAACAACGATATATCCAAAGTTGCGCATTTTGGTAGCAACTGTATTATACATAAACATTTTTCCCGTGTCGGCACCCCCACTCAAAAAAAAAAATAGTTGCTTTGTTTTCAATTACTAATAAAGTGATTGCAGTATAAACAACATGTTGTCATCATTGAGACGATCAACATTATTCTGTACATCCGACTGTTGCACTTTATGCTAGAGTTGTTGATACTCAGACTATAGTCTTTTACGAACTATGACATTCCAATTCCCAGTCGGTTGGGGCATGGGTGGAAAGTCAAACAAACTTTTGTCTGACTCATGGATTAACTGATCCAGCAGAAATATACCATAATCTTCAATTTGATCTTAAGTAGGATTAGAAATGTCAAACATTGTACGATTCTTGTACTCTAGGTCATCACATATATGCATCGAGAATTGATTACATAACTCAAGTGGATGTAGCGGAGAACATTCTGTGAAAATAATACTAAACAGTCTCCTCAACTGGTGTCCCGTTTTCACAGTTGAACCCTCATGTATACATTGTACTCATTCTCCATCATCTTCCAAAAGTCCTCTTGCAATGCATGTTTTTTGAAAGTATTGTACATAACACTATTTATCGTGCGTAAGTTGTCAAATGATGTTGGTAGGGAGAGATAAGAGAGAGAGAGTATTGCTGGAAGAAGCATAATTCAAAGAGAGAGAGAGAGAGATAGAGAGGTAGAAGAGAGATGGGACTCTAGTGTGTGTTGGGGGGTTTTATGAGTTGAGTGTGTGTGTGTGTTTTTTTTTTTTCTGTGTTTTCTGCGTGTAGAGAGAAAGAGGGGAAGAGGCGTGACTGAGAGAGAGAAAGAGAGGTAAAAAAGAGTGTGTGTTTGGGACTCCAATGTATGGACGTGACTGTGTGTGCGAGGGGGGGTTCTACGAGCTGGGTGGGGGGTTATGTGAGATGGGTCTAGTGTGTTTATGTGTTCTATGAGCCGGGTGTGTTTGTGTCTGTGAGTTAAGTGTGTGTTTGAGAGAGAGACGTAGAATGGGACTCGAAGAGAGACGGAGAGAGAGAGAGGCATATGAGTTGAGTGTGTTTGTGTGTGGCGTGACTCTGTGTGTGGGGGGGGGGGGGGGGGGGGGGGGAGGGTGGTTTTGTGAGATGTGTCTAGTATGTTTGTGTGTTCTGTGAGTTGGGTGTGTTTGTGTGTGTGAGTTGAGTGTGTGTTTGAGAGAGAGAAGGGTAGAATGGGACTCGAAGATAGATAGAGAGAGAGGCGTGTGAGTTGAGTATGTTTGTGTTTGGCATGACTGTGTATGTGGGGGGGGGGGTTCTGTGAGCTGAGTGGGGGGTTCTGTGAGATGGATCTAGTGTGTTTGTGTGTTCTGTGAGTTAGGTGTGTTTGTGTGTGTGTTTGGGACACTGTAGAGAAAGAGAGAGAGGTAGAATGGGACTCAAAGAGAGATGGAAAGAGAGAGAGAGAGAAAGGCGTGTGAGTTGAGTGTGGGGTGGGGATTCTGTTTTTCTAATCTGTATATTTGAATTTATAATCAAGACATATGGACAGAGAGAGAGAGAGAGGCGTGTGAGTTAAGTGTAAGTATTATGTTTACTATACAATCATAAAAAACTATATATATAGAGAGAGGGGTAGAATGAGACAATAAGAAAGATGGAGATAGAGAGAGAGGCATGTGAGTTGAGTGTGTTTGTGTGTGGCATGACTATGTGTGTGTGGGGGGTTGGGTGGGAAAAATTTTTTTATAATCAATTAAAATATCGGAGATTAACAATCTTGAAATAATCTGAGGTGTTCGAACGATTTTATAAATTTCGGGTTTGAAACTTTTTTTACTTTAAATTTGTCAATATTTTTAAGAAAAATAATGGGTAAAAATAAATTTTGAATGATGTAATCAAAAAATGAAGGAAAGAAAATTATTATTTAATATAGTGAGATCCATTTTTTGAGGGTTCAAATTTTATGTTTTATCGCGCCGTCAGACACGAATTATAATTAGTATATAGATATAATAGAAAAATAATTTTAATGCTAACACAATTTCCTAGTTAGGAATTATTATATTTGAAAATATTGAAACTAACAATGATAAGCAGTATTTATAGTAGAGATAATTAGATAATACAAAAAAAAAAAGAATTTAAAATATGTATTTAATGACAATAATTTGATAAAAAAAAAAAAAGAACTTAATGGAGTATAAGTCTGACTGTAATACAAAATCCAAATAAGTTTTAAAAAAAGATACTAACGGCCAAATATCCGATATTCTTTAGTATACTTAGAGTGCTAGCCCAACAAATCTGACCCGTCCTATAGGTCTCTGAAAATTGGATGATATGGGCCACATCCCAGTTATGCTAGCGGACTTAAGGGGCCGTAAAGTGGCCCAAGTTTGGGCCCAAATTAAACTGACACCAATACTTCAACTTGCCATATACATGGAGGAAACTAGGAAAGTATCATCCATCCGCCCATTTTGAGTTAATTACACTAGAGGTCATCAAAGTATAAAATTTATCTCATTTTAGCACTTAAAATTTTAATTGCATCATTTTGATCCCTAAAGTATTTAATATATTTCTATGTGATTCCTTAAACAGACAACATCTAGATTACTAATAATTTTTTATTATAAACTTGTCACATGATAACTAAATATGGATAAAATAATTTTGATAACACTTGACCAAATTTTTATCCAAATTTTAGTCAAAGAACTATCTAAATTATACAATTTTGATCATAAAATATCCAAATTTTGGTCAAGAACAACTCATATTTCATATTTTTTGTCAAGAGTTACCTAAATTATTTTTTTATCTATATTTAGGTATCACGTGATAAGTTTATGATAAAAAAATCGTTAGTAATTTGAATGTTGTCTGTTTGAGTGACCACATAAAAATATATTTAATATTATAAAGATCAAAATAATATTCGGTGCAATTAACCCAGCCATTTTTCATACTCGTCTGAGAGCTCTGTATTATTACCGAGAGGCCACACCAAAGAGAGAGAAAGAGCAGGGGTAGAGGGAGAAACAGATGGACAGAGAGTGGGGTTCGAAGCCTGGTAGCGGAGGCGCCGCCTCCGCCCAAAACGAAGCCATCGACCGTCGTGAACGGTTGCGGAGACTCGCCCTTGAGACTATCGATCTCGCTAAAGATCCCTATTTCATGCGCAACCATCTCGGCAGGTCCAATCTTATCCTCTCTCTCTCTCTCTCTCTCTCTCTGTTTATACACACACACACACATATATATATATATATTTTACACGGAGATATTTATTTATGTAGGTAATGAATTAATTGGAATCGATTTTGTTGTGAAATTGGGTTTTTGTAGCTATGAGTGTAAGCTGTGTCTGACACTGCATAACAATGAGGGGAACTACTTGGCTCACACACAGGGAAAGCGTCACCAGACCAATTTGGCTAAGAGAGCCGCTCGCGAGGCAAAAGAAGCACCAGCTCAGCCTCAGCCTCACAAGCGAAAAGTCTCTCTCCGAAAATCAGGTAAAATAATAGTCTTCTATCAATAACTCTAATCGACTATTATGTCTGCACTCATGTAAGTTCTTTGACCCTGAAGTTTAGTTTGCAATGTTTAGCAGACAAATCCCAATTCCTGAAAATTCAATTGCATTGAAATAGACCGATTAAGTAAAGATCATTCCCAAGTAATGGGTACTTGGGAGGGGTTCCTAATGTTTGTAGTATTTGCACAATGTAGTTGCTGTCAAGATTGAATGGGCAAATGCACATTGTTCACTTTTACTTTTTACGACAATGCTATGCAGTGTCCCTGATAGGTTGATTATATAAATATTAACATTTAATTTTAGTTGTGGGGTTTTGAAGATTACATTAAATCTTATTTTTATGTTACTGACTTTAGAAAAGTTCTAAATTTTATTTTTTGTGGCTTGCAGTGAAAATTGGTAGGCCTGGTTACCGTGTGACAAAGCAGTTCGATCCCGAGACAAAGCAAAGGTCTCTTCTCTTCCAGGTTTGGATCTGATCCTTAGCAATCAAAATGTCCAGCAAGTATTTCTTGTAACTGGAAGTACCAGGCATGTGCAGACAGTGCTTTTGAAATGGATCACTCTCTGTTCTGAAATATATTCTCAAAGGCTCAAACCGTCAAACATGATGAAAGGGTTTTTTTTTTTTTAAGATTCAAATAAGTTGAGAGGGAAACAGACAAGGTTAGTTGAACATAAAGATTTAATCCTCATGGATCAAAGTGTATAAAACTAATCTTGATTTGTAGAGAGGAACTGTATTGCAGCAATTTCACTATCTTATACATTGTAGTGTGATGAATTATCAGAAAACATAGAAATTGCAGTTCTTGTAACTTGAAACAACCAACTCAAACACAAGTGTATGGGAAAGCCATTGAGGAAAATGATAACCATTAATTCCACTTGCTAAGAGTTTAGGTAAAGAACCATCGACAATGCAATTAAAGGCTTAGTGGAAGGCTTAACAACGGCTTAGGGAGAACATTTTGTACCTATCTCTTGAAGGAGATCCGAAGAATGTTATTCAGATGACTAAAGACTGGGAATGGGCCATGGAAGTTATGTTCACTTTTGCAAGAGTGAAAAAATCAGCTGAGAAATAATTTTACCAGAGTAATAGTTGGATCTACCTATGGAGAAGCAAAACAAAACAGCAAATTGTCATTGTGAAAGTTGGCAAAGGAAAAATTAGAGCGAAGAGTAGAATCATGAGAAAGCGGGGGCTTCTGAAGTAGGGGATAGTGGAGAGAAAGATATCAAACATAAAAGCGAAAGATCTCTAGGCAAATTTCTTTTTTCCTGTAAGAATGCAGAAACAAATTGATATGCAGAACTCTGATGTTTTTCTTTTCTGGATTCCCCCCCCCCCCCCCTCCTCTTTTCCCATGGTTGACTTCGGTTCTATTGTAGATTGAATATCCTGAGATTGAAGATAACACTAGGCCAAGGCATCGGTTTATGTCATCCTTTGAGCAGGTATGCTAAAATGTTCTCCAAGTCTGATGCCCAATGTCTCCTTTATGGACTTGTAGTGATCTACTTGCTCTAAATAATCTTTTTTTTTTTTTTAAATATGTCGAGAATTCAATTGAAATTGCTGCTTCACTTTTTATGGTAATATCATTTCATAATCTTTCATTGTCTTTTACTTCTGTGTTGCAGAAAGTCCAATCCTTTGATAAAAGATATCAGTTTCTCCTGTTTGCAGCTGAGCCCTATGAGATCATTTCTTTTAAGGTAATTTGATTAGGCATTTACATTGACGAATTTAAATGAATTCATAAATGGTTTGTTAAGGTAATTTAAATGAGATCATTTCTTTCAAGGTAATTTGATTGGTCAATAATGAGGTCTGACTCTGCACCTTTATTTTTCAGGTTCCAAGTACTGAAATTGACAAGTCAACTTCCAAGTTTTTCTCTCATTGGGATCCAGACTCAAAAATGTTTACGGTTCGTCTATTCCATCTCATACTATGCCTTCCTAAATAATTATGTAGTACACATACCACACGGTGGTATAAACCTGGATCATTTTGTTTCGCTGTGATTGTGAGCCAAGACACCGCGTGGGCTCAGTCCTGGTCTGTGTTGTTCAGTGCCACAGTGTGGACCCATGTTTGTACTTTGTTGTAATTCTCTAAAATCATTCAGCTAAACTGATGGCCAATTCTTGATCTTCATTCCTTGCAAAAACTAATTAAGGCATCACCTGATGTTACCAGTATAACCTACACTGGCTACCAGATCTTTGGGCTGGACCAATCTACCTCCCTGACATGTTCAATTTGACTGGTCCTGGAAATTATTGGTTTATCATTGATATAGTTATTGTTACTATCATGGATACTATTATTTTTTGTGGGTATCATCTGACAATTCTGTGGGATGAACCAACATGCAGTTGCAATTATACTTCAAGTCTAAGCCACCGGAGGGAAACAAAGCTCAACCCACTCCTGCAGCCAATGGAACAGCAGCTCCTGGTGTTCCGCCAAGGCCTTTGCCCCCACCACCCCAAGCTCCACCTCCTCCACCACCTACACAACAAGGAGTTCCACCAGGGGCTCCAATGGGAAATCCTCCTAGAGGTCCTCCACCATCTGTACCTGGATCTTTGCCACCGCACCCTCCTCCAATGGCAAATGGACCAAGGCCTATGCCTCCAGGTGGAAATCTACCTGCCCCACCACCACCATCAGTTGGCAGTGGCTCGATGGCAAATTTTACTCCTGGACCACAAATGGCAAGGCCTCCGATGCTGCCTCCACAAGGTTTTCCAGGGCAACAGATGCAGGGGCAGGGTGTTCATCCACCCCCACCCCCTCCCAACATGGGATAATAGGTGTTTGTATTTATGGTATACACATGTAGAACATCAGACAATTCAGTTACCAACTTGCCTTCGGTTTGTAAGATTTATTTTCACTTGCTGGATACACTTTCTTTACAGTGCCTCTGTACAAGTGTTGGAATGTTGCCCGAGTTTTGAGTGTTTTCCGTCAGTATACTTTTCAGTTCCCCCACTGTTTCTTGGACTTGTATTACCATTTTGGAATACAGATTTTTATGGCGAGGCCGACCTAGAAATTAAATGTGCAGCGTAAGGCACAAGGAACTCAGGAGTCAAGAATGAAAATGCTGATGAGTTGGTGTGCCTTCCTACATCTTGCTATTTGGAGTGTGAAGAGAAGGGTTGCAGTTCTCTGAATGCTTGCCCTGTTTCTCTGGGCCTGTCCTTGAACGGCTGAATGGTTTACGATTCTTCACTCAAGCCACCAAAGAAGAAGGCAGGCCAGTTGTGAATTCTCAGATGTATTGTATTGCTGTCGTTTGTGCAGTATACTGTGCCACTTCTATTACTGTTCCATTGATGCAACAATCACCCGTTAGTCAAACTTGCTTTCACTGCTTCATATGAGTACCCTCTTGTTTTTTCATAAAGGAGAACCGTTCCAACTATCACTAAAATTGGCAAGATGTTTATTTGCCAAATGTGAGTGAATTTTTAAGTGCATCCCCGTATTAACACAACAATACAACTCCTTGAGGTGGTTGTCCTCTATAACTTTTTAAGTTGAAACATAACAAAAACTACACACAACAACACAGTGGAATCAAACAACATTATGTCAAGCAAGGTGCCAATGATGAAGCCAAGAAAAGTAAAGGGAAAAGACAAACTAAATGTGAAAGAAAATTTAATTAGCCTACACATTTTGAAAGAGATACAAATAAGCTGAAACCAGTTTTGTGTACTCTGCAATACATACAGCATCGAATGTGTTTTCTTTCACTAGGTAAACCCACAAAAAAAGAATTCCGTTGGCTGTTCTTGAGATGTTGTAACCATTTTGACAAGGATGGGAAGGGAAAAAAAACTCTCAACAGAGGCAAATATAAGTTTGCAATGTGTTTTTAACTTGCTACAACGGATGAGGGAAACACCTTCCGAATAAATTCTAAAAAGCGGTTGGAGTAGAATGTTGGGTCCACAGCAGAGATGGACAGAGAATCAAATTGAATAGATTTGCATGCGTGTTCAATCTTCTTACTTATGTTGTAGTCTTGCAATATGTCGATGATACCCAGGTACAGTACAACATCATATACCTCATGAAACATTTGTGTTTTTTCTTGCCCAGGAATAAGCTCGGCTCTTGCTGGCATGTTCACTCCAAGCTGGATCTGGAGCCTGCTTAACCAGACATAGGAAAACCATAATTCAATAGTGTCCTAGAAGTTAAATGATCTTCAGCTGGTATACCAGGAGGCTCTTCTATTGTATGGATTTTTTCATTTTTTGTGTCGGTTTCTCCTAGATTTTTCAAGGCACTTTTCTTTCTTTGTTTTGTTTGTGCAGATTGATCAAGTTGATCTTTCACATGTTTTCCAACTTTTTGAGCATCCTCCTTTTTTTCGGGGCTAAAGCCTCTATGCTTAATTTTTTTTCTGAAGGGACTGTTCCAAAATACTGGTTGGTGGCAGTGCTATATTCTACTTCTGCTAAGATGGGTAGTATGAAAATGTAAAAAAAAAAACTAAAAGTAGAGTTGGAATTGCAAGTATCACCCTGCTTTTACAGATAAACCAAATGGCAACATAAAAGGAACTTCTTCGTGTATATAGAATCATACCTTGCTGTACCAGGAAGAAGTAGATCCACTTCCTCATCACCAGTGGCAGACGATGTTCGCAATCGGCTACCTCTGATATGGGAGCCCACAACAACACTATTGTCATCAGCACCGCGAGGTACCAAGACAAGGCCTTCTGGAGAGATTTCATCGTCTAGAGTTTCTGTGATTGAATTATCAACAATAAGTCACCAAATAGACAATGCATATAAAGGCATCATGCATGTCAAATTGTACCTATTTTTGAAAAATGAAATTCAGAAAGTTCTTATCAAGGTTCAAACGAATCAACAATGAAATAGTGGTTGGATATGAAGCTGACCTTCTTCTGCAACAATTCCTAATCCATCTGCTGTGGAATGTCTATTGTAAGACATGAGAGATTGCAGATGTTGGGGAGCTCGATAATGAACACCCAGCAAAAGGCTGTAATCCATGATGTTCTGAGCTTCTAAAAATTTACTATCAATTTCGATCTGTCTACACAAAGATAGAGGTAATACGAAAAATATGACCAGATCAAACAAGCATCAACTTTCTTCAAAGTTCAATAATATATGCGCTCAATTACATTCAGGGGCCTTTACAATGGGTAGTTATCAGTAACCCCTCCACTCCCCCACAGGTTTTCTTATGGTGCTAAAAAATAGATAAAATCAATATTCTGGGGAAGCTTCCAGGTTCATCCAGCTACACGAAACTAATACTGTTTCGCTTGAGCCAGTTTACCTCATCCAAAAAAGGTCTACTTGTTTAGTATCACAAACTAACATTTGTCCAAAAGGAATAACTACAACTGTCTTTGCCAATGGACCTGTGAGTTTTCGGCCAAATGATTTGCAATTAGGGAGCCTAGTGCTTTAACATCATCAGATTGATGGATCACACATATGTGAACCCAAAAGAACTATAGTTGACTTTAGAAAAAGGGCTACTGGTGAAGTACCACTTACTTTAATAGGGCTTCACGCCAGGAAGGTTCCAAATAAAAGCAATAGTTTAGATCCAGATCTTTGAGTATCGTGTTCTCATCTATTTCAACCTTGTTTGCAGAACGCCCTAAAGAGGAGCCTTTCAAATCAAATCTTCGATGGATCCTTAATTCAGTGCAGAACATATTTCCCATTACTACAAAACGAAACTGCACAAGGAGGATAAATTTTAAAAGGCGGAGAGTATCACACTAATATAATCTTCTAGCCACTATATACTGTTTTAAATTTCTGGGCATTCGTCTCATGAAAAGTATAAAACTGCAAAAGGGAACACAAATTTCCAGTGTTCCACATGAACGAAGAGGGGACCTATCATCAGATAGAAGGGAGGTCATGGTACTTTCCTCAGCTCTTTCATGACAGATTGCTGACCGATACAATCTTAATAAATTAGTATGAGGAACCAACTGAATGTATCACGTTACTGATTATTATAATACAAAAGAAAAATTGATTGGTATAAGGTCATAAGTTCACGTCTCATTACCTTCTGAATCTGACCACTGGAAGGTTTTATCCTGTGAAGACCAAAGAATTTAGTTATGAGTGTATTCTCATACATCCGCACATGATGGTGATAGTTTGGAAGCATCCGCAGAAGAACCTATACAAAAGAACACAGTTAGAACTTTAGCCAACTTCAGTCACTGAAAGCATCTGTTTTAGGAAACAGTCCAGCTTGGTTGAGAGATGTAATAGATAGCTACATAACTAAAATGAATGCTGAGCATTAACATAAGCCACAAAATCAACTAATAGATTGAAGCCAGGAAAGCTGAAACTTAAGTTATAAACAAACTGTAACTCAATTTAGTCCTGTGGCATACTCGAACGCTGAATAGGAGTCGGTGGCATAAGTAACAGAATCTACTTGTCTCCCCAGCTTACATTGAGTCATGGAGATGCATATAGATGAAATAAGGGTGTGACACATTCCTAAGAACTGAAACAAGAGGGAATAGAAGGGAAACAGAGGATGTTCCCAACCCCTGAAAACATCACAGAAAGGGGCAATTTTGTTAGATGGAGTAACATTCTGAACTCAATCATTAATCCGATAGATTCTTGTCAATTGATTTATCTAAGTTGCAAAGACTTGTTTTTTATTTCTCTTAAAGTGGATTCTCCATAACAGGGATCATTGCTTTGTTGGATGGTACAATTCTTGAGCTGTGAAGCATGGGAATGTGGTTCAGATTGTGAGAGTTGCTAGACTACTTGGCACCCCTTCTTCTGAAATTACACTGACACTCATTGTCAGAATATTGTCATTTCACCACCACTCATTGTCAGAATATTGTCATTTCACCACAATCATTGGACCTTGCAATCTTCCAAATATGCCCTTGCACATTAAATAAGCAAAAATTCCCATGCAGCCAAACAACCCAAGTGCTAAAACTTCATCAGACCCAACACAAAGCAAACCTCAACCCAATCTCAAAGTATATCTTTCTTTCTCTCCCTCCCCCCCTCTTTTTCTGACTAAACCATCGCCAATGTCCGAATACTTCTCTCTCACACACAAAAACGCACGTACACAACCAAAAAAACTCTTTCTCTTCTTCCTTTAGCTCTCCAGTCTCTTAGTAGACCAAAGTCCCACAAAAATTCCCATACTTAGAAACCATCAACCCAAATCTATATGGTCACACACAACCACAAATCCTCATCAGACCACCATCCCAGGACAAATCTTATACTCAAAAACTACAAATCCAAATCCACCAACGTCACAAAAATGCACACACAAACCCCAAATGCTCACTGGACTAACAACCCACCACGAATCCCTACCCCACCACCACCTTTCCACCACAAAACCCCAAACCCACTATGAATCAACTGCTGCCACCATTCAAGCTAGTCGTCGCTACCAAATCCTATTCAGTAACAAAAGTGAACACTTCAGATGCTTTGTCAAGACTGGTGTACCCTGTAAAATGAAGACAAAACCAAAGGGAGGTCGGTGTAACCTCAGGAACAAGAAGGGGAGTCATGAAATTTTCAAAAATCCTAAGGGGGTGTTGGTCTAATTTATCCAAAAACAAACATGCAGCCTCTTCCTCGATTATATTCAATAGTATCCCAATCTTGATTTGCTGTCTTGATTACATTTTCCTGTCCTACCAGTAACCTAGGGTAAACACATAGAACCTTCCGTAAATCACCTGAAACAGCCTTTAGGATTAAGGTCACTTACCGAATTATCCACATTTTTCATCTAACCTGGGCAAAAACCCACCTTGGAAACTAAATGAAGGGAATTTGTTCAGCCAACAATCACCCTTCTTTCTTGGACACTGTTAAGTTGAGAAAAGTAACACAATAGTAGAGGTAAAGAGAGAGGTCAAAAACTTAACCTAACTCTCATACATCACTTGTATTTATAGTTAACTCATAATAATAAGAATTACACATACACCCTCTTACTATTAACAATTTACACATACTACCCTAATATTCTTAACACTCCCCCTCAAGCTGGACTATATATATCATATAATCCAAGCTTGGAACAAATAGTTGTAAGACGTGTACGACTCAATGCTTTGGTAAACATATCTGCAAGCTGATCTTCAGATTTCACAAATGGAGTTGTAATCTCCCCAACTACTATCTTGTCCCGAATAAAGTGACAATCAACCTCAATATGTTTGGTTCTCTCGTGAAACACCGGATTGGCAGCGATATGGATAGCTGCCTGGTTGTCACAGAACAACTGTAAAGGAAGTTGAACTGGAAACCCAATTTCCTGGAGGAAGTGTAATAGCCAAGTCAACTCACTCGTCGTATGGGCCATTGCCTTATACTCAGCATCAGCACTAGATCTTGCTATCACGGATTGTTTCTTACTTTTCCATGAGACAACGTTCCCTCCTAAGAAAGTACAATAACCAGTGGTTAATCTCCGATCAGAAGGAGAGCCAGCCCAATCAGCATCTGAGAAACCTTCCACTCTAAGATGTCCATTAGCTCGATATAACAGTCCAAGTCCAGGAGCACGTTTGAGATATCGCAAAATACGAGTGACTGCCTCCCAATGTGGTACTCTAGGACACCCCATGAACTGACTTACTATACTGACTGCATAGGAAATATCTGGTCGAGTAATAGTGAGATAATTGAGCTTCCCAACCAATCTGCGATACCGACCTGGATTCTCAAACAGTGCACCATCATCCATCAAAAGTTTCTGATTCGGATCCATAGGAACATCAATAGGTCTGCCACCCAGCAAACCTGCTTCCTCTAGCATGTCAAGTACATATTTTCTCTGGGATAAATAAATACCCTGTTTAGATCGAGCTACCTCAATACCCAAGAAATACCTGAGTTTTCCCAAATCTTTAGTATGAAATCGATCCTGCAAGAATATTTTTAACTTGGCAATCCCCTCAGAATCATTTCCAGTAATCACAATATCATCTACATAGACCACCAATAGAACATATCCAACATCTGTCTGTCTATGAAACACAGAATGATCTATCTGACATCGAAGAAGACCAAACTCTAAAACTGCATCTGAAAACTTACCGAACCATGCCCTCGGTGACTGCTTCAAACCATACAAAGATTTCTTTAACCGACATACACTTTTACCATACTCCCCCTGAGCAGTAAACCCAGGTGGCTGCTCCATGTATACCTCTTCAACCAAGTCACCATGTAGGAAGGCATTCTTGACGTCTAACTGACACAAGGGCCAATCAAGATTAGCAGCCAAAGAAATCAAGATACGAACAGAGGAAATTTTGGCAACAGGAGAGAAAGTCTCCTCATAATCAACACCATAAGTCTGAGTAAAGCCCTTTACAACAAGCCAGGCTTTGAGACGCTCCACAGAACCATCCAAATGAAATTTAACAGTATACACCCAACGACAACCAACAGTTCGTTTACCAGGAGGTAAAGGAACGAGATCCCAAGTCCCATTATGATGTAAGGCATCCATCTCCTCCTCCATAGCTTTCCTCCAACCCAAATCAGATAATGCATCCTGTAAATGCTTAGGGATAGATATAGTAGATAATTGGGAAGTAAAACAAGAGAAGACAGGAGACAAGGCATCATATGAAACAAAATGAGCAATTGGATGATTAGTATGGGCGAGGACGGCGAGAGTAGACACGGAGAGGTAAAGTAGATGGTAACACAGTGGGCAGCGGAATATCTGAAGATGAGGAAAGAGATGGTGGTACAGGAGATGACCCAAAGTCCAGATCCAAAGGCTGAGAAGGTGCTAAAAAATATGGAACAGATTCCTCAAATGTGACATCGGCACTAGTAAAGTATCGGCGCAGAGAAGGACTATAACAACGATACCCCTTCTGCGTGCGGGAATAACCAAGAAATACACATTTGGTAGCTCGAGGGTCAAGTTTGTCAAACCCAGGACCTAAATTGTGAACATAACAGACACATCCAAAAACCTTAGGAGGTAGGGAAAATAAGGGTTTACTAGGAAAGATGACAGAATATGGACTTTGCCCATTTAACACAGAGGATGGCATACGATTAATAAGGTGACAAGCAGTAAGAACAGCATCACTCCAAAAATATCGGGGAATATTCATCTGAAATAACAGGGCACGTGTGACTTCCAACAAATGACGGTTTTTGCGTTCAGCAACACCGTTCTGTGGAGATGTGTAAGTACAAGAAGTCTGATAAATAATGCCAGCTTTACTAAGATAAGCTGAAAAAGGATCATATTCATATTCCCGAGCATTATCAGAACGTAAAATACGTATACGACAACCATACTGAGTTTTTATTTCCTTACGAAAGGTTTCAAATATAGAGAATAATTCAGACCGAGCTTTTCATCAAAAACAACCAAGTCACACGAGAATAGTCATCCACAAATGACACAAAATAAGGATATTTATTAGATGAAATATTCTTTATTGGACCCCATACATCAGAATGGACCAACTCAAATGGACTAGACACACGATTATTGACTCTAGACTGAAATGACACACGGTGATGCTTACTGAGTTGACAAGCTTCACAAGACAAAGACGACACACAACTAAGACTGGGAACTTGGCGCTTCAGATTCTTGAGAGAGGGATGTCCAAGACGACAATGCCATTGAAAAGGAGACAACGAGGTCTGTAGAGCCCGAGTAGGTGAATTAAAATCAAGGTAATATAGGCCACCAGCTTCATGGTCCGTACCAATCTTCCTCTTCGTCTTGAGATCCTGAAAGACACAATAAGAGGGATAAAAGGTTACCGAACAATTGAGAGAACGGGTAATCTTGTTAATGGAAAGTAAACTAAAAGGAAACTGAGGAACAAATAACACGGAAGATAGGGACATATTAGAACTCAAGTGAGTAGTCCCCAAACCTGAAACTTTAGAACAAGTACCATTAGCAAGAGTGACACTACGTGTGGAACTAGTAGGCTGATAAGTAGAAAAAACACTAGGCGCACCAGTTATGTGGTCAGAAGCACCAGAGTCTATGATCTAGGGACTGCGAGTGGAGGACAATAAACAAGTGGAAGTAGTACCTGACTGGGCAAAAGTAGCAGTGGAGGGAGATGAAACAGCCTGTTGGTGGGACAGGAACTAGGCATACTCCTCTCGTGTAATAGTAACCAATCCAGTGTCTTGTTTGGGTGCCATAAGTACAGCAAATAGAAAAAGAAAATCACTAGATCACTTAACCGGACAAGAATCACCTACTGCACTGCTGAACCGAAGAAGAGATGGTTGCTGGATAACCAAACCGGGCTGGACAACCTGGCTGGGGCGCTGAACCGGACAAGAGAAGTCCACTGGAGCGCTGAACCAGACTAGAAAAGTCCACTGGAGTGCTGAACCGGACCAGAAAAGTCCACTGGAGTGCTGAACCGGGCTGAAAAACCGTGCTGGAAAGCTGAACCGGGTCAGAAAACCGGGCTGGACCACTAAACCGGACCGGCTGAGCTCACTGGACCTCTGAACAGGACCGGCTGGACTTGTTGGACAGCTGAACCGGTCCGAAGATGACCCGAGATTGAGCCGGTCTAATGCTGGACCGTGGGTTGGACCGGGTCTTGGGCTGAACTTCAAATAATTTAAAACCGTGGGCTTGACCCGATCTGATCCAGACCCCACTCGGGCTGGATCCCTTCTTCTTCGTTGAGTAGGGTTCCCAGAGAACTCTCTGGTCTTCGACGGCGCCACACACCACGATTACCACTAGGCGGCAGACCACCACAGCCACACCACCACCACGAACGACACCACCACCACGAACGATCACGCCACCACCACGAACGATCACGCCACCACCACGAACGATCACGACCACACCACCACACCACCACACCAACAGTCGACGATGAATAGAGATCACACCACCACAGTCGACCGCCACCAACGTCGACCACACCAGTCGACTACCACCACCACCAGACAAGACACGATGAACAGCACAAGACCAACAACACCACCACCAGTCGAACTTCGGCAATAGTTACAGCGACAATAGTCACACAACGGCAAACAATGTGAGTTAATATTTGGATTTAAAATTGTTCTTGCTCTGATACCATGTTAAGTTGAGAAAAGTAACACAATAGTAGAGATAAAGAGAGAGGTCAAAAACTTAACCTAACTCTCATACATCACTTGTATTTATAGTTAACTCACAATAATAAGAATTACACATACACCCTCTTACTATTAACAATTTACACATACTACCCTAATATTCTTAACAGACACAAAAAAAGCAACAATTGGCCCTTCATTGTTATGGTAATTCAAAAGAAATGGATTACTCAGGCCCACTTCCACCTTTCCTGAATATTTTCCTTTTTTGATGACTCCACATCTAATATGCATATGTTATGAAATGAATGGCAAGCCGAATTTACGAAGGTGTCATGAAATGGATTATTTGAAGGACCATCTCTAATATCATTTCCTTCTCTATGGGGCACAAATAATGCTATTACGAGCAATCAGACATCTTCCATAAAACAACGAAAAAGTGTAAAATGGGTCTCTGTATGATATGAGGGAAGACTGGCATAAAGGAAAGCAGGAGCAAATATGGGTAGTGATGGAGACAGTTCCAATCTTTCAGTGGGAAAGGGAGGGAGGGCAGGGGAAGAGGAACTGTGGAGGGGTGAAAATTCCCCTGGCTAAGTTGAATAAAAAACGATAAAAGGGAAATTTTTTGTTTTTCCATTTGAAACATCCCTTACCTTTCCCATCCCCTTTTGTCATCTTGCTAGCTCTCCTATAAGAAAAAGTATAAAACATGTGTTAAAAGGACAAGACTTGTCTGGTTTGGTTTAGTCTTTATGTCGTGCGCATACATCTAAAGGGTTATGCTTGATCCAAATTGAGATGGATCAACATTTCAAAACACTGCGGGAAATAAACAAAGAAAGAAAAAGAAGGAATTTGAAAACATGTCAATTTGCAAGATCCAAATTGAGATGGCACACCTTTACTTCAGATTTCCGAAGTGTCTTAATCATGAAACGATCATCTTGAGACAGGAAAAACACACTTCCACTTTTACCAGGAGAGGAGAGTTCCCTAAGAGCATCATTTCCACAAATAGACATCATATAATCAGCAGCATTGATCTTGAACAGCTCCCTCAAGTTCCTACAGTGTGATGCAATTTAAAAGATATAACAAAGAAAAAACACATTCATAGATGATACTAGAAACTTTTATCATGCCATTCATCACAATTATAACTTGCAGAAAGAAAGGAAGAAAGATGAATAAAAGTGCTCATTCACAAGGCTAACTTACAGAAAAGGGGAATGAAATAGCATAAAAGTGTGCATACTCATATATCTATAGCAATCTTAAAATAACGTCCCGAAAAACAAATATCAATTTATATAGCTATCTTAAAAATAATGTCTATGGAAACGAATCTCATTGAAATTCTTGATCATACATTTGAGAAGAGTAATCTGTCAAATATATCTGTCACAAGTTTGAAGAGAACAGCAGTGCACATGTGTACACAGAGGAAAAACTGCAACCACAAACAAAGTTATTCCCCTGAAGCTTATGTTACCATGGTTAAAACCCGTAAACTAAGTAGAAACAAAATGTGAGATGAATTTCAGCAACTGCATCAACCACAACTGAGAACTGAAGAAACAATTTCTACTACTATGAGAGAGAGAGAGAGACAGAGAGAGAGAGAGACAGAGGATGGCTACCAACCTGAAAACCATTGGACAATAATCTTTCCATTTAAAATCCTCCGACTTATGAGGGGGCGTCAATTGGGACCCTTCTCTTGGAAAATTCATCCAAAAGCAAGCACGCGGACCAAAATCTGAAGCTCGCACTTCTCGAATTTGGATAGGTGTAATTTTCCCCACAGTATATCTGATCAAATTATAAGACTGTTCAATTTTATTCTATTCATAAGATAAGATGAGTAATCAACTATAGGAAAAAGGCAGAAATATCGAAATTTCTGCCACAATGACCTGACAATGCCTTCCCTAAAAATTCTTCACCATAACGATACATGGAAAAAACAAGAATGATACACATGTAAAGTAAAGAACTGCAATATCCCAGTTGTACAATCACCAAATGACAAAAGCAACACATATAGATAAATAGATAAACACACAACAAATGAAACAGGTACTTGTTTTTATTGCTGCAACAGGTACCTTTTGAGATGGACACTTCTTATATATTTGTTTTGTGCTTTCTACATAAAAATTATGAAAATTCTAGCATGATATGCCAGAAGAAGAGGAGGTGGAAACATAACATGATTCATTGTAACTCTTAAACCTTTCTTACCTCCTAATTCTCTTACCCTGCCTCCTTTTTCTTGGTTATTTGATTCGTATTTCAGAGATTACGGTATGTGGTTCAAGAATACATACTACTTTTCTAATGTAGACACCTAACAGCACTTAACTAGAATGTTGACATTTGATAATATCAATAAACATTGTCGGGACATGATGATGACAAAAGTTCCAGTTTGCATTTATTGTTCAGACTTATGAACATAATAGTAGTTCCACAAACTTCAAGAAACTACTTCCACCAAAAGTCAATATCAACCAAGAAATATGTCTTTATTCCTACGTTTCAGCTCTAAGATTCCATGATCTGAAGTTGTGTGGTCAAATCTTAATCTGTAAATCAAAGTTCAAAACTTTAGATCCATTTATTAGAGCAAAGTTTAACAATCAAAAGAAATATCTTCTATCCTCCATGATTTGCAAGGTAAAGCCCTTGCATAGCCCTAAATATCGAATTCACAAGTGCATCAAGAAGTAAGTAAGTGGAATGAGAACATTAGTTTCGAGACTCTAGCCTATATAAACTAGAACACCGAACACGTAAAACCCAGAGCAATTGACAACTACATGTGATTCCAGTGGGAAGACATAAAATTATTTTATTTTATCAAAACCTATGCACCAGAATTGTATAGGATGAAAAAACTTATAAATAACCACAGATGTAATGAAGGGAGTTATGGAAGCAATGTTCGAAGGGAAAATTAATTATAGTCAAGAAAGTTGCTGTGCCTGATTCCAAGCTGCAAACTGAGCATTAAATCATAACTCCTGTGACCTTTAATAATTGCTTCACCTGGCCTCTTTACCTCCCTTGCAAGTTTCTTCTGTCGCCTTTTTGCACTTTTGGATAAGGGTGAAAAACAATGGTTTAAAACGAGTTCACTTATTAAAACACCTTGCATATATTCTCTTTCCAGGATTGGACTGTTAGCATCATCTGCATTTTCTCCATCTTCTAAAACATTCTCTGATGAACCCAGGGATAAATCATGCCCGATAATTTTCTCGATAGATACCTCAAGACTCCAGCGTCTTTCCAGGGAAACATTTGTTGTGCGAGATTGATCCAGATCTAACAGCCTTCCCTTTGAGAGCTTATCATACGAATTACGACGAGATCCACGGTTCCCACCAACCTTGACATTTCCCATATCAACCGAAGAAGCATGCTGAATATGTGAAACTTGATTTTGCTTTCTCAAATCCGGCAGTAGCCCTCGTTTTCTTAGAGCACTAAGGTACAGTTCTTGTGCGGCTGGAAGCTTGCTGCCTTTTGGATAAAATACACCTTTCCCATCCTTCAGACCCCGTGTCCAAGTTCCTACGAAGCATCCACCAGCACTCCATGTGTATACTCCAAATCCATGCATCATGCCATTTAACCAGCTTCCTTCATATGAGTCCCCACTGTTCCAAGTAAGAGTTCCTTTTCCTGACATTTTCCCTCCTTTCACATTTCCCAGATACATATTTCCGTTAGGCCATGTATACTTACCAGGCCCTTCCGGAGTTCCCTGAATCCAAGATCCTTCAACAACATCTCCATTCGGATATGTTTGAAGTCCTAACCCATGTTTTAGATTCAACCGCCACCGTCCCTTATAGGTCAAATTATCAGATGCAATATATGTCCCAGTTCCATGCATATAACCACCTGAAAATTCACCCTCATACAAAGCTCCAGAAGGCCATTGAAGTTTGCCATATCCCTGCCTCATCCCCCGTCTCCACTCGCCTTCATATGTGCAACCATCTGACCAGACATACTTCCCTGAACCCTCAGGTGTGTTGCCAAGCAGGGACCCTGAATAAGCATCCCGGTTGGACAATAAGAGCTCTGCAACTCTAAAGGCAGCAGTTTCAGAAGAAGTACGAGCATCTGTACCATTGGCCAGTAAGGATGGGCGATCATCGTCATTGAATGATATGGCATCAAGAGATTTTGCCCTATTTGACAAGGAAACTGCTCCTTCCGCATTGTCAACAATGGCCACAGTGCCAGACATGCATAATGCGAAAATGTCGCAGTTTTTTTACTAGATAGAAAATAGTCTCATGAGGTACAACGACACCAGACACATACTCAATATGAAGTAACCCCCAAAAAATCCCCGTACTTTGTCCTGAAATAAAGTAATCAAAACCTGCTCAATTCCTTAACATATACAAAAAACTGACAGTATATCGCAAGGTTTTGGGAATAATGATTATGGTAACAGCGAACATAAATAAGGGATAATGTACATAAAAATTACAAGCTTAAACGACAAACTATGAACTTCTAACAATGTAATTTCATGCATTTAAAATATGGATGGAAACTTTTCTACATTATCCAATAAACATAGTTGATAAATTACAACAGGGAAGGGCAGAAAGGATGTGCGCGTGAGGTGAAATTTTGTGCCCATAGTCATAAAATAATCTACGGATTTAGTAGCCCTCCTCTACTCATTGTTGAGAAGTGTATTTGCTATACTTATATATGTTAAAGAACCACATTAGTGTCATAACCATAGTTGTTAGTATACTATGATACATCTTAGTACAGTACCTCAACGATACTTATCTAGTATCTACAACTCGTATCATTTTTTTATTGTATCTTATGGTACGCGATACGTATCTTACGATATGTTTTGATACAATGAAAAAAGATACTCACCATAACATTTTCTTTTTTTAATTTTTTAGTCTACATAGTGAAATGTTGTCGATTTACAAGACCATTTTTACCCTAAACGGTGAAACGACATTGTTTCCTATAAATTAGTTTTTCTTTTCTATTTTTATCTCAAACAAACTAAGCCCTCGATCATCTTCTCCTACAACCCTTTTTTGTTTCTCCTTGATCCTATTATTCTTCTCCTCCTTCAAATAGACAAAAATCTAGCTACATTTCAATCTCTAACGTGAAAACAAACAATTGTCTCTCTTTCGGTCTCCATCGAAAACACACATTGCATGAAATGATAAGTGAGTTAAAGTAATATTTATATCACTTGGGCCATCATAGAGTTACATATTTCTAGGTATGTGTGTGTGTATATATTCAAATTGAGTGTATCTTGTGATACATGATACGTTACAATGTAATACATTATTTTTGAAAAACGATACACATTCTGATTCAAGTTTTGACAAACTTGGTTATAACATGTTTTACACAGTTGAATATTTGTGTAAACTTTACCCTTGTCAAGAACAGAATGAGTATTTATTTTATGTAAGATTTATATTCCACTAATTTGATTTGGTTTCCCCTTTATTTGTGTGCATTTTTTTGAATCTCTATTATCTTGTATGCCTATTCACATACAACTAGGATCATGTGTGCAACGAAATATTAGAAGTCCCACTTCAATAGAATAACACTTCATAAACTAATAGTCAAGTACATGAGCCTTGTACTCCACTCATTACTTGATGATTAGGAGTTTGATGCTTTAGCACACAAACTTTCATGAATGATCCTAATCTCAACCAATCATTCATGCAAAAGAGACATGCTAGTAAATCTCAGTAATAGCAGTTAGCCCAGCATCACAATGCCTACTCGTACAATATCAAAAGAATTCAGGCCTCAAATCAGATGCATCTGCAGCACAGAAAGCATCTTCTAGCCCAAGCCCCTGTTTTCCCTATTCTGTCAACTGTCATTTAACAAATCCCGAGGTAACCTTACCGCAGTAGAGATCCAGTACTTGGGATGAAAAGATTCAGATGTACAATAACCATGCAGCTACCTTGGCAAAACAATTACCATCAGCACCAATTACTTACAAGTAATGGTATGTCTACGATGTCATGTTTGCCAAGCACTTGAGATGAAAAAGAATTGATTTCAGGTGGCACTGTACAGCAAATTGGCGCTTCAATTTCCAAAAGAGCTGCAAGTTCTACTGCCAATGAACAGGTCAGCCTCTCTAACATATACCACATGGATGGCTTTCACAGCCTTTCTTACATCTCTTCAGGTGAACACCCAAAGTTTCCAGCTGCATGCCTGCATCTATACTGTTAAGGCTCTATCCCTCCAAAGACTTTAATTATGTTACAGGCTGCACTTGGATACATTTTTCTTATAACAAATTTCAAACCTAGAAGTTTGGTTTCTCCTTACCAATGACCATCATCTAGTTCACAGTACTAGCTGTAAGTAGGAAGTAAGACGATGGGTTGGTATCCTGAGTTGTACACAAAATATCCTATTTCAACTTCGGTTAAAGTTTGAGAAAATTCATGTAGGGTGTTGATAAGATTTATAATATCCTAAAATAATTTAGCCACAAAAATCAGCAACTAATTACCTTTTCATCGAGGCAATATGATCCTTATGTCGAAATATAGGTGAAAACTTGAGATATTTTACTTCCGATCATTTAATAATTGATGAGATCAGCACAGAAGTGATTTCAGGAGGGAAAAATGAGGTCATACGAAAACCAGTTAGCATCATATTTTCTCAATATCATGTTGTTGTTCCAACTTCCATCCCCTATACACATTTTAATTGTAAACTCTATAGCATTTTGATAACTTACCAACGAAATTGTAGCATCTGATGTCTAATCCGAATCAAATTGTGGTTGGCACAGAAATTGAACTACATTATGCTTCAAACTTTTTGAAATCCCAAAAACCTTGATATCTGACCCAACTTTAAAATCCAAACAATGTGATGAATTTGTAGCCTAACCACACAATCAATTAGTGGCTTCTATTCAATCAAAAGTACATTCAACAGAAAAAAAAAATTTGTGCATTGACTTCATGGCCTGTAAGAGTGTAAGAACAGAGAACCAGTATCATTCTGTCATCTTTCTGCAATCTCAAAATTAGATGGCTATACATAAGTAGGGGAATCTAGATTTTGAAGAGTTTGGAAATTATCTTCTTATTCTAGTGACCGCCATCATATGGCTCAAGACTCGCACTTCTACATGAAAGGAAGTCATAATTGTTCCCATTTTTATAAAACACACAGAAGCGAACCACATACAATTTTCCATATATACTAGTTGCAAGGGTACCAAGAACAAGCATCGACCCCATATTCAACTAATGTGTGTGTGTGTGTGTGTGTGGTCTACTTCACATTTAAGAGCACCCTTTTGGTACTCACTAGTTACCCAGAACTTGCCCGTAACAAAAAGAAAAAAAAAAGAGGTGGGGATTCCCGGAACTCCATTTCAGCTCAGAAAGCAAAGTTAACCCCGTTTGGTTAACAGGAACTCAAGTAAAAGAAAAAGTTGAAAATTAGAAGTCCCACATTTTCCCAATATGAATTCTCAGAGACCAAGCGTAACATAAAAAGCAAATTAACGAAAGTACGAACTAAAAGTTGCCCCCCACATTACAAACAAGAAGAAAAACCTCACTATATTTCTAAAATCAGCAAGGGTATTATCTCCTTTTATAATGTGAAACAACTCATACAGTCGGATTCTCTGGCTTTCAATGTTCAAAAACGAGTACTTGTACAGAAGACAGACTTACCCAAAAAAGAGAAGTTGAAGAGAGTGAGATTGGTAGGTCGAACAGAGAGAAAAGCGCAAATATAATCAGAAGAGAAGTTGCTGAGGTTTTAAGCTTTTGTGTTGATCGATTCTGAAATCCAAGTGGACCGCATCTCAAGTAACTCTGCTCTTACCACAAAATAACTTGAAACTCAAAAAACACCTTTGTAGCTTATTTTAATGAGCACATGGCGACGAGCAAACCGGCCTTCCTTCTAGCTCGGTGGTTGTTGACCTCAAATTCCAACCACCTGGTTGTGGGTTCAAGGGCTGGTAGAGAGAAGACATGGGGACGAGCAAAGTAAAAAGACTTTTATACCCATCAGTAACTTTTAAAAAAAAAAATCATTTTCCTTAGACTTACATTTTTATTTTCGTCTCGTACAATTGAGTTGTAATTTCACTTTTATAATATAGTATTTTTAGTACAGTATCAAAAAATAACCCTTCATTATAATTATATTCGGTGAGGCGAATTCATGTTGGTTTTAGTAAGTTCGTATCAAAAAATATTTTAGTAATACTCAATTCGTTTCTTAATTCATGTCTAAAGAATCATGTCATATCGGGGTTCATATCATGTATAATTGATATGTAAAAGAGTCGTATCATGTATTTTTTTTATTAATTTCAGTCATACCCGATTCGTTTATTAATTGTGACGAATCGGGTCCACTCCCAAAATTTTTAATTTCGTATCGTATCGTGTTAACGAGTTATGTCATATTTTGACACTCATAATTCTACCCCTCATCTATTAATGTGTTTCTCATGATCAACTCAAATTCTTCGGGCGATATACTATACTTTCAAAAATAAAAATAAAAAAAGACAGATTCACAAAAAATAATCTTTGGTGATATACCACACATATTCTAAAATAAATTTGTTATTAGATTTTGATCAATTGCATTTATCATTGGGATAAAAATGAACCAAAAACTAATAATTTGAAAGTCGTTATATGTCTAAAATTAAAGATCCTCTAAAGTCAAGCTAGTATATAATATGATTGGCTTAAGAAGAAATTATTATTTTTATTAATTATGCAATAGCATTATTTTTGAAGTGTTTATTGTATTAAATCATCATTTTTTGGGGATCACATACCCACACTTTATTTATTTATTTTGGGAATACATGCTCACTTAGTTGTTTACTATTTAGATTTTCGAATTTTAGTTTTTTTTCCCCAAAGTTAGGGTGATTCGTGAAAGTTTTCGTTAAAATATTTGATAAAATACATAAAAATTTAATTATGTAGCTAAATTAAATATTATCTCATATTTATCATACGTAAATTGTTTGTATTGTGGATGAAAAGAAATATATATCGATTTTTTGGGAGCGAAGATAATATTGCATCAATGAAATTGTCGATGTGTAATATTGGGGTTTTGAAAAAAAAGAATAATACTTTTATATATCCTGTTAAGAGTAACATGACAATCTAAAAATTTTGCAAATATAGAAATTTACATGATATGTTAGAGGTTAGTTTGTTATTAAATATAGAGTGATATAATGGTAATCTGTATATTTAAATATAAAATGACATGTTAGTCTTTATAATTTTTTAGAAGGGTAAAATAATAAATTAAATTTTTTTCAGTAAAAACATCTCTAACCATGACTCAAATTTAGACTCAAATTTGAGTCTAAATTTGAGTAAAAAATTTGATTTGGTATGGAGTACAATCAAGTCATGTTGGATTCGTATCGAAAACCCCTCAGCTATAACAAAACTCATGACCATCCCGCATCAACGACTCAAAAGCATCCCGAAAAATATATGAAAAAAGTTGAGAAAATTATATTCGATACTACTAAGTATCTCTCTAAGCACAATAAACACATATATTATGCCACAACTTGCACTTACTACCATGCAACCTATTGATTCGGATCAGCACTTGCAAACACAACCAAAAAAAAATAGTCCTACAAAAAATATGTAAATGGTGCAACCTGGTGGAAGATTTGCAAAAAAATCTGTAATTGGTACAAAAAAATATTCCTGCAAAAAAGTCTTCTAGGTCTGCACTCTAGTGGAAGATTTGCAAGATTGGTGAACATTAGAGAGATGGAAATGGTGCAAACCAAACTGCACTTAGTAGCCGGTCAACGAAGGGATTAGATATCAAATATGCATTAGATGGGAAGCTTTGCCTGTTAGCCACTGGTTTGTGTGTGTGTGTGTGTGTGAGAGAGAGAGAGAGAGAGAGAGCATGCTGGCACTTTCTCCCCCTGTAACTTACAGAATCTATACTCTTGAGGCTGTTGCACCTTTGAATGGTTATTAGTGGGCATAGAATCAATTCTCTTGAAGACATTCTTCATGGCCGATGCTCAAATCAAGTCTCTTCTTTGATAAAACACAGAATTCAAAAGCTTACATATACCGCACCCACTAGGTCATAATGACTTTAACTTTAAAGATTCTTACTAGATCAATACGCACGTTACACCCCTATCTGTTAGCTTAAGTTTATAGAGTAATTGGGGATCTAACATGGTATGAAAATCTAGAAGTCACGAATTTAAATATCGCAAATTCTCTTCCTTGTATGTTGATGGCGTATACATCGTAAAATTGAGTTGAATTTTCAATGAGTTCTATTTGTTGTACTCTAGAGACTTATGTTGTGTGTTGCTAACATCTACAACTAATTCTTGACTTGTGTAAGAATGTTACTCTTTGTCCCTAAGCTTCTACCGTTGTGAATGCTGGGTGCAGTAAACAATCTAGAATGAAAGTCATCAAAAACAAGAACACAAGATTTATATGCTATAGTTAAAATTTGTCCAATGTCTACGAGAGCAACTGCTTTTAATATATCAGAATCCATAGAGTTTTATTTTGCTCCATCCATTGGCTCATTAACTTTTAAGCCTAATAAATATGAGTCGCTCATTATTTTCAACGTGGAATACATGTTTTACATGCTACTATATTGTTGATAAACAAAGAAAAAAGAAAGGGGCTTTGGCTTCCACTTCAATCCAATTATTGCTATGAGAGAGAAATTAATTAGCTTGAAGACAGAAAAAAGTGGGTAAACTATTAATCAGTTCATAACCTAATCTAACTAACACATTTGCCTTTAATTCCGGGGCATCTTGTCACTTTCATTCTATCATGCCGGCACCGCCTCTCAATTTTTTTTCAAAAAAAAAAAAATCTCACACCCTCTTGGGATTAACCCGTGCCTGAAGGTACGGTGCAATGTGAATGATTTTGAGAGGGCTGTTGATGGCCGTTTGATGAATCTATTTGAGACCATCGAATGGACTTATTGAAATCCACCCTGTTTTATGTATAAAAAAATGTGTGCGCGCACTTCCACAATATTTTTTTTTTTTATCCGCAGAAGTATGATTTTGATGCTGTTTTGGTTGTAAATGACTTTCTCTCTCTTTGGATCTGTACAAAAGGTTCCTATGGAGATGTTTTTATTCTTTCAGCCTTGCTATTTTATTTGTCTACATATAGTTCAATGGCTACGTACCAAGCTTCAAAATAACATAAATTATGATGTTGTTCTATAGTAGTTGTTTTTCTTTGTCATTGTCTTATGTCAACAGCCTTCTCCTTGGATAATGCTCTTCTTGATATATATATATACACACTAGAATTTATCCATACATGAAAGCACTGCGTATAAAAAAAATTACTCAAGTTGCATCTAACTTGTATATTAGTTAACGGCCGCCAAAAAGCAATATGAGATCTAAGAGTAACTTATTCACTCTAGTTTCGCTATTTCTTGCAATTCTCTACCACAGATTCACCATCTCTGTCACACTTCTTCAACTTTCAAACAAACCCAAAAACAAAATATACCAATTTTGAACAAAACACCCAACTTCAACCATCAAAAATCCCAAGCAATCTCTATAATTCATCAAATTTAGAACCCAAGTAGGTTTATGGGATATTTAACAAAAGTCAAATGACCTACACTCATGAGTTATCACCGCAAAACTTTATGCAACATAAAATCAAACAAATTTTAGCATATAAGAATAATTTTAGTAGATTGTGATCAATAAAGTATTTTCAGCATTTGTACAATAATATATTGCAGTCAAAGCATAAGTTCTTAAAAATTATTATAAAAAATTACTAAACTATAGCTAAATTTATGCGGAGTGACCCTTCAAATGGTGGAGGAGGTGATGATGGTGGTATTAGCAGCGGTACTTGTTGGATCCAGATCTCCTCCGAATATTTTTTTATTCTATTTCTCTTTTTATAATATTATTTACTATTAATAAATGAGAGATCTACTTATATATAATGAGTTTCACTTAAAATTACGATAAATAATCTACTAATAAAAAAAATTGTATTAAAGATGATCTTATTTCGTACTGCAACCGCATTAGTGTGGCAAAGTTAGTGATGAAATTGAAAGTAGATGATTGACAACTAGTATCGCCAACCTAATGCAGATCAAAGGTCCCCATCACTCCTAGTCCTGGATATTGTTACTGTACATAGACAGACTATCTTCCTTGATGTGTTATCATCATTAGGGGTTGTTTGGTATATTTTTTTGGGAGGAGTTTGGATTAATTTGTCCAAATCCTTCCAAACTCAAATATGGGATTCAAAAATCGGATTCAACATTCAATATCGTCCATACCCATGTTTGAAAAACGCACAGATATATGACTATTATGATAATATATTTGTATATAAATGATTATTTTGTCTCTTAACCAATTTAATCCAAATTTATGTTTGTTTACGTATATAGGATATATGAGGGTATAAATGTCATTTGCTAACTTAAACTCATTAACCCACATATGAAACCTATGAACTTGGGTTTAATTCCCGGGCCTAATGCGGGCTGGGTTTCAAATCATGGACTAACTATGCATTTATAAAACATGGGGTTGTTGGGTTTTATTTAGGGGTGCAACTCGGGCGGATTGGGCGGGTTAAACAGTCAAACCTAGCCCAACCCTAGGTATATAATCTTTAACCCTAACTTTAACCCTAACCCTACCTCGGGTTGAGGAACTCAACCCGAGCACTGCCCGAGTTTAATTCGGGCGGGCTCAGGTTGAATTCGGGTTCACTGCAAGAGAGACAGAGAGATGGGGGAAATAATTACAAATTCATAAAATAATCCATATATATTCATTCATAACAGTGCACGATTATTGATCATCTGCTTTCACACCAAAAAATTAGTGATCTCAAAGCACAATCCCAAAAAACATAGAAATTAGACCCATAAAAACATTAAACTTAAAATATCACACTATCACCACTAATCACGCATAACAGAGTAGCAAGCAACAAGAAACATAGGACGATGGAGTAAAAATGAAAAAAAGTACTAATGTTTTATATATATATAATTATTTTTTAATTTGTCGGGTTCGGGTTGAAATCGGGTTGTCGATGCCTCAACCCGAGCCTGCCCCAAATTCAAATTGAATTCGGGTTGAGGTTTTTTGACCCAAGCCCAACCCAAGTATTAAAAACCCTAGCTCAAGCCCTAATTTTTTCGGGTTGGGCTCGGGTTGAAATCGGGTTGCCCAACCCAAGTTGCACCCCTAGTTTTATTCCCCAACCCACGTTCCAAAACTCCCCCAAAAACCCACGTTCCAAAACTCCCCCAAAAACCCACATACCAAACATGTCATAGGAGTTGACTATAGTATCAAAAAAAAATCGGTATTGTATCTCAATTTATTATATTTGTGATTATTTGTATCATATTTATGGGTTTTTTTACTATTGTTGTGGTACTCTAAAAAATGGTAAAAATAGTTATCACAATAGTGATAAAAATATTCACAAATGTGGTAAAAATACCCACAAATATAATAAACACACCTATAAATGTGATAAATTTTTTTGTACAAAAAAAAAAGTGGTAAAAATAATTATCATAAATGTGATAAAAATATCCACAACAGTGATAAAAATACCAACAAAAGTGATAAATTTTTTAGTTATAAAATAATCTACAAAAATTATAAAAACACTCATTAAAATGATAAAAGTTGAAAGTATGATACCAAAATTATTACTTCAATACGATAGTCAAATCCTTATCATTATGTGAGATGTCTTTTGGATCACAGAAGAAGATATATTGATAGATCTTCATCATATATATTCATCATTATTAATTATGTCCATTTTAATTTTGTCCCAATTATTTCTTACGTTACTCAAGTACAATCATTCTTTCAGACAAAATGTTTTCATGATTACTGTTTGACTCTTTCTTATATTTCAGCTAGTGGCTGTTCAATTTCATTGTCGTGGTGGTTGGTGGTGGGTGGTGGGCGGTGGAATTTATTTTGGGACTTTAGTTTTAGGTGTGAAGAGAGCATAATTTAAATGATTAAAAACATCATATTAGGAGCTTAATCTTTTTCTCTGTTTTTTTTTTCCTTTAATGGGTAAAATTACCAAATTGATAAAAAAAAAAAAAAACAAATAATTTAAGACATGTCCAAATGCTTCACCATGTATACTTACAAAAGAGATACTTACATAAACAAACTATTTAGTCTCAAAAATCACAACTCTTGTAATCCGAGTGATGAGGTAGCTATTACTCTCACGTCTCGAAAAACTTTGATACTTTTATTTTTTCATAAATAAAAATATAATTTACGCAAAAGCAACTAGACTTCCTACACAATCCGAAAGTCTAGGCACGCCAATGCAAATATCTACAAAAGCTTCAACTCATACAACGTGATTAGAGCATTTTTAATAGATTCTCTATTCTAACTCAATTCTCTGTTCTAGAGGTCAATCACTAAAAAATCACCTTCGGTGGGCTCTCTATTTGGGCTAGATAAAATAGAAAGTCTAATTTAGTTCTCTATATTTTAAGGGTCAAACTCACAATATATTATATAATTAATTAATAAATAAATAAAATATATACATATTTCATTAAATGTTTTGACTATACACCTTTTTTTTTTACTAAAATAGAGTCCTAACGGAATTACTAAAAGAAAAATTCGCTCTCTATTTTAATTTTTCATCAAAACACTTCTATTTTAAAATGGGAAACATGAACGAATGTGATGGATGCTACTTGCAAGCCATTGTAATCAAACCTCCATGGAACAATAGCAAACAACTACTCAGAAAGGTGGAGCCACTTAATGGATACTAGCTTGGCCTACTATATTTGGCATGGAGTGTTTACAGTTGTCACCATGGATGAACAGTAAAGTGGATGCCAGACATGTCTGTGCTTTGTGCTGCCCTTCATGATTTCAGATTAAATCCAACATCTTCTTTTTTTACTCAAACTGAATATATAAATACGTCCCTCCATATATTTATCAATGAGCATTATCTCTCAATACAACATCACAGAATTATCTGTAGAAGACTTTATCGCACTTACATCAGGATTGAAACTAAGGTTTCATCACGTGTTTTAGACATTAAAAAGTAAGTTTAGTCCTACTTAACTAATATAGTTGTGGAAATTCAAACAGTAAAAAAATTTGAATTTTTTTATCCACTGAACCGACTACTCGGAGAGGTAATTAAATCCAAATTCAAAGTTTATATATTATCGTCTTGTCTTTGTGAAATACACGTGCCTTGTCTTACCCGATTGAAAAAGTTGACATATGACAAACCACTACCTTTTGGGTCAGTTGGAAGTGTTGGAAAGTGAATGACTCATATGAGTAAACTTAAATATTCGTTAGTTTATCGAAAGGATAATGTTATGTTTATTAAAATATTTACTAAAAAATATTTTTATCAAATAAATTGGTAATTTTATATCCAATCAAAAACAATTTGATCAGCATTTGGTGGATCTAGGAGTGATATAGAACTGTTAATTCATTTGGTAAAAATACTTTTTGATATGCATAGCATTTTTTTTATCGAAAATATATTAGATTTTGTTTGTCAGAGTCGAATAATATGTGCCTCCCACCATATCTTGTGCGTTTTTTAATGGTTTATAGTGATCTTCTATAGATCTTCTTCTGCTTTTGTGAGAAACATATTTTATCATTGATATGTATGGTACAAGATCACTTCTTTTAAGAAAGATTTAGATGATAAAATATTTGTTATTTGAAACACAAAATAGTCTATATGCAATATATATATCAATATAATAAAGTAACTTACAATTCAAATTTCAAAAGATAAACAAAATGACTTTTGTTTTTCGCGGTTGAGATCGCTTTAAATTTTATTTTAAAGTTAATCTAACGGCTAATATTAACATTCTAAATTTAATAGGAAAAATAAGGTCTTAAGGGTGTGTTTGAAGTGACTTTTTAAAAGTACTTCTAAAAATTATTCTCATAAATACTTTAAAAAAAAAAATAATGTTTGAAATCACTCAACCACTACCCCCACCACTACTACCTCTACCACCACCACCACCACCACCACTGTCATCGCCATCGCCGCCACCACCACCACTACTGCCATCACCGTCGTCGCCGCCACCACCACCACCACCACTGCCATCACCATCGCCGCCACCACCACGGTCATTGTCACCCACCACAACCATCACCGTCTCCTACCACCATCACATCTTACCCCCACTACAACCAATGTTTAAATTCATTTATCTCTCCTCTATGTTTATGATTTAATTTTAGGTATGAATACAAATATGTTTATTATTTATTATTTTTTTATTACTCTATATCTTCAGGCACATGCAATAACTAGTATATATATATTATGCAAAATCTCGACCCAGTAGTAGATGATTGACATTATTAGCTTTCAAATAATGAAATCAAAGTATTCGTCATTTATGTGGACAAATCATACAAAAATATAGTGAAGGATTAAGAAGTTTGTCTACTTCATGTGTGAGAAATTTCAACCATATTAATTTGACGAGGACACCAAAGAGCTGCATTTGGAGAGGAAGAATAATTATTCTTGATAAACTTTATCATATCTAGGTCAAGCATAATTGATAATATCGAAAATTGATGAAAAACTATTAATCTTAAGTTATATAGCAAGATGTTCGAGAGATACATAACACCTTTTTATGGAATGGGTAAATGCTTTAAGAATAATTTAAATTTTCCAATGTTTGACGATGAATAAATAGATAAAACCAACACAAGCCTATAATAATAAACGCTACAATTGATAATATTTTTTAATTTATTTCAAACGCTACAATTGCTATCTTCTAACCAAATAATCTTGGTTGCTAGCCTTTTTTTCATTTCTTTTTGTAGCCAAATCATGCTTAGTCTAATGAAATAATTTATTTATGCTTTGAATCAGGCAGGTGACGACAACAACCACCTCAATCACAAATAATCACTTGTATTAATATTATCCTCCACCCTTAAGTTACAATATTATTATGTTCATTATCTTGTCTTGTTTGCTGATTAAACTACATTATCATTTTCATTCTCTGCTTCAGTTTCGATTTGTCAGTTTGTCTTATTTATTTCTTTAATTTTTTTGGGCTTACCTAATTTATGTTTTCACTCAACTGTGACAACCACCAAGTATTAGTTAGTGAAATAGTCACCCACTTAAAACTACGGGTGCAACTCGGACGGGTTGGACGGATTGAAAGGTCAATTCTAGTCCAATCCTAGGTATATAATCTTGAATTCTAACCCTAATCCTAACCCTCCATCAACATGAGGTACTTAACCCGAGTACTGCCCCGAATTTAATTCGGGCGGGCTCAGGTTGAATTCGAGTTACTTAATTTGGACTGATTTCGGGTTAAAAATCGGATTACTTAATTCGGGTCAATAAAAAAGAGAAGAGAGTGACGAGTGAGAGAGGGAGGCTAAGAGTCTGAGACCAGATGAGAGATGAGTGACGAGTGAGAGAGGGATTTGAGAGTAGTAGAGGCGCAGGTGTGAAGACTTGAAGTAAAGTGAAAGTATGGACTCTGAAAAGTGAAGATAAATATTAATCCTAATTAAATATATTTGTATATTTATGTAAATTTGGGTTCAACCCCCGATTTGAATATTCGGGTTCAACCCGATACCTCAACTCGAAGCTTGCCCGAATTCAATTCGAGTTGGAGGTTTTTTACCCAGGCCTAATCCGAGTATTAAAAATTTGAGTAATTCTATTTGGACATAAAAATCTGACCTAATTTGCTAACATAATGATGTGGTTTCAGTGGAACCATTGAATTTAAGACTAGTTCTAATGTTTGATGGAGTCCACAGTCAATCCAAAGGTCACAGTGAATTAGGTCAGCAAATTAGGTCAGTAAATTAGATCCCAATAGCATTACTCTAAAAATTTTAACCCAAGTCTTATTTTTTTTAAATTAGGCTCGAATTGGCTTGCCAAAATTACACCCCTAATTAAAACATATATTTTTCAGAACAACTGCATAAACAGTGAAAGTGAATGTTTTTGGAGACCTCAAGAAATCATTCAATATAGACTCATGATGTGACTTGGACTTGATCTCACCATCCTTCCAAATTGCACCATTATATAACTGCCAACAAATTGGGTTAATTGAACTCAAAATATAATTAAACTAGTAATAATTTGTACCTGAAGACACAATACAACATAAAATTGGAGCGTTTAAAAAAATTAATTCAATTATGTCAAATAATAATTTCTTCCTTTACCTTTATTTAATTACATAATTTAAAATTTTTCGATAAATTTTTTTCAAAATACATGACCTCAAAAAAAATATAAACATTTATATATTATCGTATATAAATAACTAGTTATTGTCTGTGCCTAAAGACACAGAGTAATAAAAAATGATACACAATTAAAATATTTGTTTTCATATCCAAAATCAAATCACAAATATAGAGGAGAGATAAATAAATTTAAGCATCGGTTATAGTGGGGGTGAGAGGTAGTGGTGGTAGAAGACGGTGATGGTTGTGGTGGGCGGCAATGATCGTGGCGGCGACAGTGGCACGACGACGGTGGCAGTGGTGGCGATAGTGGCGGTGGTGGTGGTGATGGCGGCGGCGGCGGCAGTGGTGGTGGTGGTGGCGACGACGATGGTGGTGGCGGCCGCAGCCACGGTGGTGGTGGTGGCCGCAGCCACTGTGGTGGCGGCGGTGGGGGTGACGGCGACGGCGGTAGTAGTGGTGGCGGTGGTAGAGGTAGTGGTGGAGGGTTTCAAACACTAAATTTTTTTTTTTTTAAAGTACTTATGAGAAATAATTTATAGAAGTACTTTTAAAAAATCACTTCAAACACACACTTAGGGATCTATTTTTTATATTAAATTTAGGGTGTTAAAATTAATCATTAGATTAACTTTAAAGTAAAATTTAAAACGATCTGAATCGCGAAAAGTAAAAATCATTTTATTTATTTTTGAAATTTGAATTATAAACTACTTTATTATATAGATATTCGAAATCAAATGTCTAGTTCTTTATTATATAGATTCGAGCTAAGCATTCGCAGGTGGTCACGTCTTATTGATTAATAAACACTAAAAATATTGAAAGGATTTTTTCTTTGACCGTCCTATCTAAACTGGAACTCCCACGTCTCCATTTTTTATTTTAAAGTAACGAGGCGCCATTCCTATCAACTTTTTTTCAGACTTATGACTGTAAATATTTACTTAAAAATATAATTTTACCAACATTATATTCATCAATTTGACCCTAGATTGTATATTGCTAGAAGACTCATATTTAGGACTAGTCATAACCCGTACCTGAAGGTACGATAAAACATAAAATTCGAACATCTAAAAAAACTATTTCATTATATTAAATAATAATTTTTTAAAATACGTATCGATAAAATTTTCTCAATATATGTATACTATCGTGTATGCATAATATTTGAAATAAAAATTATATTAAATTATAAATTAATTAAATACTAAAATAATTGGGTATGTGATAAAAATGAATGATGTGATATTTTTGGGGAAAAAATGTGTAAGGGATAAAATTCAACTTGTGAGCTATCTTATTATATAAATCTTATTATATAGATGTATGAATTTTTGACTTGTACCTTATTCGATCATTGAACTAACTCATGTGGATTAGAACTCCAACCTCGGTGGAGCTTAATTAAACAGCATAGAATTGACCATGCACTCGCCACTAAGAGTATCTCCAACAAGATTTTGTATTTTAGCTATCCAAAATTACATTTTTTTTCTATTTTAGTTACTCACTTTTTTAATACATACTCCAATAGATATTTTATATTTTAACAACTTCTTTGAAATATTATTTCTCATATTTTCTACTTTTGTTGGGATTATTAAAGGGAGAGAGAGAAAAAAATGGATGGAAAGACAAAGAGTGGACAAGAAATGTGGCAAATGACAAGAGGAGAGAGAATATATTGTAAACTATTTATACAAAATACTAGAGTGATACTCTAAATATAGAGTCTTTCTATACCTGGCGAAGCCCAAGCCGAAGCGGACGACTGCGTTAGAGCCCAAAATGCTTAACCATAGGCCTGATTTGTCCAAATTGCTTAACAACAGTCCTAAAATTTTCATCTATTCAATTCTACCAAAACATTTTCATGGTTAAGCATCAATTCCACAAATTCAGATGTACATCTTAAGCATCAAAATGTGTCCCGACAAACCATCTTCCCTTCAAATCCACAATACAATTTGTATTAGTTTCATAAACTAAGACTAGTTTGTATAAAAGTTCTAGGTTAAATTTGAGCCTTCACCAATACATGGTTTAAAATCGATAAAGCTTAATCACCTGGTATAAAAATGGACATCAAAAGTTCGATTTTCCTTTGTCAAGCTACAATGTTGTCGACTTTGGAAAAATTTCTATCACGGAGCAATTTAGGCTTTGAATTGCAACTAGCAAATGCTCTAGCATCTCATTTAGGCCTGTCAACGAATCGGATTTGAATCGAATTTTGATTAATTCGAATCTGAATCTAATTTCAAAAATTTAATCTGATCTGATAATTTGATGAATTTTATTTTTTGTAGTTCATATTAAAATCCGTTAACAATCCAAAATCCAATCCGATCTGAATAATTTAATTAACTAAATTTTAACAAATTATACTTAAATTTCAACTTTATTTCTTTAAATAATTACTTAATTTTTTTAATATTTATATAAAAATATATAAATACTATGTATCGAATTATACTTGGATCAGATATAGGTATATTCAAATCCAAATTCGTGAAATATAAGATATTAAATTTAGATTATCGATCAAAAAATATTAATCTATATATCTGACTAATCGGATTAAGATAAAAAACTGAACTATTGAAAGGCCTAAATTCTCATCCATCTATATTAACCCAGAAAAGCCTCCAACAACAGGCCAAGGTAATCCATCCAACAAGCCTTGGCCCATGGTCGGTTCATCGAAACAATCTTGATGGTCTCATAGGGGAGAAAATATTCAGTGCTTATAGGGTACCATGCTGGCACGCTTATTTGGTGCTCATCACCAACCAGAAGTAGCCACTTCAACAAAGGGTCAGGTAATGTCAGAAAATACCACGTCAGCTTAACAGTCTGTCAAAAAGATGCCATGTCATCCAAATGACCTAAGTTAACGGAAGTAACATTTTTTTATTTTTTCTTTCCATCAGCTTTTCTCTCTCTACTGCATGTCTGTCACTTCAGCCGTCCTTCATTTGCTTCCATGAAAAATTTCCTTACTCTCTCTCTCTTTAAGCTGCATCATCTCTCTAAAATGTTCTCGTACTCATACTTTTCAAATTTCTCTCTCTCTACCCATTATCTCTCTTCCTTCATTCGTCCATTTCTACCATTTTTTTCTGGTAAGAGAAGTGCTTGAGCTGGGAAGTTGATGGGCAGGAAATGGAGGTGGCCTACCACATTTTCTCAATCTGATCTGCATTTTTCTGTCATCCATGGGGTGGTAAGAGTCCCCGCCATAGTCTGTGGAGCGTAGTGAACATAGGAAAGAGAGGAAATGAGTGGCCATTGTTTGTTAAACCGGTGGTTGTTCATTTGGGTAAGGTGAATGGTTGAGTGTATTGAGCTGGTTTTATGCATTCTATTTGAAGCTCAACTGACATGATCCAGATCTTGAAGTCATTTTAACTCCAGCTTGATTGCTATGTATATAAAAAATAGTATTCCAATATTGTTCAGTGAAGCTGACCACAAGTCAGTGTGTTGCTTGGTGCCGATTTTTTTGGCATAAACCGTTCGAAATATTTGTATATCTAAATTTTGATATATACAAGGAACATAAATCTGTGCGAGTATATCACATTAGAAATCTGTATTGTTATAGGAGATGTTCTCAATTAAACTGGAAGATATTAATTGTTTAAGAGAAAAGAGGAAGCAGAGAGTAAGACGTAAGTAATTAAGTGTTACATGCCTGTGCAAGTGGTGGATAGCTATTGGTCTTATTTAACACTTGTGTTGTGATAAACTTAGATCAAGTGGTGGACAGCTATAAGAAGTAATGTTACCATAATCAGAACGATTATCAAATCGGCAAAGGGATCGATTCTCAATCCCATAATCTCAACTCACAATTCACAAAAATTCACAAGTACCTGAAAATGAAAGTCATTTTTACACAGATATTAATTCACAAGTCACCAAATTGATCAAAAAAACTGCTATAACTATTAATTTTTCTGAAAAAATTTTGAAAATGATCCATAGACAGCACATGAAACCAAAGTTATATCTAACTCATAAAAAAAAAATTAAAAGACAAACAATTTATTTATTCATGAAGAAGCAAATAAAGGCACAGACGCCTTTTCATCACAAAAACAAACCCAACAAACATAAATCCCCAACCAAAATCTAGAACACAACAAGACTACAGAACATTAATTTATGGAATAACAAAACTATTTTTTCTTTTTTCAATTCAACAATACAAACAAAGTTCACAATTAACATTGAGCAAAGACCTCAATGCTAAAAAAACATCACTACTGATAACTAGATCCTCTTCTTAGGATGGCTCAGTTGTGGAGGCGCTACTAGTTTTAGAAGATGACACAGACCCTCTAGTTGCTGAGGCTATGGAAGCAAGACATGCAACACTTTGGGCCCATGCAAAGGAATGGCACTACGTTATACTGGAAGGAGACGCACATCCATTACACATGGAGCCAAGCTCCCACATGTTAAACCACATTGGTCTATTCTTCCAATCATCCAAGATCTCAAACTCATCCTCAAACTCGGGCACTCTTTCGCCACTGAAGATGCCCGAACTGGTTCACAGAACATTCACTATGGAGGCCAATGTTACTCTTGCTAGTTAGGAATGCTTAATAATAGTTTTCCCTTAATTACCTTATATCCCATCCTTCAATGGCAAAAAAAAAAACCTAGATCCTCTTCCTCATTCACACCATTGAAACATCAATAGCACTGTAACTCATGAACTTCGACCACGAAAGACTATGCCGAACCCATCAAAATATAGATAAAGGAATGAACCATGAAGCTCCAGCAATAAAAAGAGGAAAAGGATTAATTGAAGAGAAGTTGTAAAAATGATGGCTGGATTTTGGACAGACAAAAAAAAGAAACAAGAAAGTCAAGTGGGAAAAATTAAAATGAGAAACAAGAAACACTTATTATGCTATTAACATTTTTGTGGTAGAAACCCAAAATTCAAAATAACAGGCGCGGAATTTAAAATTTGATTTTTCATGGAAAGGATGAGAGAGATACTGAAAGAGAAAAATTGACATGACTTAATTGAGTACTGTGAGGAGAAAAAGCTTACAAGAGAGAGAAAGTTTATAGGAAAGAGAAAACGGAAGAAAACTGTTTGTTTTTTCCGTCAGCCAAGTCAGGCTATTAAGCTGATGTGGTATTTTCTGACATTACCTGCCCCTTTATTGAAGTGGCTACTTCCGATTGGTGATGAGCACCAAATAAGCTTGCCAGCATGGTACCCTATAAGTACTGAATATTTTCTCCTCATAGGGGGTCTCACCCACCGCCACCGGGAGATGGGTCCTAATGGACCTATCGTTTTTGGAATTTTTTTTATATTTAATTTTTTTGAGGTGAAATGTAACTGGATTATACTATATCAAAACTTTATTTGTTTGAATAGTTAATTCTATAATATAAAACAGAGAATATTTCAATAAGTTTATCTAACGGTTTTAAATAAACTCATATGACGGTCACCAACATCTCTCTCAAAACCATTCATATTACACCGTGTCTTCAGGCACGGGTTACTCATAGTTTAGGTTATAATACAAAAAAAAAAAAAAAAAAAAATTTAATTTAGGTGGGCAGACTCATGGGCTCCATGTGCAAATGCAATAATCGAATAGGCTTCCAAGTTGGGGGCCCATATATTGCCCACTAGGCCGTAGGCCACTGTCGCCCTCTTCCCAACTCTCATAATTGCCCACCTCAGTGCATCTTTCTCAAACCAAATGCCCCTCCTATTTTGCCATTCGTTTCAAATTCGCCTCTAAACTTTCAGAGGTATTTACAGACTAAGTGAGAGCGTAAAAGCAAAAATATATTAGAACAGGAGAGCTTTGAGAGCGTCATATTATAAATATACATGCATATTAAAAAAATAAATATCATATTCTAATATATTATAACTTTTTTAAACTTTGTTACTATTTATTTACGGCTTAAAACCATGGTGAATGATAAACAAAAAAAAAAAATGGGGCTCGACACCATCCCACATCGGAAATGAGTAAGAAGTTGCAAATTTACATCACCCATGCATATTCTAGTGTCAATGTATAGCCTTTGCTAGAAATCAATATAGGCAGTCATGTGCTTTTGATAGCCACAAAGTGTGAACTCAATGATGTGACAGAGTAAAATATTAAATTTGCAAATTGATTAGAGTAACAACGTGAATTTATAACGTTTTTGTGTTTTTACACTTTCAAAGCGTGCTTAGGTTTTGACGAATCATGTGACTTAATTAGGAAATCATAAGAGTTTAGGGATTAAATTAGGATAAACAAAAGTTAAGAGGCTAATTTAAAAGGAATGGCATAGTTTGAGGGGTTATTTATACAATTTACCAGAAAAATAAAAATCCCTTGGCTGTGTTTGGTTTAAGCATTAGATAATATTAGATTGGACAAACCTGTCCATCGCATACCAATCCATCTGAGTCTTGGACTAATCATAGTGATAATGTCTCATCATCCTATATTTAGTTCAAATAATAAGAAGTAGTGGGTCACATATTTATCACATCTAATACTTTATTTGAATGAAGTAATAAATGATAGTATAAATATTAAATTACTAAAACATCTCAAGATAATTATATTCTAGAGATTCTGGAGGGTAAAAATATTTTTTTGCCAAAACATATCTCAATTGGACTAGGTGAGTTTATTTAAGAGGCTATATATGGGTTTAAAAATACGAAAAAATTGTGAGTAGGTATCTTGTGGAGAATTTTTTTGTGAGAAAAAGCCTTGAAAAAATGTATTGTAGAGAGATACACAATGACATTTTTTTTATCCTTCTTTTTACTATAATATAATTTCCCTATTTTTATGGTGTTTGTATTTTCATAGTTACTTTTTATATGAGGATTTGGTTTTATTGATAGACAGTTTCCTAGTCCGGAAAATTTCATTTTTTTTTTGAATTTTGAATTTTGAACGTCTAAATCATCCATAAACGACGCAAGATCTAAACAAAACCAATGTCTGTTTTGAAGTTGGAGTCATCATCATCTGTAATGTGACATTCCAATGATACCATAGTTTTAAAATCCGGCCCAGACATCAACCCGACAAAGACACTGGATTAATGGGTTACTAGTTTAACCAGTGGGTCACCGATCGAACTGATCATATAATTAAAAAAACTAAAAAATTTATAAATAGGCTAAAATATCACAATAATTATAAAAATCGCATCCTTAATGTATATTAAATGAGACAAAAACCCCCAAATCATCAACCATATATCTAATCCATTCAATTTTCAATACAACTTGCAAATCACAACACGCATGAACAGAAGCTTGCAAGAAAATTATGCAATAAACATAGGAGCATAATCAGATTCAATATGCAACATAATCAGAAACATAATTAGATTCAATATGAAACATAATCAAAACCATAATTACATTCATAATTAAAATAAAAATTTATTCAAATAAACTCAAACTAGACCAGACCAGACAAAGAGAAGGGGGTGGATAATCAGAAATACCTTCTGCCTGCAAGTTTTTCAAACTTGAGGGAATGAAATCGTAGTCAGCGTCGTCGATGATGGAGCTCCTCAGCTCCTGCCTTGACATCGAAGGTTCGTTGTTTTGAAGTTCAAAATTCACCTTCTACTTCGAGTTCGACTAATGCAGGTGTAGACATTAAAAAAAAATTAAATTAATGTCGATAATTGAGCTTAAATCAATTAGATAAATGAAATTGGGTTAGACCTAAATTTCATAAGCCCAAATGATACATGTCTAATTTTAATTAAATAGGGTTGAGTTGGACCTAAATTCCACAACCCAAATAGTACCAGCCCAAATAGAATTAACCAGCCTTATTAAATTAAAATGTACTTAAATTCCATGAGCCCAAATTAAACAAACTTTTAAAGGTAAAATGGGTTAAACGTAAATTTCATAAATCAACTAAAGCCTACAAATTTATGGGTAGCCCACTACCTAAAGCCCATAAGGATAGTCAGGCAAAAGTACCCTTATATGGATAACTATCACCCTTATATGAATAACTACTCATAGCACTGTAAAATAGAGGTATTGGGGAGGGTCAAAAGGAGGAAAAAGAGAAGGACGGAGAAGAAACCAAGGGGGAAAAAAGATCAGCGAAGCTCTGCCCGAAGTTCACTTTCAGCTAAAACCTTGCAAGTTCGTCTTCGAGAAGAAAAACACACCGCCAAGGTCCTTCTTCGAAAAATACAAATCATCTTCAAGTCATTCAAAAAGAAGAATAGTGAGGAGATTCATCAAAAGCATCATCAAATTGAAGAACGAGAGATACGTTGATCCAACTCTCGTATTCATTAAATCTACCAAAATCGCCATCAATTAAAGATCGAGAAATACGCCAATCAGACCCTCATCTTCACCAAATTCATCGAGAATCAGAAGACAGTGCACGTGAGAAGTACGCCAAAGAGAGTCCACACTACATCTTTTACTTAAAGTCAATCAAATTGACTATTGTAATTTGACCTTATTTTGTGTTAATTTATACAAGGAATTTGTCGTTACAAATTTTGGCACGCCAAGTGGGACCCTCTTTTCCTCTCATCTCTCAAGTCAAAAAAATCCAACAAGACAACCTGATTCCTCTCACCGACAAGTCAACAGATCTGGTCGAGGAATCAATTCTAACAACCCGCGTCAGAATAAAGGCGGGAAAATCTCAACTCTTGCCATCGATGGAGCATTGTTCTAGGCAAAATAAAAGGAAGGCTCTTCCAACCAAAAAGAGATAACATGCCCATTCTTCTGTCGATCTGGAGGAAGAAAAGGACAATTCTCTGCCCGACACACACTCCAGCACAGGCTTGAGGACTGAATCTTACTCCGAAACTTCTCCTAAGTAGAAGTGGGGTGATTATTCCTCGGCCTCCGATACACCTACGCATGTGATGGTGACAGAAGCCACTTCATCTAAAGAATATCTTCAGCAACTTACTGCTACGATCGAGAGGTTGATTAAAGCCCTGGAAGGTAAAAAAATACAAATCGCCACACTCATGAACCGGCTTGAATTACAAGAACCTTCAAAAGGAAGAAGTCAAGAAACTCCAAGTCCATCTGGTACTAAAATGCCAAAAAATCCAAAATTTTCAAAACAGCAGCAAAAACAAGAACAATATGATCGAACCGTGGCACAAAATGCCATATGAGATCCTTCACAAATGTCTGTTGCCGCACTCTCTGTCCAACAATTTCAACATATGATTGCTTGTTGATACTATTCGAGCCTAGTACAGAGGAGCTTCCCAATCTTCGTTGGTATATGTCAATCCATATACCAGACGAATTGATGAGATGCAAATGCCAATGAGTTACCAACTCCCGAAGTTTCAATAGTTTGATGGAAAAGTCAACCCAAAATAACATGTTACCCATTTCATTGAAACATGCAATAATGCTAGTACCTTTGGTGACCTAATGGTGAAACAATTCGTTCGTTCCCTCATAGGGGATGCGTTTTGACTGGTACACTGATCTAACAGCAGGAACTATCGACAATGAGACCACCTTGAATGGGAATTTCTCACTCGATTCTATAGCACTCGACGAACGATAAGTCTTCTTGAACTTGCAGGAACAAAGCAAAGAAAAGAAAAACCTATCATTGATTACATTGAACGCTGGAGGAATCTTGTTCTCAATTGCAAGGAACGCATTAGTGAAGCTTCTTCAATTGATATGTGTGTCCAAGGGACGCATTGGGGACTACTCTACAACAGTGTTATTTAAGGCATAAAGCGAACCGAAGCACCAAGGCTCCTAAAGCCTAGGCGAGAAGCGAGAAGCGAAGCAAAATATTTTACCAAAGCAAAGCGAACAGTTAAAAAAAAAAAAAAATATTTTAGTTTAATTACTTTTAAACATCTAAGTTCTAATTTTATATATACTAAATATTTAAACGCAAGTAAAATCATAAAACATTTAAATTAAAATAAACACTAATAATATCTCAAATCTTAATAACAGTCATAACTTAAACATTTAAATTCAAACAAACACTAATAATATCTCAAATCCTAATATTTAAAAACATAAGACATACAATTCAAGCACCTAAAGAAACCATCTCAAGGACTTATAAATCAATCCTCATCACTAAAGAAACTATCTTCTTCATTATCCTTAAATTCATATCCTTCTATATCATCCTCCTCTGCCTCATATGAAATTATGTCTTCCTCATCTATGAGTCCAATCGTCGATCTTGTAAACCTTGGTGTTACCCTACTAGATGGTGTTGATCTAGTTCGTTGGCTACTTTCCTCAACTCCAGAAGCTCGAACAACTTTACCCCAAGTCAAAGTATCATCACCAAACACAAGCTCATTATCTTCATCCGTGTCTGCATCCATTCTCCCAATCAACCACACATTGCTATCATCAATATCCTTCAAAGATATTGGATCAATTGTGTCACGGAAATCATATCAGCGTCTCAAAGCTCTATTATACTTAACAAACATCAAATCATTGAGACGAGATTGAGCTGGTCTATTTCTTTTTTTGGTGTGTATTTGCAATAATTTATTAACAATACATTAAAATTTATAATAAGATAAAAAAAATGTAATTGAAGAGGTTTGAGGATGATACTCGCATGCTCAAACACACTCCAATTTCGCTCACAACCGGATGCACTACAAGTAAGGTTTAAAACTTTTTTTGCAAAGCTTTGCAAATTTGGAGTTGCAGACCCGTATGCAGTCCACCAATCAGTTGTGAATAATGAATAACAATTAATTAACTAACATCTTTAAGCAATGATAATGAAATAAGCTTGTGGAATAACATAGATTACCTGGTGCCCTCGTTGTTCTTTGTCTAACCACCATGGGCAACTTAAAGAGGTTTTCACTGAATACTCAACTCTTGACCAATTTGATCTTGTATCGCAGGATTTGGGACCAACCTTTCTAAACATTTATATAGGTCATTCATGACATCTTGATCTTTCTCAACTCTGGATTGGAATAGAAAAACTATGGGTTCAAAAAATACCCAGCTGCATGCAAAGGCCGATGCAATTGAACTTCTCACCTTCGGTCAATGACTTCAAAGATGTGTTTGTACTTCTCTTCATTTCCATTAAAGGAATTAGCAATCACTTCTTTAGCCCTGTCCATAGCTTAATAAATGTATCCCATGGGAGGCTTCTTCTCACCATCAACCAATCGAAACACATGAACAAGAGGTCCTGTAAGCTTAAGAGAGTAGACAACATTACTCCAAAATGAAGGCATTAAAATGATTTGTGTTGTCCTTTTGCCTTGTTGTTCTTTTGCCCATTTGCTTGTAGTCCATTCCTCTGAAGTGAACATTTTTCTCAAGTTACCTTTTTGCTGGTTGATCCTTGTTAGAGAAAGAAAAGCCGTAGCAAATCTAGTTTTTGCAGGCTTAATCAACTCCTTTGACTAGGTAAATCGTCTCATCATATTTAATAGAGTTGGACAGTTATAAATATAACCGTGTAATGTTATTCCTCTCTCAAATGTTCTCTTGAAGTTTGGCAACTTGAAGATATCTTCCAACATCAAGTCCAAGCAGTGGGCAGCACATGGTGTCCAATATAGGTTGGGTCGTTTTGCCTCAAAAAACTTTCCTATTAAACAAAGATTTTTTTATCAACTAGTGTGTATAAAAAAAATCAATATAACAAGTAGTTATCTTTCTTTTTCAAGAGGCTCATACCTGCTAACACATTTGCTGCCGCACTGTCAGTGACAATTTGGACCACATTAGCTTCACCAATACGTTCCACAAAATTATCAAGCAATTCATACATTTTTTGCCCATCCTTTCAGTATGCAGAAACGTCAACAAATTCAAAGAACATTGTCCCTTTTGGAAAATTCACTAAGAAATTAATCAAGGTTCTCCCTCTCTTGTCAGTCCATCCATCGGCCATTATGGAACATCCATATTTTGCCCAATCCTCTTGGTGATCGTTTCATCAATGACTTGATATGCCCTACTTCTTTATTGATCAATGAGACCCAACTCTCATGATAAGAATGTGGTTTCAAACCAGGATCATACTGTCTAATAGCTTCAAACGTTGCTGCAAAACTTTCATAGTTCACAACATTAAAGGGAATTCCCGTGTCATACATCCATCAAGCAAATGCTGAGATGACTCTTTCTCTCATTTTCTTTCTAAAAGGATCGTTGGTATCAATCTTCATTTGTGTCCCATTGGTCTTTCGATTTTGTACCACAACATTCGGATCAGGGGTGAAGTACACATCCATAGGCCCTTTTTGTCTTGATTTTTTGGTCTGGATGTGGCTTGTGTAGAACCTTGACTAGAACTAGCCATGGATCTTTTACGATTCGCAACAATCTCTACAACATCATCTTCATCCTCCTTCAAGTCATTAGACATCTCATCAAAGTCAGGAATCATGTTCATTAGATTCTTCTCTTCCTTTTTTTTAGCCATGTATTCTCTAATCTCCTCCCTAACATGAGCAGGGCATTTTGGACAAGTAATAACACTCATAGAGTTCCCCGAAGGTGTTTCTTGACCCGATAGACACCTCCATTTGACTCTTTTTCACAAAAATTACATTTGAACTTGTTTGGGTTTTGGGAATTTACCAAGTGTGCATATTTTCATGCCGGATCTTTTTTGTTCCCTTCGGACGACGATGTCATTTATTTGTTTATGAATGACACTATCACACTACAATCAAAGGAACAAAACAGTACAGGAAATCAACAAAATCAACACTATCAGAACAACAAAAGCAGAATAGCAAAATAGTAGAAGCAGAAGCAGAAAAACAACAGAAAAAAAAAAAACAGAAGCAGAATCAGCACTAGGGTGGACTAGAGAGGTGAAGGCCAATGCTACAGAAACAAAAAAAAAAAAGTAAGTTTAAATTATGAAGTTGCTCAGTCAATGTGCTCATGGTAGGATGGCAACGTGTTGTGTTATTATTAAAGTATATCAACTACAACTGTTTTTGTAAATCTATTTTTATGTACAGTCGTGGACTTGTACACATGTACTGAATCACATTTCATAACAGAGTTGTAAACAATTTCATATTGACTGGTGTTTAAGCTTGGATTATCAAAATAAAGAGTGACTATATGACAGAACAGCAGAAGCGGAACATCATTATCAAAACAGTAAAATCAACACTATTAGAACAGCAGAAGCAAAATCAGCAAAACAGTAGAAGCAGAAACAGAAAAAAAAAACACAGAAGCAGAATCAGAATCAGAAAAAAAAATAGAAGCAGAAAAAAAATCTCAACATCAGACAATCAGCAGAAGCAGAAAAAAAAAAAGAACCAGAACCAGAAGAGAGAAGAAGAACCAGAGAAGAAGCAAAGAAATAGAAGAGAGAAAAGAAGAAGAAGTAGAGAAGAAGCAAAAAAGAAGAAGAACCAGAGAAGAAACAGAAAAGAAGAAGAAGCAGAAAAGAAGAAGAAACAGAGAAGAAACAGAGAAGAAAAAGAGAAATAGAAGAGAGAAGAAAAAAAGAAGGAGACCAATCTGTATGTCTGACCAGCAGTAGTCGTCGTCGTCTGTGTCCAGTGAGGAAGGAGCAGCAGAAGCCAGCAATCGTGTTTGATCATCTGAGCAAAATTAGGGTTTACGGGCTGTATTTATGGGATAAAGGGCTAATTCGGTGTATGGGCATCTTATAATTTTTTTTCCAATTGCCCAATCCAACTTTCCATAATAAAAATAAAACAATCCAAGACAACTTCGCCTCGCATGACTAAGACACTCACTTTCTCGCCTTTCGCTTCAGCGCAAGGCGCTCGCTTTTCTCATTTTTTCTCACTTCAGTCACATTCGATTTGCCTGGGGTGCTCAAGGCGAGAGACCCTCGCTTCACTTCTCGCCTAGGTGAGCTTTTCAAAACATTGCTCTACAGTCTATAAGGAAATATGCCACATACTTTCGAAGAACTTGCAACACTTGCCTATGACTTGGAGATTCAAATTTTCAGACACGGAAGTTACTTTGTCTATGACCCTCGTGAAAAGAAAGATGTGAAGAAAGAGGTGAAATCTTCCAAATCAAAGGAATCTTTGGCAATCTCCACTGCACCAGTGAAGATTTTTGATAAAAAAGCCAAATACAGACTTCCAAGTCAAATTTAATCAGGATCAGAATTAAAAGAAGACAAGACCAACTTTAAAAGAATTTGAAGAGAAGAAATATCCCTTCACTGATGGTGAAGTGTCTGATATTTTTGATCAGCTACTCGAATTAAAACTTATCGATCTTTCAACGCCCAAGCGGCTAGAAGAATCGAGAAAAGTTGATAATCCAAAGTATTGTAAATATCATTGGATTATAGCCATCCCCTTGAAAGATGTTTTATTGTGAAGGAAGAGATTCTTCGTTTATTGAACGAGAAAAAAATTAAACTCGATTCTAGCGAAGAAATGACAGTTGCAAATGAAACAATGGTCATGTTTGGGTCTTTCGACCCTGTACGAATCCCAAACAAAGGAGCACAATCATCACCTTTGATATATCTTAAAGAACCATCACAACTATTGAATTTTTTTACCTCTGCGGAAGAAACACAATCAATTGAAAGTAAGAAACTCATTGTTCCTCTTTTCGAAAGAGCTATGTAAGTGCAGTTCATTGTTGATGATGAGGTAACAACGTTATATGCATACCCAGGTATGCCGAGGCACAAGAACCCCAACATCCCAATGCTTTATGAACTCATGACAGATGATCTAGATGTTTGGGCATCATCATCTGAATCATAAGATGAGATCGGGGATGGTTGGTCAACCTTTGTTAACAAAAAGGATAAATACCGAACCTTGACTACTAACTCAAAGTCATCTACTCTACCAAGCAACCCATAACTCATGTTGGGAGTACCTATTTTGGATCTCAAACCAAGTGGGTGGCCTCCTTTCGATGGTTTTGTGGCTATTGAAGAAGATCTGGGGGAATAGACTACGGTGAAACCTTGTAGATTATGTAAGATACAACATCCGTCTCCTTCAACTAGTAAGCCAAAACACCCCAAAATAAAGAGGGGATCTCATTCTTGCCGAAATGAAAGACATGAAGGGAAAAAGTGTCTTCTCAGCCGATAACCATTGATGATGAAGACTATAAGTTATGTTCTCGCACACCTGTAACATTTATGGAATATTTTTCCAAGCAATTACTTACAAGGGAATCAATGACACCTTATGTGATCAGTGCTTGTGAAGAAAAATGCATAACTGATGCTCCACTAGATAAAGGTTTAGATACCAAAAATGCCCAGAAAGAGGTATCGATAGACGAAGAAAAAATAATTGCAAGGTTCAGAAAAATTTCATCAAACCTAAGCCTTCTCGAGGCACTTGAGTTACCCGAAGAAAGATTCAAAGAGAAGATCCTAACTGATGTTGACCAAGTTAGTCAATTCAATTGCATGACAACAATCTCATTCACTAATGAAGATTTTCAATTAGGATCTCTCCTCCACAATAGACCCCTTTACGTGAGCGGATGTATTCGAGATTATAAAGTATCTCACATCTTGATCAATTGTGGATTGGCTGTCAACATCATGTCAATTCGCATCGTGAAGCAACTTAGAATCTCTATGAAGGAGTTGTCAAAAAGTAAACTAACAATTCAAGGCTTTAATCAACGGGGGCAACGTGCCATTGGTATGATTCGCCTTAAGATCGAGATCGAGGAATTGGTGCATTTTGCTCTTTTCCATGTTATCGACTCCAAAACATCTTACGAGTTACTATTGGGGCGACCTTAACTACATGAGACAGGAGTTGTGCCATCAATATTACACCAATGGTTCAAATATTATCACGATGGAGAAGTGAGACAAGTCATTGCTGAGACCAAATCTTTTTCAACAGAAGAATCTCACTTTGCATACGCCAAATTCTACTCTGAAGCGAAATTTATCACGGAGGCCCTTCCTAGTACCATACCAAAGATCAAACTATCTAGAGAAAAGCAATACAGTTGTCAACAGATGACATCAATCTCTTGAAGAATGAACTAACCTTGCTTGTAACTCAATTATCAAAACTAACAATCTTTGATCCACCAGTAAAGGGCTTTATAATACCTTATATAGTAAAAGAAGGAAAATATCGTAAAGAATGCTGGTTTGATACTCGTGTTAAAAAATTCTTTGAAAATGCAGGTCATGGTAAAGGTGAACCACGCCAACTTGGAAAACTCGATCTAGTTCTTTCAAGGGAGAAAATCGATAAGTCAACAATAGTACAAAGGGTCGCTAAAAGAGAGACCGCTACACAACATAAATTCGGGATAGGATATTATCCCACTCCAATCCCGATTAAGCTAAAGAAGGCTTCATCAAATCCTATCACGATACAAGTATTCGAGTGTAAGGATGAAAATATCATACAATCTCGTGCTTCTATTTTTTATCGACTTGGTAAACAAGATACTCGAGGTATGGTGTTTGATCGATTGAGTGGGGAAGCTCTTCCTCCAGAATCTTCACAAAGAGCTTCGATGTTCACATATCTTGGACAATTTGTTGATCAGAATGTACCAAACTTTCCCAAGCAAGTCAAAAAACAACAGAGACGACGCAGACATTATATACCAAAGCTTACAAATGTAGCTGAGAAAGCCACTGTTAATCTTAATAATCTTGTCGCCACCCAAGACTTGTTTGTGAGAAATAAGAAAAGGCAAAAAATGGTGCATACCAAAAGCATCGAAGAAGAAACCGTCTCAGTGAACTATGTTATCGTTGAGCAAACAACAATAGAAGAATTTGATATTGAAGAATTATACTCAACAAATGAATCCACCACTACAAAAAGTTGATGTTTAGCAGTGAAAAATTCATCGCTAAAAGCAAAAAATCGGCAAATTTTTTTGGTCGCCAATTTGTCGCGGTAGGCTTGTCACTAAAAGTTTTGCGCGACAAAATTAGAAATTTGTCGCCAAAATTGATCTTTTTGGCGACAAAATATATTTGCTGCAAAAGATTAAACTTTCAGGGATGGATATATCATTGCTAAAAGTGCATATATTTGTCTCAATACATTGAAGTTTGTCGCAGAAAAATCGCAAAAAATTTCACTTATGACTTTCTACGAGAACATATATTTGTCGCCAAAAGTGTTCAAGACTTTTGGCAGCAATATTTATTTGTTGCCAACAATCCCTTATTTTAATTCTTCACATTTGAAAATAGTAAAAAAAATTACAAAAATCATAAAACATCAACATCCATAAAGGTAAGACCAAGAAGTTCGTTGAATGGACTTTTATTCAATTAAAACAATATCTTGCCAATACAATCATCCTCATTCAACTAACTTAATATTGTGTCTAATACATGAAATATTAATTAACTACATCGATAATAAAGACAAAGTACAAAATTAGGTCCACAGCTTCGTTGAATCTTTGGTACCCCCAAATCTAACGCATCTGAGATTAAACATAGCCTTTCCAATTCCTCTTGTCATCAACATTTGATGTACTAATATCACTTCATAAATAATTCTTGTGTGCTTCAAAAACAGGATAAGGCTCAACAAGTTTATCCCGATCTGCTTTACTTGTCTCCAAATCCTCCAAGCAACTGATAAAAAAGAATTGAAAAAAGATACTAAAAATGGGAAGAACTATATTAAGAAATTTCAATATCAAATAGAGAGATAATCATTAAACCTGATTTTGAGTGCTCACTCAAAACCAAATCAGTGGTCAAGCTATAGATCACATGAACCTTCATCCATGACGATACATTCTACAATCAAATAAGGATATTTTAGATAATATAAAGACTCATTCTAATAATTAGAGGTCAAATTCTCAAGTAGAACTAAAATTGAAGGACATGGGAAAGGAGTGGGGGGCAACTGACCTTGTTTTTTAAGATCTCTATTACCATTTTCCTGAAAATATTGGCAGAACCACAATACTAATGAAACTATATAGAGTTGTTAATTATGTATGGTTATTTAAATGACCATGAAGTGAAATATAAATAAATAAGCAAACTCCCTATATAACAAACATACAATGAAAACATGGGATAAGTCACGGAGTACTTGGATGTAGAGAGAAATCATTACCTTGAAAGAGCCAAGGTATAAGAACTTCTAACCTCCAACCTTGAAAATTGTAACTATTCTCCACACTCTTTCAGCCTTTTATTTTCCACCACTACAATAAGTCTTACTAGGTTATAGAAGCATATATATTGGTTCTAAATCAATAGGAAAATATTTTTGATCCAATTACATGACTAGAAGTGAACTGACAACAAATTTAGCATTACCATATAAAGTTGAGAATTGATATTTCTTATTACACATATCGAAGTGAACTGATAGTGCTAGGCAGAGGCCAATTCCTGAATTGAGAAACATTGACATATCTAATCAAGAGAAATTGAAATTTGTTGTTTATGTTGAACGCGATAATATATGAGAACAAGATAGCAAGGAATAATACCTACAAGCCTTTAGCTAGGACTGGACCATGAAATATTTTGGAAGATCTTTGATCACCTCAGTCAAAGCTTAACTTGAAAACCAATTCCATCTATAAGATTAGATCAAACAATAGAGCCACCACTCTTGTATTAATAAATAAAAGATAAAGTATTTGTTTCTTAGAAAAATAAAATAAAAGATAAAGTACATAACAATAATATTCGACAAGAACACATAATTTACGTGCGACATTTGACACAAGGTAAGTAACCATGCTTCTGCTGGGTTATATAGCAGTAATGATCCCACCAAGAACACAAAAACACACAAGAATCTAGCAAACAATGATAGAAAAAAAAATGCAGCAACTATCACAAAGATTTACTCCAAAAGACCTATATATTTCATCACAAACTTCAATACAAATCAAGAAAATACAAAGGGGAAACTTATCTCAGAATTTTTAGCAACACAAACACAAAAAACAGTATTAAAAACTTAACGGATGAGGCTTCTGCTCATGCGGCACCTTCTGGTTTTTCTTCCCAGCAACTCTCTTTGTCTCTCTATTTTCTCTCTATGTGTTTCTACAGAAAAACTCTGTTTTGGGCAGCAGTTCTTTGTCCTATTATACCTCTGTTTTTCTTCCCATAAAAATGACTTGGCCACTTGTGTTTTTCACCCACCAACTCTATTTTTCTACCCTATCTTCGAACAAATCTTTAGCCTTCCTAAAGCCAATAGCCTCTCACAGGTGGCTGCCCCCTCAAGATTACGAAAGCCAACAAAAAATACTAGTAGCTGTCCCCTTAACACCAATTGAAAAACACAAAAATAATCTAATTGCAACTAAGGACAAACAAACTTATAAATTTTAATAACAACCCAAAAGCTAAAATATCAAAACAACTCAATTAAATTGGGTTTACAATCTAACAGCTTCATCTTCTAAAAATGAAATTAAAACTTTCTAAGCAAAAATTGGGGCTGACATGAGGTATGAATAAACATAATTTCTCGCATAGAATTTCAGTTCTTGTGACGCCCCAAAATCCGGGGGTCCGTTGATCACCCATCAACCCGCGAAATGCCTGTGGATATCGTGTAACTCGATATCACACCGTTATGTCCCATTTACCGGGATCCCTAATTTAAAAAAAATCTGGGCAGAGTCTCCTTTGTACGGGAAGCTCTACCCAAAACCCAACCTGTGCAATATATAATCATATGACCCATCCGAGGCCCAATATTAAATAATGACCACACCGGGTCCATTTATGCATACTTGTGATGCCCCTAAAACCGGGGTTTCTATGTTAATGTACGAAGTGTGACATTGGTGTGTAAAAGTGTAACATATAAACACATTACACCTATGCATCAAGCATAGTTAATATAAGTTCAATTTACAACTCTTTACATAAAAGTTACATGCCAAAACTAGTTTGCTCCAAAAAGTTTACAAAAAGAGTTATAAAAGCCACAAATCGGCTTTCTTCACCCTTGCGGCCCGGAATGAGAGCCGTCCATCGGCGTATATCCCACACCTGAAATGTTTTCCCGTATAAGGTGAGCCACGCCCAGTAGAGTAATTCCTACAGAGGCTACTCCCCACCCTAGAAACATATGAAATGTGCACATGCAATTACTCATTCAAAACATTCCAATTAAGAATATGCATTCAATGATAGGAATCATATGTCATGCCATGAAATGAGATGAAACTCACTCATGCAACTTCAACCTGAGTCCTCACCGACTCCCACAACACAATGCAATGCACATGTGCAATGAACCCGTCTTATGACGGAAAATACATCCAATGACCGTTTGAACTAAAATCATGTGTTTTATAAAATCAAATCATTTTTGGATGCTACCCATTGAATGAGTGTTTTTAGATAACAAAATCTTGTGTCTTCCTGGGCAACGGATTTTGGAATCACACCGCCGGCTCCGTGGGCCTAACTTACACTTTTCTGGAATTTCACCGCCGGCAAAGTGCCTGAACCATGTGACCGGGCTTTGCACCCGAGGGAGAGTCTAGCCCTGCTTGCTATACCCGACACAAGTTTTTCTTATGCATGAAACCGTGCAACTCAGCCGGATCTTCGATCCAACTTTCCCGAGTTCACATATCAACCACCAAGAATGGTGTTTGATCAACCATGCACCCACACACCCACACTCATGACTTATGCCCATGAATGTGATGCCCACTCACACACACACACTCATGCCTTATACTCATGAATGTGATGCCTTTATGCATATGCAATGTAATGAACATTTGCAATACTAATGTCGTGTTCCATATGTGATAAGTGCCATATGGACAATTTGAACCACATATATAAACATATCCATGACAATTTATATCATGAGCATATAAATACCATAATTTCACCCCCATGTCAATACATTCTTAAACATATATCAACAACACACTTTAATCTCACATAAGCATTTAGCAAATTCCATCAAGGCAACAAGTCATGTTATCACATAACAATGCCCACATAATATCAAGTTTCAAGAAAAATTACATAAGTAACTTCCATATACAAAACTTAAACTAGAAATTTGTCTAAGCCAAATCTATTCACAAATCCTCACTTTCATAACGGCTCTAAAACAGCCCGTAAAATGGCCTAAAAACAGTCCATGAAATGGCCTAAAACAGTCCGTGAAATGGCCTAAAAATAGTCTATGAATTCAACCCAAAACAGTCCATAAATAGTCCCAAATTCAGCCACTAAACAGCCCTTAAAACAGGCCATAATCAATCCCAAATTCAGCCACAAAACAGCCCGCTAAACCGACACAAAACAGTCCACTAATCAGGCATAAAACAGTCCGCTAATTAGGCATAAAACAGTCCGCAAAACAGTCCATTTGGACAGCCTACATGCAGCCCCATTTCAGCCACTAAAACAGTCCAAGAATAGTCCCAAATTCAGCCACAAATCAGGCCCTAAACAGTGCACAAAACAGCCCCTAAACCGTGCACAAAACAGCCCGTATTTCAGCCCATATAACAGTCTATATACAGCCATATAACAGTCATGTTTCAGCCACAAAAACAACCACATATCATTCATATTTCAGCCACAAAAACAACCACATATCATTCATATTTCAGCCACAAAAACAACCCCTTAAGGCAGGAGTAAAACCAAAGTAGGAAGAACCCTACCTCTTGTAGCATAGATTGAAGTGTGGAGACTTCAAGAACACCAAAACCAACCCAAAACCTTGATTTTTTCCCAAAGACTCCTCTTGGATCTTCGGTGAAATCTCTTGTTCTTGGTACGTACGCGTAGCCCTCGTCGAGGAGATGAACTTTGCCTCTTGGATCGACGGATTCCGAGCGACGGAACTCCGGGAATCGACGGAAGAAGATTGGATTTTCCCTCTTTTCTCTCCCTCTTTCTCTCCAACGTTGAACCAGCAGAATATTGAAGAAATTCTGCTTAAAATGCAGATATTTGCTCCTATTTATAGTTCTAATACTCGGCCCACGTGGCGCCACGTGTCCCCCACTTGTCCGGGTCCGTTTTCGCCCCAAAACGATTTATTTCATCCCGGTTTAAGTTCAAATTAATTTTATTTGAACTTTCATCAAATTTTAAGGAAATTTTATAATTTTAATAAAAAATTCGTTTTTGGGGGTCATTGGACACCAGTCGCCTCGAAAAACGTGAAAAACCCAACTATCTCAGAATTCGACGCAATTTCACAGGGTGACTCAGTTTCGCGAGACGAATCCAACGGCGAACTCCGTTTCGTCATCCGAGCTCTAGAACATGAATATTTTAAATACGCATTAGGGTGACAAATTACCATTTTGCCCTTTTTCAGAAAAAATTCAAATTTGCCCGGGTTTTACAGTTCTAATCCATATAAGTAAATTGGTAACTAAGAGTAAATATTTACAAGTAAACACTAAGAGTAAAAATTTTTTTGGAGGGAATTTTTTTGTGAAGCCTTTTAACAACAATAGATAAAACTCATTGCCAAAAACATCCTATAAAAGTTTTTCGCGAAGAACTTTGGAAATCATAGCCAAAAATCAATTTTTTGGCAACAAATGTTTTTGTTCGTCACCAAAACTCGACGTTGAAAAACAATTTTCTTGTAGTGAACCCAACTTCGACCACCTATGAAGGATGGGGGCAAGATATTGTTGAGAATATTGAAGATGACCATAAAGATATTGATCTCAATGATGCAATCATCTATTTTGCCATTACGAATGATGTTTTCTCTAATATGTCGTTATCGCAGTGGTTCTGTCAAAAATCAGTTTTACAATTTTCAGCCAATGTCAGTACGTTGGTTAAGTATGACTTCATTTAAGATGCCAAAAATCTCGTGTGGATTGGAAACATCGTACCACTGAGAAGAAATGATGGAAACATGAGGATTTGCATCGATTTTCAAGACTTGAATAAAGTGTGTTCAAGGGACATTTCTTCCTTGCCAATCAGTGAATTCAAGATTAAGGAAGAAGTCGTCTCTATGAATCATGTGACTATTGATGAAACGTCAGAACTTGAAGACTCAACTTCTGATGATGAGCCCGAATTAGCACCATCGATATTTGAAGAAGGAGGGCAAACCACTATTAATGATTTAAAGTAATTGGATCTAGGAACGAAAGATGACCCAAGACCAATATTCATCAATACTCTTTTGAAACCTCAAGAGGAAGGTGAGTACTTTAAACTATTACTGGAGTATAAAGATATTTTTGCATGTTCATACAAAGAAATGTCAGGGCTTGATCCCAAAGTTGCGGTTCATCATCTTACTGTTAAACACTGTGCTCACCCTATTAAGCAGTTACAATGAAGATTCTGTCCAAAACTAGTCCCGCAAATCAAAGTTGAAGTCAACAAGTTGATAGACGTTGGATTCATTCGAGAAGTCAAATATCTAACGTGGATTGCTAACATTGTACCCGTCAGAAAGAAAAATGGATAATTCGAGTTTGTGTTGATTTTAGAGTTTAAATCAAGCATGTCTTAAATATGACTTTCCATTGCCAATTACAAAACTCATGGTTGATATGACCACGGGACATGAGGCATTATCTTTCATGGATGGTTCCTCTGGATAAAATCAAATTCGAATGGACCCTAAGGACGAAGAACTCACTGCATTTCGAACTCCCAATGAAGTTTACTGCTACAAGGTGGTGTCTTTCGGACTCAAGAATGCTGGTGCTACATATCAACGTACAATGCAAAAGATTTTTGATGATGTCCTACACAAAAAGGTTGAATGTTACGTTGATGACCTAGTCGTAAAGACAAGAAGGCGTGAAGATCATCTTGATGATTTGCATAGCATTTTTGAATGGTTTCGGAGATATCAACTAAAAATTCAAATATAATTTCAAGTGTCTTTGGGGTTACCTCTGTGCTTGGTTAAAACCGTTGTTGTTCCTAACCTCCTAATATCATCCCTCAATGTGTATATGATGTAGGTGCGAAGGGAGTGTCACTCTCCCTTGGGATGATGTCAAAAGAAAGGGCAACAGAATGGTGGATAGAATGAAATGTATGAAATGGAATGTGCGAAATGAACAAAAGTGTGTGCGTGAACAAAAAGTGCTCCCCAAGCGCAAGGAGTCTTTTGAATGTTGTGTTTTACTTGGAAAAGTATTCCAAGGTCGTCCCCTCAGGGAAGGAAGGGAATTGTGTGAAGGTGATTTTGGTAAAAAAGAGAAAAGTGTAAAATCTTTTGAGTTTGAGTTTTGTGATTGTGTTTTTGATGAAAATGAAATAAAACAAGTGTTGGCTAATCCGAAGGGTTCATTCCAATGGAAATCAACTCGAAGCTTTCCTCGAATAGAGCTTAGATGAACGATTGATTCGTGGGAAGCTAGAGACGAAATGGAGGTGAGGATCCAAGCATAACTCGTGATCAGGCCTACGAGATATCCAACACTCACAACCGTATCCACTCTCAACCCAGTCAAACCGAACCATCGTACTCTGAGAGGAGGAAAGAAAATGAGTTGAAATGGCACACCCAAGAGGAAGTCTCCCTTGGATTAGCCAACTTAAAATCTAGCTACTCATGCTAAGCAAGAAAGACATAATGTAAAAAGACATAATGAAGAAATGAACATTGGAGATAAACAAAATGCACAAATATAACTTCTGGATAATTTATACAAGTCAATCACCTTTTGCTAAAGAGTAAATGAGAAACTACTCACTCTTCATTGTTTTGGTAAAGCTAGAAAAGTAAGTGATGCTCATCCCTTCAAGTAGAGGCATTACAAGGTAAAAACAAATTACACAAGGAGCCGATCTTCGACAAAGAATGAGTGAATCACATTCCACCCTTCACGGCTTTGGTAAAGCTCTAGAAAAGTGGAAGAGTTTCACTCCTCTAAGGGAAGAAGGAAGCTCAACAATGGAAGTAAAAGAAAGCAATAATACAAGAAAGTAAAAAAAGCAATAACTACTTGGAGGTTTTCCACAACCAAGATCATACAAGAAAGTAAAGAAAGCAATAACTACTTGGAGGGTTTTCCACAACCAAGATCATACAAGAAAGTAAAGAAAGCAATAACTATTTGGAGAGTTTTCCATTACCAAAAAGTGCTCTTTACAAGAAAGATGATACAATAGAAAAAAGATGATCTTTACAAGACCCAATGGGTGGTATTTATAGGCAACCAAAAGATGCCCTTTACAAGCCCCAAGGAGATGCTCTTTACAAGTCCCAAGAAGATGCCCTTTAATTATACTTTGATCCCCATTTGTTTTGCTTTAATAATTTGGACCATATAGTTTGTAGCTTGATAATTGGCTCCTCAAGTATTTTGTAGCTTTGACACAATTGGCTCCTGAAAAGAACAATAATTAATGCATTATTCCTAATTCACATACTAACCATAATTTGACTAGTTTAATTTTGTTTAACTAACACAATTGTCTTATTAACTTAATTAAATTATGCATTAATTAGGGTTAATCACTCTGGCAAGTTCCTCGAATTCATTGTCAGGCATCGAGGCATCGAGATTGATCAATCAAAAATAGAGGTCATCCTAAAGATGTCAGAGCCTCGCAATTTGCATGACCTGAAAAGTCTTCAAGGAAGGCTTGCCTATATACGAAGATTTATCTCAAACCTCGTCGTGCGTTATCATCCATTCAATAACCTAATGAAGAAAGATGTTCCTTTTGAATGGGACGGTGTCTGTCCTAATGTCTTTGAAAACATCAAGCAATATCTAATTCATCCCCCGGTCCTCGCAACACCAATTCAAGCAGAACCATTGATCCTTTATATTGCTGCCCTAGAACTGTCATTAGGAGCACTCTTAGCACAAATTAATGACGAGGAAAAGGAAACCGCGTTATACTATCTGAGTTGGACATTAGTAGGTACAGAACTAAATTGTTCACCTATTGAAAAGATGTGTCTTGCATTAGTCTTCGCTACACTGAAGTTGAGGCATTATATGCTAGTTATATTGTTCATCTCATTTCAAAATCTGATCCTGTCAAGTACATTATGTCAAGACCAGTTCTCTCGAGAAGGTTGACAAAGTGGGCACTTCTATTGTCTGAATATGACATAGTTTATGTTTCACAAAAGGTAGTCAAATGACAAGCATTAACTGATTTCCGTGCAAATCACCCGATCCCTACAGACTCGGAGCTACTAGAAGAATTGTTAGATAAAGAAGTTTTCTTCATTGACTTCATGCCATCTTGGAAGTTATACTTTGATGGTGCTGCTCGAAGATATGAAGCAGGCGCAGGTGTGGCCTTATGAATTTACCTTGATTGAGTCTTGCTCCAATAACGTAGCGGAGTACTAAAATTTGATCATTGGCTTAGAAATGATACTTGATATGCAGTTTTCTCAATTGAAAATCTATGGAGACTCACAGCTGGTGGTTCATCAGGTTTTGGAATTATACGATGTTCGTAAACCATATTTGATATCATACTGTCGCTATGTAACTCAACTTATGAGTCAGTTTAATCGAGTCACCATTGGAAATGTACCATGCGGTGAAAATAGATATGTTGATGCTCTTGCTAATCTTTTCTTCATGGTTACAAAATCCTATTACCAAGTAATTTCAGTTCCAATTTGTCAAAGGTGGGTAATACCTCTGTTGCTCCCTGAAATAGAGGAAGTTACTACCATTTCAGTAGTGCAAGTTGAAAATGAAGATTGGAGACTACCTTTAATTGACTACTTGCAGTATGGGAAGTTACCAAATGATCCACGTCATAGAATCGAGATACGTTGGAGAGCTAATGGGATATTACTGGCCCACCGTGGTACAAGACTCAATGAGTTACACCAAGAAATGCCAAGCTTTTCAGTTCCATGCCAACTTCATTCACTAGCCACCTGAACCGTTGTATCCTACAGTCGCACCATGGCCTTTTGATGCATGGGGACTTGATGTCGTAGGACTTTTGACTCCAAAATCCTCAGCAGGACATCTTTACATCTTAGCAGCAACTGATTATTTCTCCAAGTGGGCAAAATCGATTCCTCTCAAAGAAGTGAAGAAATAGAATGTTGTCGACTTCATTCGAATAAATATTATATGTCGATATGGTGTACCTCGTTATATTATCACCGATAATGGAAAGCCATTTGTCAATAGCCTTATGGCTAAGCTCTGTATCAAATTTGGGTTTGAACAACATAATTCATCCACGTACAACGCACTAGCGAATGGACTCACAGAAGCCTTCAACAAGACCTTGTATAATTTGTTGAAGAAAGTTGCCTCCAAATCAAAGAAGGATTGACATGGAAGGGTTGGTGAAGCTCTCTGTGCATGCCGAACAACATATCAAACTCCAACACAATCTACTCCTTATTCCCTTGTGTATGACATTGAAGTTGTTCTTCCTTTGGAGCATCAAATTCCCTCCCTGCGGATTGCCTTACAAGAAGAACTCACAAATGAAGAAAATGTTCATTTACATCTAGATGAACTTGAAGCACTTGATGAGAAGAGACCGGATGCACACCAAAACCTAAAATGTTATCAAGCTAGACTTTTCAAAGCTTTTAATAAGAAGGTTCATGTCCGATCATTCCAAACAGGAGATTTGGTAAATGGAAGACCCATTGTCATTCCACATCGCACCGATGGAAAATTCATGCCAAAGTGGGATGGTCCATATATGGTGAAAGAAGTTTACACCAACGGCGCATACAAGATTGTTGACAAAGATGGCTTGAGGGTTGGCCCAATCAATGAGAAATTTCTAAAGCGCTTCTACGCTTGAAAGCAAGCACGGCTCCTTGACGCACGAGCCTAAACTGCATGTTACTCCTGACCCGCATGAGTTAAAGCTGTGTACGACCTTAAAAAAAAAAACTTTTTTACTCTTTGCCCGCATGAATTAAAACTGTGTATGGCTTAAAAAAAATTTACTCATGTTCCGCATGAGTTAAAACCGTATATGGCTTAACCAGAAAAAAAAGTTTTTTGCTTCTGACCCGCATGATTTAAAACCGTGAACGGCTCAACCAAAAAAAAGAGTTTCCTTAGAAATTATGTTTAAACTTAAACATTTTTCAAGGTATCTAAGTGATTTGAAAGCCAACCTTTTTAGTTCAATAAATAATATCGTAAAAAAAATTCAATCTAAACATTCATATTTGATAATATATATATATATATATATATATATATATATATATATATATATATATATATATAAAGAATTACAATTGAAGAGTTGTAAGATCATAAAAATTCTCAATCTAGTCGATCGAGGCTAGTGAAACAAAATCCTTTTCTAAAATGGATCACATCTTGCCTACATCTTGTATCTCCTCAACATTGCGAATATGAGACTCTTGGAGTTCGACACGCTCTTTCTCCATCAACCCAATAGTCTCTTTAGTGTTTTGTCATTTATCACGAATGAAGTCAATACTAGATGCTACATCGGCCCTCCGATCTTACAATCATTGGATCTTATCATCAAGACTCAGTAACTATGTTTCATATTTCAATAGTTGTTCAGTTAAGCCAAGAACCATGAATTGTCCTGCTGATATCATGCTATCAATTTTTGCCAACCTTCTATCTCTTTTTTTAGAGGTTAAAGCTTTGACGCTTTCCTAGAGTTTCGAAAGGTATTCATCTACTTTCATAAGATGACAATCCATTTGTCTCACCAAAGAATCTGTGTCAACATAGAAGAGTTTTTTAAGAGTATCTTCAATACTTGAAGACTTGGAGGTCCACCAGATCCGGAGAAGCCATTTTTCATGGCGTAATCAAATTCACCCTTCAAATATGGGGGTATCTCGGTCAAAATTATTTTCTTCGCCAATTTTTTAGAAGTAATTGATTCGGCAGGAGGACCTGACACAAATAAAGATATATGATTAGTTGGATACTAATCGAAAGGGCAACTAGATCAAGCTAATGAAATATACATGAGACAGATGAAATTATAGGCATTAGTCTTGGGGATCGTGTTTCACCAAGTGTATAAGGCTCGAGAGAAGTATTCATAGCAAAATTATTAATATCTTCTTGCCTTGCTTGTATAGCACATGAATGGTCTGTTTTAGAATTAACTTCCTCTTCACATGGATTAGTATTTTCTCTATCAACCAAAGGAAGAATCCCACCACTGTTGGAAAGCATGGATATGGTCCGATCGTTGTCATCAAATAAAGCTTCAATGATATCATTGTCAGGATTTTGGTTTCTACAAATACCTAGGATGAAATTTAATGTAGCAAGATCTGGAAGTGGAGGAAAAACTTTAAAAAAAAAAAAAAGAGCGAGAAAGAGATTTGAAAAAATAATAATAAATAAATAAAACAACAAAAATAATGATAATAATAATAAAATTTTGCAAGTACCTTCATTGCGAGATCGCGGGGATAATTCTAAAAAAAAGTTGATAAGTTATTCAAAGCATTATAAGATGGGCCAACCTTGCCTGTGGGAGACTTTGTAGTGGTATGATTTACACCATCTTCTGACCGAGCACAAGTCAAATTATACTCAGCTTCTATAGCTTTAGTTTGGCACCTCTCTTGAATTGTCTGCTTAGTAGAACCAGGATTATTAAATGGTACAATTATGTTTGAAATCCTTCCACGATTTGAGCTTGTATCTTGTTTCTTGAAAGCACCCTTGGACATGCAGGATAAAAAAGAGTGCATGATCAAATTTCATTTGACGAACTCACTTCAGCAGACCCTTGGATGATTAAAGGATGAGCAGATCGAACATCAACTGATCTTGAAACATGTGTTGTGACTTTCAATATCTTTGGAGCTGGTTGTTCATGGGGATTTAAATAATCTTTTGAATTGTCCCATTTTCGAAGACGTAGAGGAGCTTTAGGCACTTTAAAAAGGGTTTCTCCCTTCTTTAACCCAGCATCTTCAGCTTTGAATTTGAAATTCTCAAATTCACTAGCTAACAAGGTTTTACAATTGATGTCGTCTAAGTGTGGAAGTACATCATCTTTCCACCAGTCGTTGTAACTACTATCAAATTGATTCTCAATCTGAGCATAGTTATTAAGGACATGGATTCCTACCCCACTGTTTATCCTAGTTAAACTGAACCATACCGATATAAAAAAGAGACATCAAATGAAATTATTGATGGATGTGAGGTAGTACCCGACAATTTTTGATGAAATCCATGTTGCCTTGCAAAGCGATGTGGGTTATACATCTCAAGAATGCAAATTGACCCACGACGATACATGACATGTCCAGCTCGCATACTTTTCATTAATTTAGAGGTTTTCTCTTATCTTTGTCCATCATCATGATAAGGCCCGCGGTTTCCAGAATACAGAACTCGTTGCCAACAAAAATCACTGGAACTCATACTTCCCCACAGAAGATCTCGAAATCCTTTTGCTTCTTCCTCGCAAAAAAGATAAGCATTTAGTGTACCTTTGAATCGTCGAAGCGAAGGACGATCAAGCTCCTCATCAACCTCGACATAAACTCCCCGAAAGAAATGCAATGCTGCCCAAGCATAAAAGTAATGACCTGGAAAAGCATGAGAAGACATCCCGAGATTCTTTTTGGTCATATCGGGTGCTGCATGTCTCAGATAAAAAAAATGTCTCAGATAGATCTTTGTAAATGCTTGCAACAATAGGGGGAACCAAGCTATATGTGACTTCAGCAGCCATTCAGGAGGCAATCTTAAAGATTGTTGGACGAATAACATCATCTGATGAAGAAAATACAAAGCGACATAGCCATAAAGCTAAATAAGTTGTAGTCTCTAAGTCTTCACGTGTCATGACATCAAGGTCAAGATATAAAAGAATGAAGGGATCATCACCATTGATCTTTGTCTTCATAAGTTGTATCTCTGCCTAAATAGGTCTCACCAATCTTCGCTTTGCAAAAAATTATCCATCCCTTTTAAAACAATTTGTCATGATTGTTTTATATGACTTGCTCTTCTTAGGATCCGGAGCACATGCACCATCCTTGAACCAAAAATCAAGTCAATCTAAATGACGGGGACAATTATCCCCTTTCTTCTTATTAATTAAGATAAAACCCTTAAACAAGTGCAGGCAAGTCACTGGGAGAGCGCCAGTACCGGAGTCTCTCAACTCAGTCAGGCTTGGGATAACTTATTCAAAATATTCGTCATGGATTGAAAGACCAGTGATGTGTCGCATTTCCCAAAGTGAGATTCAAAATTCTCCCACGCCCGTAACAAAGGTATTCGTCTGCGGACACTAAACTTCACAAAGGGCGCGATATACACTGTTGGGTCGAGAGTAGTCAAAGGAGGCTGCATGCACAACATAAGCAAGTTCGTTAAAACCCTTATCTAACAACTTGCGGTAAATTCCTTGAGACCACTCCCAAAACCCATTCAGATATTGAATATCTCCCCTTGGGTTCAATGAACATCCACATCTCGCAATCCTCTAATTGATCAGATCAGCAACAAATGGCTTTGGGATAAGATGATCTTTTAAATGAAACGAAGGTGCGCAAAGTGAAGGTTGTCAATCTGACTTAACCATGTCACTTTTGTGCATGTTCTCCAGCAAAGGATATTCACTAATCACCGGCATATGAAGTTCAGGTTCATAGATTATTCTCGAGCGGCTGCAGGGACTAGTCATGGGCTCAAGAAGTTTGAGCGTAATGTTGATAGCTCATTGGTTCTATAGTTTTATACTACAATAGTTGGAAAACACAAAACTTTTCCTTTCAGAACTGGATCCTCCGACTCTGTAATCCATTCATAGCGAGGTAAGTTCTTTATTTGACTTGAAATTTTGATAATGTTTCCCGATTTAGCTTTTTGAGATGAGGCCATCTGAAAAAATAATAATAAATAAATTTGAGGAAAAAAAAAAAGAAAGCAAATAATAATAAAAAAAACCTTGATGCTAAATAATAATAATAATAATAATAGCAATACAGTAAGAAGTCACTTAGAGCTGTTACAAAAGTCACCTAGGGCTGTTGTAGAAGTCACTTATGGCTGTTATAGAAGTCATCTTGGGTTGTCACAGAAATCACTTAGGGCTGTCAGAGAAGTCATTTAAGGTTGTCACAGAAGTCACATATGGTTGTTACAGAAGTCACATAGGGCTATCACGGAAGTCACCTAGGACTGCCACAGAAGTCACCTTGGACTGCCACAAAAGTCACCTATGGCTGTCATATAAGCCACATAGGGCTGTCACGGAAGTCACCTAGAGCTGCAGTAGAAGTCACCTTGGGCTGCAGTAGAAGTTACCTTGGGCTGCCACAGAAGTCACATTGGGCTGCCACAGAAGTCACGGTGGGTTACCACAGAAGTCACATTAGGCTGTCACAGAAGTCACCTAAGGCTGTCACGGAAGTCACCTAAAGTCATCATAAGAGTCACCTAAGTTGACACAAAAATCACCTAAGGTTATCATAGAAATCACCAAAAAATAAAAATAAAACTCTTATAACAGAAGCCACCTATAGTTGACACAAAAATTATAAACTATGGGAAGATGTCATCTAAAATAATTTTTTTGAGAAAAGTCAATTAAAATTAAAATTAATACTCTTGAAACAAAGTCAACCCAAAGCAAAAAAAAAAAAAAAATTCCCGCGAAACAAGATTTATTTATTTCTTGAAAAAAGTCAAGGTCGAGTTTGTTAAAAAAAAAAAAAAAGATCACCTAAAAATCAAGTCAGTAAGATAAAATTCTTAGGTTACCTAACATAAATTTTTGGAATAAAGATATTCAAGATTAACATTTTAAAAAAAAAAGTTATTTTAATTAACATCCCAACAAATTAAAAGACACAAATTATTGTCAAGAAATCGTGTCTTATTTAAGAAAAATTAGGAAATAAGTTATGACCAAGAATAAGATAATTAAATACAAATTAAAAAGGATTCAAATTATATATATACAAATCAAACCTTTTCATTTGATTGAATTGAGTTGACCTATGTGAAAAATTACCAAGACACAAAAAAAATTGATGACAAATTAAAATTCTATGGATAATCGTCAAAGAACAATATGGTTCAATTGTCATGAAGGTCAAATTCACAAAGCAACAATTATAATCAAATAAATAAAAAGGGAGTGCATAAATGATCTAAAAATAAATCTGCCATGAAAAAAAAAAAACCATGAGTTCGTAAAAAAAATGCTACACAATAAACAATAAAAAGATGAATACTTTGCAATAGGTTACACAAAGCAAAATTGGGATGGCCTGCTAGTTGTTGTCATCAAATTTACGGTGGAACCATGTAATATGATCGATTGAGTTAATCAATTAGGAAAGAGAAAATTCAATTTTCATTAATAAAAATAAGTTATTAATATAATAATAATGATAACTAAGGCAGACATACCTAATAGACTTGAATCAAGTCTTGTGACACGTATATCAAGTTGACTACGCTTAAGTTGGTTATGAATTAAAGTATCAATATGGTCAAATATATATAGGTCTTATAAGTTATAATTGTGTTTAAAAATATTTCTCATTAACTAGACGTTATAAGTTTATTTAGATTATAATATATATCTATTTTGTAAGTCTATGTGTTTAAGTAGAGCAAAAGAATTATTATTTATCTTAACCCCATATGAATTAGAATTACATGTTGTTCATGGTTAGGAATAATAATATATTAAAAAAATAAGTAAATTCAAATTAAATAAAGTTCTTTCAGTGTCTAAATTAATATGAAACTCACTTTTATTTGTTATTATACGCAAGTACTAAAATTCTTGGTGTTTGCAAAGGTCAAGTGATATAATTATAATATAACATTGAACCTAAAATTCAGTGGGTAAATATACATGAATTTTTTTTAACTATGTAATAAAAGGATATTTTAGTTCTATATTCATGACAATTTGACCCACTAAAAAAAATAATAATAAAAAAAAATTGTTTGTTTTGATTCTACCCGAATTAATACTTTGATTCTTATATGGATTAAAGTTCTATATTAGTAAGACTTAAGAACCATTAAATCCAAAGAAGATACAATGATATGTATGACTAAAATGATTGGGCATTAAACCTAAAATAATATGATCATTATGACATAAAAAATCTTGTGTATACCTCATGCAAAGAAAGTGACAAATCACATACACCTAAACTTATTGTTAAGAATAAGACAAAGGAAGTTAAAAGAAAGAATGAAAACTGTGATGATCGATACTAACCAAGAAGGTAATGAAAAAATCGATTAACATGTTTTTTTTTTATAACCAAGAAAAATATTTAAACTAATAATAATAAAATAATGGTAAGTTTAAAATCAACAAAGTTGCATACTGCCAAACGCCAGAACAATCAAAAGCCAAATATATATATATATATATAAAATAATTAAAATAAGGAAAAAAGAAAAAGAAAAAGTCATACCTTACAAACTTAATTCAAAGTTCAAACTCGTGGACTATCTTGCTGACCATAAAACTTTGAGTATCCATAGCTTCGTATATATTCTAGTTCTATATATTTAAGTTAAAATAGGAATTTGTTATCCTAATCATAGATGGATTAAAAGTCTATATTTTAGGTTTATGTGTTTGAGTAAAAAAATAGATTTTTGACTTTAATCATAAATAAGTTAGAAGTCTATATTTTAGGACATGTTCAAATAAAAATAGAATTATGAAGTCTATATGGTTATGGACTCTATATCAGTAGAGGACTAAAAAACAATAACTAAATTAAATTCCATATCTTGTTTAGAGTTCAACATGGACTATAATTCTAATTTATATATATATATATATATATATATATATATATATATATATATATAAATTAAAATTAAATCAAATTCCATTTAAATTAAAATTCAAATCGAGACCTATTTAAATATTTATAAAATACTAAATATGAAAATAAGTCTCGAGGGGGCATTTATAGACATTAAAAAAAATTTAAAATTAATGTCTATAATTGAGCTCAAATCAATTAGATAAATGAAATTGGGTTAGACCTAAATTTCATAAGTCCAAATGATACACGTCTAAATTTAATTAAATAAGCTTGAGTTTGACCTAAAGTCCACAACCCAAATAGTACAAGCCCAAACATAATTAACCAATCTTGTTAAATTAAAATGTACTTAAATTTCATGGGCCTAAATTAAACAAAATTTTAAAGGTAAAATGAGCTGGACTTAAATTCCATAAATTAACTAAGTGAAAATTGAAGGTGAGTCTTCCTAGATGGACTTATAATGACTTGAGTCCTGGAAGGAAACTTATTTGGGGGTAAGCCCATGTTTAAACTTATATGTAGGTACTTAAGTCCACTTATTTTTTAAATCTCAAAATTACTCTTAACGGTGTTAGTTTTGTTCAGTTATGAAAAGTCACATATCTTAGATCATTGAGGTATATATGGAAATCCTTGATTGAGTTATATATAGAAACCGTTTATTAAATATTATGATAATTAACAAAAATTTTATATGGAAGTTATATATTCTGATAGTTATATATGATAACTTGATATACGAATAAATCGTTAGTCTATTAAGTCAAAATCAGATCACAGAATTTCCTTAACATTAGTGTTACTATAGTGACACTAATGTTACTATAGCGACACGAATGTTATTATAGTGACACGAATGAGATTGTTTTCCTTAAAATACTTAATACCCAAAATGAAGAATTTCACCATTTCAAATAATAACACAAACTCAACCCCAAATTCGATTTTACTCTTCAAGTTTACTGTGGAATTCATTGACAAAGTTACAATTGATTCTTTGCATTCAAAACATCTTCACAACTTTGGGATTCAGAAATAGAGTTAAGGTTTGTGATTTTACATGAAAGTTGATGTTCATTGTAGGGTTTTAAAAATCTTCTACATAATATATAGTTCAAAATGTCCGTTTTTTTTTTTTGCATTCCTAATTTAAAAATTGAGATTCATTATTACTAAATTAAAGTGTTATATAATTCAATTTTGTTGTTTTCTTTGTTGTGCAAGACATTCGAAATACCTTGGTTGTATGTCTGTGAAATAGAAAATGTTCCTATGTGATAACTGGAAAATGGATTTCAGAATTTCGATGTCTTGATGTTCTTGATTGGTGTTGAGTGTCCTAATTCAACTATCAACGGTGTATTACCACTAGAAATTTTGTAAATTTTCAATTTGTGGATTGTATTTTCACTATAATCTTTCGAAAATTGATGTTACTGTGAAAACCTTATTGCCTTGTATTTTGTAAAAGTCGATGTGTTACTAAGCACAAACCTTTGATGTTACTATGAAAATTAAATGTGTATGTTACATAATATACGTCTAAAAGTTTGCAATTGGTAGTATAAGTGAAAATTGGGGTTGTGTTTGTGTTACTATTTGAAATGGTGGAATTCTTCATTTTGGGTATTGAGTATATTAAAGAAAACAATCTCATTCGTGTCACTATAGTAACATTCGTGTCACTATAGTAAAATTAGTGTCACTATAGTAACACTAATGTTAAGAAAATTTTGAATTGTTAAGGAGATTTTGTGATCTTATTTTGACTTAATAGACCAACGATTTATTCGTACATCAAGCTTCCATATATAACTATCAGAATATATAACTTTCATATAAAACTTCCGTTAATTATTATAATATTTAATAAACGGTTTCCATATATAACTCAATCAAGGGTTTCCATATATACATCAATGATCTAACCTATGTGAAGGAGACGGTAAGTAGACGTCGGTTATTGCTTTTCCAAAGGTAGGGGTACAATAGTAAACTTGAAAACAAGTGGACTTAAAACCAAATAAGTTTCCTTGCGGAATTATCTCCAAATAAGTTTATATAGGGGACTGGCCTCCAAATTTCCCATTAACTAAAGCCTACAAATTTATGGATAGCCCATTACCTAAAACTTATATAAGGATAGTCAGGTAAAAGTACCCTTATATGGATAACTACTCCTAACACTATAAATAGAGGTATAAGGGAGGGCCAAAAAAGAGAAAAAGGAGAAGGATGGAGAAGAAGCCAAGGAGAAAGAAAGATCGACGAAACTCTGCCCGAAGTTCACTTTCAGCTAAAACCTTGCAAGTTCGTCTCCGAGAAGAAGAACACATCGCCAAGGTCCTTCTTCGAGAAATTCAAATCATATTCAAGCCATTCAAAACGAAGAACAGTGAGGAGCTCTCATATTGAAGAACGAGAGATACGTTGATCCAGCTCTCATATTCATCAAATCCACCAAAGCCGTCACCAATTGAAGATAAAGAAATACGTCAATCAGGCTCTCATCTTCACCAAATTCATCATCCTTACCAAAATTATCGAGAATCAGATGACAGTGCACATGAGAAGCACACCAAAGAGAGTCAATACTACATCTTTTACTTAAATTCAATCAAATTGACTTGTAATTTGACCTTATTTTGTGTTAATTTATACACGAAATTTTTCGTTACAACAGGCTTGCAGCGCCGAGAAGAAAACTCAGAGAGAGAGAAAAGAGGGGGGGAGGTCGTCGTCGATCTCAATCGTTCACGTCTTCGCAAGAGAGGAGAGTAATCAAAGATGATTTAGCGCAAAAAATACCCATTTGCCCTGTAGGTGGGGGGTTAAAAGAGGTTGACACACGTGTCTATACCAAGGGTAATCGAAGGGGGTGAGTAGGACAAGTGGATGGAATGGAAAGAACTCGAGCAGCCTGTTAACAAAAGGACGAACCAGTTAGGCATAGGGTAGGTGAAAAATGCTCTCACCAACCAGAAAATCATCTTACGCAGTGGGCAAGTAATGTGGGCATTTATAGCACAGTGCCCGGGCAGGTCGGGCTGCCCGCTGCGACCCCCTATCACCCGTGCGAACCCACAACCGCCTTGACCGCGACGATACCAGTGGCCGTTAACACGAGCCATGCGTTCCAACATTAACTAGACAGATGTGATCTTTTCCCAAATGCAACTTGGATGTGAACCTGAGGAAGGTGCAACAGCCAAGGTGAGAGCGGGCTCCCAAGGTCCATGACCGTGACTGGTCACCGTGGGACCATGACTTCAAGAGGGTCATGTTCGGGATGCCCCCAGTGTGCTCCTACCCGGGGTCCTTCTTTCCCTCTCTAGACCCTTCCTCGAGACCTTTGTCGAAATGCCCAATAAAGGAAACTCACATAGTTTCGGTCCTTCAGCCACCAATCCACATGTCCCATCATCCCATATATTGACTCGTACTAATAACCCCAGTTACCTTAGGAGTCCCTCCGGATCCCAGTCAAGCGCATCCCAATGGGTAGTGAGCCATACATTGGGAGGCCTGCTCGAGCAGACTAAACCTTTGAGACCCTGCCCCAGACCGAGGTTGACAATCGTGCTCGTCCACCCCCATTGCTCAGTTCTCCCTTGAGGAAGACCATACTTCCATGTCCCTAGGTGGGGACATCTCCTCTTAGTCTAGTGGGCCAGTCGAGCAATGGTGTCCAATAGGTTGAGGATACCATTCCTGCAGTGGGGGAGACGAGTTTCGCCGAGGTTGCCCCATACTTCTGTGATTCCACTTCTGTCCACCCTTGGTGAAGGGTCCAATTTTCCACTTCCAATGCGATGGGGATGTATGTCGCTCTGTTGCAATGTTGTGTCTGAGGGCATCGCACATGGGCATCGCGCCTAGAGGCGTCGCCCCTTGGGTGTCGCGCTTGAGGTGTCGCACATGGGTGTCGCGCCTTAGGCATCACGCATGACATTGTTATCTACACCAGTCCAATTAACGTTGTTAGGCACCATTTCCATATCAATTGATAATTGTTGCCACTTGTCCTGTTATGGTAGAGACATGTGTCTTGAAGTTTTTGAGTACTACATTTGCCCCATGTGCGCGCCAGGTCGCGAGAAGCGTCCTGCTCGCGCACACCATTTTCTGCCCGCACTTGTCATTTGATTGTAACTGTCGTTTGTGAGCCGACCGTAGTGCTGATAAAAAACTAAATTTTTTTCGTAAAATTGGCCCAAGTCCTTTGTCGTCACTTCTCTATTGCCAAAAATATTGTCGTGGTTAGTTGCCCCTTGCATGCATGGACCTTATTTTGATGGGCTTTGCATGCATATTGGCCGCGAGGACTTGTGTATTTATGTCTTTGTGCAATTTTGGAGTAGGCCTCCGCATCCCTTAGTATACCATTGCAAATTCACTTGGATGACCCACCACAAGAAAGAGCTCAGTTAGGGTCAGTCGAGGTATTGAAGTATACCTCGAGGTTTGGGCTGAGGGGCTCAGTTAGGTTGTGCCAAGTACTTCTCGAAAAATGTGGCATAAGCGCTGAAGATCACGAACCTTGGTCTTGAAAATTGCCAACACTATTCCTTGAGCATCGCGATTTAGGAGGCTTGTTGTGTTGACCAAATCAACATGTTGTGTTGACTATGGTTTTGGAGTGAAGGCTGGCTCAACTGACGCGAAGTCTAACCCACTGACCAAAGTCCGGCCCCTAATGCGAGGCTTGAGAGTCAGTCGCGGTCTGACAGAGATCATAGTTGATGGAGGTCGCGGTTGACATGGGACTTCGTGACACTTGTGAAAGACTGAATAGACTGGTAGCCGAAGTGATGTGTCAACTTAAAGGGAGCCTGGATTGGCTATTGATGTCTACATTAGCCCCTTGTTTGATAGAAGCGTTTAGGCCAACCACTTCTATCAGACACAATACAAAGTGCCGAATAATTTTCAATCTACTTGAACCAGTCCAAGGTAGATAATAATGGCCTTTCGAGATGTTTTTGGTTCGTAAGTGGAGCATGAAAAATTTTCAATAATGAACCTCCATAGTTGGGAAGGTGGCAATAGTCAAGTAATCGCGCCTGTTGGAATGTCAAGTGTTTTGGATGACAGAGCCTAATATGTGTATGATAGCGCTCCAAGAATACCAGTGACTGAGTTCATTTCTACTACACTGAGCATATGGATATATAAGTGAAACTGTCCTCTTAGTGATGGACTGATTGTTAATAGGCAGGATAGTTGTGTCCCCCCTCTCGCGCAATGATTAGTGTGCATAAATAAAGTGACATTTGCGCAATTGAAGTATGGAGTCACCATTGCGCATGTGTACAAATTGAAATCTGCGGATATAGGATGACCTCTCCAATTTGAGGTAAGCCTGTACAAGTAATGCTAGTATCCATAGAAAATAATGAACTCTTGTTGAAAAATACCAATACGAGGATGACCAAGAAATCCCATTTGTTGATCCAGACCATCAACTCTGTGTAAGAACCTTTCCAGATCCCTGTCAGGGCCAACCCAATGAGCAGCGAGCCATACAACTGGAGGCCTACTCTAGCAGACTGAGCCTTCAAAGCCCTGTCTCAGGCCAAGACTAAAAATCATGCTCATTTTATATGTTGATCCAAACCATCGACCCCTTTATCGGAGTCTCCCAGGATCCCAGTCAGGTCCAACCCAATAGGTAGTGAGCCATACATTGGGTGCCCTGCTCTAGCAGACTAAGCCTTCGAAGCCCTGTACCTTAGGCCGAGATTGAAAATCATGTTATATCCGCACTGCTCTATGTTAAGGTCGGCAGAGCAACAGTGTATTATTTTATCTTTGAGGGTATCCAATTACCATTTATCATTTTCGCGATGGGAGAGAGGCGGACTAGCTATGTCATGCTAGGATTGCCCCCAGATGCTCGCAGTGCCATTCTTGCCCTTTTGGACAAGGATCCATTTACCATTTACCATTTCTACGGCGATATGCTCGTGGTGCCACCCTCGTCTTTTGGACAAGGCTCCATTTGTACTTCCGCAGCGAAGGGCGAACTATGTGTCGTGCGTTCTTCTCAATGCTCATGACGTCATTCTTGCCTTGTAGACAAGGCTCTAGTAACGCGAGAAAAGGAATGAATTTTCCATATTAGGATACCTCTTTGAATTGAGCAGTATCATATGCAAGCCGATAAGATATTATGAGCCATTATACTTGCCCCTACGTGCATTCGGTTACGATGAAGAATCCATGCGTACATCATTTTTGACATCACCTTGATATGATGTTAGAGAATGCCATCTTTGAACTAAGATAATAGAGACCACTTTAAGTAGTTGCAAAATGATTTAGCTACACCATGACCATTATCTGCTCAGGGACCCATTTTGCGAGGCATACAGATGGTCCGAGGTGATACCATAGTATTTTTGAGTGAGGGTGCCTCGGGTCCAATACTGCCATTTGACATTAGATCATAAGAAAATATGCATCAATTTGACGTACTCTTAGATGCAGCTTTGGGTAGTGCTTCGAGGAAGTTCTTGGCTGGAGATAAGGCCTCCAGAAATATGGCAAGAAATGAGATGTGCAGAACTATTGCCTTTGAGAAAAGAACTTGCTGGGGGTACAAGATTAGCTAATAGAAAAGCTATCGCCCTTGTGCAGAAAGTCCATGAGATTATGCTTCACGAAAATATCCAAGCTAATGTGGAGACCTTTCTTAGTTTGATATGTGTAGTCATACGGTTGCTTGAGGAAGCCTTCATAAGTGTTGCCAAGAGGCAAAGTTCCGTTGTGAAGTGGGTAAAATAATCCCCTGCCTTGGCTGTCAAATTCATAGAGCATTGTCGCGATGTAGCAACGCCGAGAATAATAAGAATTGGGTGCCCCTAAGTAGTAGAGTTCCTTTATGACTTAACTGAATAATTACCTAATCAAGCTCCATAGAATAGGCTGCTCGAACAAGGATGATTCGTTCTAACTTTAACTCCAATAATGTGCTCTATATTAGCACTCCAATATATATGTTCAACCCATCAGCTACGAATCAGACATAGAAAACCTAAGTGGTGCCTTCTCCACAATAACTTATAGTGGGGAAATGAGGTTGTTGTGACCAAGGTTCTTTGTTGGGGACATCTAGCATTAGAGAGGGCCCAATGAAATTTATTGCGAAAACTCGAGTAATCTTGTAGTAAATGTTCACCAAGAAACAGTAGTTATTGGCGTATGTCACGAACCATAGTGCCATGATGTGGTGCTCGCGCAACCTTGAGGGTTGGGCCATATGGCATTCTGGGTAAGTAGCTCATCCCCTTGAAGTATAGCTCCAATTAATGGGAATGGAAGCCATTATGTGACCCTATAGGGGCTTTCAAGAATAAAGTTTTTCCGGCAGCTTGAAGGCCTATCCCTTCATATTGATAAGGTTGAGAAGATATAAATGCTCCGATACATGGAAGAGATTTTGTTCGAACATTATCCATGAGAATCCAAGTGTAAGACACAAGTTGATAGTTAGGATTCCTCGCGGTAGGCTCCATAACAAGTTGTGAATATGTGTACCTTTCTTAGGCCCTTGGTTATCTCCATTTATTATATTGAAAGAGCAATGTGTATGTGACATGTCATAAGAGGGCAAGATCACCTCGGAATTAGTCGCAGTAATTTTGAAAATGTATAACCATGCAAGATTTCCATATTCCATGGCCACTTCCTAAGCTTGTCAAAGCCATAGTTCACTAGTGGGAAGTGCATGATTATAGGTTGCCCTTAGCAATGGTGTTCCTCGCATAAAGAAATGCCATTAGTTGGCACAAGTGGGATAACAATCATTAAAATATCTATCTACATTAATGAACCCATGAAAATGCTAAGGCAGGCTTTACTGCCCAATTATGATAAAGAGGATATGACCACGTGTCGAGATGGTCCTGAAGTCTGATATGCGGTACAAAGTTTCAAAAGTGTAAGATAATTGTCCAAAATAACTTCAGTACAATATACCCAATTGCTATTTTTGTAAATTTTCCCCATCTTTCACATATCTGGGCATGCTCATATATGTATATGACAATGTAAAACTCATGCAGAATAAGGCCAAAAATCATTTGATGCCCTGCCATGACAAGGAATAGTATCATCCCCTTCCCCCTCTTTCTTTTTTTTTAAAAAAAAAAATAGTTGGAGATGAGATATAGAGGACAAATCATTCTGAGCCATACCACTATGTGACAGCTCAATAGTAATGTAATAAAGATAGGTGTATGGCTCATGCAAATACCGATGTAAGGAAGGAATGAACCTCATAGAAAGTTTGCGTGTAATTCCTTAGTGCCACGCCATATGCATCCCTCAAATGGTTCATTTATGTGTTACTGGAATGGTGAGGCTCCTTCGAGGAACACGAGTCATGGGTGCTGCAAGGGAGAGTCCTGCGGGCCCTTTTTTGCGGAGTGCATTATTTGGGTGCGGGGCGGTTCGGATAATCAGGAGGGATTGAGTTGTGTGTTCTCAGGCATGAGAATAAACTTATGTTTGGTAAACTCGCGATGACATCGCTGCTGCCAAGTTGATGTTCACGTTGCCGTGAGGTGTTTATGTAATATTCTTTTTTGCAAGAATTTAACTCCCTCTTTCTTTGGTCATAACAAGAATTTAACTTCAAAGAAGGAATACATTTCTTTAAAGGAGATGCACCTAGTTCATCTGTGTCACCTTATATGAACATGGACTTGGCCAACCCAAGGTGACACAACCGCTACCAAAGTAGTTGTTCGCGTAGCATCCTTGTAGGGTAGTCCTTCATGTTCGACTTGCCAAGGTGCAGCGAGGTCCCGAGGTGCTTGGTGTCGTGATGGTAAGTCTTGCGGTGGTACTGGTGCCGTGGCGGTGGGTCACGCGGCAAAGTCTTCGTGGTCACAATCAATAGGTACCTAAAAAACCAGTCGAGGAAGTATGTTCAGGTTCACAAGATATTTGGTGTCGCGGTGGTGGGTCACGCGGAAAAATGGTGTCGCGACTATGGACCATGTTTTCCTTGAATTTAGAAGTATATCAATAGTTGAACTCCATTTTGTAATTTGAACCATTGGCAAAGAATCAATGTGAGCCAACCCCAAAGCCAGCGAAGGAACCTTGTTATATGAAGACCATTGCAGAGACCTTAATATTGTTCCTTGAAAAGGTGAATATGTCATGTAGTCTCTGTGGTCACAACATAAATAGCTCGCCAACATACATGCCTAATAATAAGAGTGGGGACTATTTGCAAATAATAAAAACTTTATGCATTTCATGTATAGGCGTATCCTGATCGAAGGGCCAACTATGCAATGAATATTCTTAAATTGGTATGGTAACCCACTTGAACTATTGGTCAAACCAACGGCCACACGAACGACTGGATGTTTCTTGCCATACTTTTCAAAATCTAGATGATGTTTTCTCTACAATACAGGGACCCGTTTCATGGCTTTCTCACAGAAAATTATAGAGTCAAAGAGAGTTCTGCGGGTTGTGGAAAGACTTACTAGGTAGTGTAGACATATTTATTTGTTCATTTGTATACACATTTTTTTTACCCACATATTTCTATGCTTTCGGCCTTACTGTGCGGCCATATCAATGGCTTGGTACTAGGTCCACCTTATCAAGCTACGGCCCAAGTTAATGTAAACCCCCACATGTAATAGAACTTGTACCAACTATTTTGATATACAAATGCAGGTTGTATAAGCTTGGGTTGGTGTTGGAAGGGTTTGGAATGGAGTGGATGTGGCTGCACAGGGCATTTGGGCAGATCAGGCAAATCGTACCGATACGCCGAACTCTAGTAGTCCTAGAGTATCGATACACATACCAGTACGATTTGACAGACTTCCTGATTTTTTTTAGTGAATAGTAAAAATCGGGATTTGGCATGTTTAAAACACCCTTCTCATTCCATTTTCTCTCATTTCATACATTTCACTCTCCACCCACATCTCTTAGGACCCTAGAGGAAGATCATAGAGGAAAGAAAAGGGAAGGAGGGATCACTAGAGCTTGGGCTTAGCTTGGAATCTTGATTCAAGGTAGGGGTTTTCTTCCATTCTCTTGCATTGAGGCTAAGACATACATATATATACACTCCTTTGACTCCAAATCTTATATACTTGCTATGAAATTGTTGATTCTTGATATTTATGCAAATGTGGTCATGTTTTAAACAATGCTATGGTGGAATCACCATTAAATCTCTTTTCTTGGTCTCAAACCCTATTTCCCAAGAAAAAGGGGTTTTTCTCTTATTTTTTCCTTGATTCTTGAATACAAAAACCTTAGTACTTGAAATTGAACTACAAAATGATATTTATGAGGATCACTTGTATATTTTCTAACCTTGTCTATATTGTACTACTTTATGAGAAATTTGGGGATTTTCGGGAATGGCTTGTTGTGTTGGATAAATTGTGGATATTGTATTTCGTGTATGATTGTTTTGATGAACATGGGTGAGAGGTTCCTTATAAGGATGCTCATGCCAAAAAAATAAGACCGTGAGGGTGAGAGGTTCCTTGTAAGGATGCTCATGCCAAGGAAATAAGACCGTGAGGGTGAGAGGTTCTTTGTAAGGATGCTCATGCCAAAGGGACAAGACCTTGAGGGTGAGAGGTTCCTTGTAAGGATGCTCATGCCAAAGAGAACAATAATATACCATGTGTGGGTTATTGGTGTACTTTTGGGAAGTTGTCTAGCTCCATGTTGGTAATTGGCTTCACCCATCCGTTTAATTTTATTGTTGATTCGTAAACTAGAGATCTATTAAAATGTCACGATTTTCCTTCAAAAGTTATATGTATGATATTTGCAAAACGAGACCGACTTGTTTTATATATGCTTTCTAAACCTTGTTTGAGTTGGAAGGATGTTGCTACAGAGTTTAGTGCTCACCCCCTACAAATACTATATTTTCAGATTGTGTTCAAGAGGAAGAGCTCGGAGTTGACGAGCAGGTGCTTTGGGAAGCTCAAGTAGATGGTCCTGTAGATCCGGATGGAACTGTCTAGGATTGTTCTTTCTACGTTCTAGACTAGGAGATTCCTTTTGAGAATATTGTTCATCTTAATATTTTGTTATTCCGCTGCAAATTAATAGTTGATTTTGGGATGTAATTGCCATGGTTTGACTTATTCTTTTTGGATGATGATGTAGATATTATGGATGATGAATGAAATTTTCTTGTTTATGAAAGTTATTAGTTGCTCTCATGATGTGAATGGTTTTAAATAGTAATGCCGTCCAAGGGGGATTTTGGGGCGTTACAGAGTTGGTATCAGAGCCTAGGCTTTAAGTCTTATATGGGAGCTGGAGGTTATGGATTACCACTAGGAAGTAGGATTAGGTGAAGGGAATTGTTGGTCTAATTTTATATGAACCTTATGTTTTAGATTAAAGTGATATCTAGGATGTCTTGTACATCAGTGAAACTAAATTGTGAATTGATGTGCAGGATGGATGGGGGACGTGTACATGGGCGCGGTCGTGGTCGGGGAGGTCAAGCAAACCCACCACCGCCGCCACCTCCCGACGCAATGAATGGTATTTATCAGTGTTTGAGGGAGCTCACCACTCTGGTACAACACCAGAATGGGAACAATCATAATGGAGGAGCTCATCCTATAGCTCAAGTGCCGGGCAACTGGGACGGCAACCGAAGGATGGTAGTTCTTCAGGAATTTTTGAGGCAACACCCGCCTACCTTCTAAGGGAGCTCTAACCCCTTGGGTGCGGATAGATGGATCCGCCGGGTGAAGAAGATATGTGATGGCATGGGTATAACCGAGGATCTTAGGGTCGGCTTGGCTACTTACCTACTTGAGGGGGAGGCCAACCATTGGTGGGACTCAGTAAAAAGAAGGAGGACCACAGATGCACTCACTTGGGAGGAGTTTGACCAAATCTTTCAAGACAAGTACTTTCATGAATCAGTCAGGGACAAGATGAGCGCCGATTTTCTTGCTCTACGACAGGGGAGCATGACGATGACGGAATACGAGAGGAGGTTCGACGAGTTATCCCGCTACGCTACATAGTTCATATCTACTAAGGCCAAGAGGGCCAAACGCTTTGAGCAAGGCTTGAGGCCTGCTATCCGGGAGAAGCTGGTGGCTCTCAAGATCCGGGAGTATGGGGACCTTGTCGACAGAGCTACACTAGTGGAGAGGGACACGAAGGACACCCAGTGACGACAGAGCTTTGCGAGGGGATGTCCGATCCGGACTAGTGCTGGCAGCAGTGGAGTTCAGAGAACGACACCTTATCTCCGCCCAGACCAGGCAATGGGATCTAGACCTCAGATAGCCCGAGGGACCAGAGGTGTACCAGAGGGAGCAGGCACTAATCCACGATCCTGCTTTGCATGTGGAGGTGTAGGACATATTCGGGTGCATTGCCCAATTTTTCCACCTCAGAGGACTATCCAGACAGCAGGACAGGTACAAGCCGACAAGCCACCACCACAGAGGGCACTACAACAGCAGAGACCGTTGGGAGCTCTAGCCCCCGGCGGTGCCACCCAAGGGAGAGTATTTGCTCTGACTCAACCGGAGGAAGATCCCTCCAATGCAGTTGTGGAAGGTATTGTTCTTCTCTACAATTCATGGGCTCGAATTTTATTTGATCCTGGTGCTACTCATTCATTCATACGTACCGCATATGCTCTCAATTTGGGATTGGAATTTGGGAAACTTGAACATACTTTGAGCATTGATATGCCGACGGGAGAACAATTAGATACAACAAGGGTGTGTAGAGGATGTGTGCTCCGCATTGGGGAGCAAGAGTTGATTGTAGACTTGGTTGCGTTAGACATGAAGGGTACGACATTATATTTGGGATGAATTTGTTGTCCGCCTTCCGTGCGGTGATGGATTGTTTTCGCAAGCGGATCTCATTCCAACTACCGGGAGGGGTAGTCTTTACTTTCATGAATGATCGCAATTCTTCCCATCCATTTCCTACTACGGGTAATAGATTCTTGAAAGCTAAAGCGGGGAGTCACTTGAGTTTCTTAGCTAGCTTGATGGGAGATGATCGAGATAGATCCCAACCGGAGGTGATGTTGATAGTATCGGATTTTTCGGATGTTTTTCCCGATGAACTACCCGGGTTACCCCCACAAAGAGAGATTGAATTCAAAATTAATCTCTATCCGGGAACCGAACCCATTTCCATTGCTCCCTATAGAATGGCACCTTTGGAGTTGAAGGAGCTAAGGAAGCAGTTGGATCATTTGTTGGCTATTGGGTTTATTCGTTTAAGTACTTCACCTTGGGGAGCCCCGGTTCTCTTTGTGAAGAAGCATGACGAAACGCTTCGTTTATGCACGGACTACCGACGGTTGAATCGGGTGACAGTGAAGAATAAATACACATTGCCACGAATAGACGACTTATTTGATCAGTTGAGGGGTTCTAAGTATTACTCCAAGATTGATCTTCGCACTGGGTACCATCAACTGCGGATTAAGGAGGAGGATATTCCTAAGACAGCTTTCCGTACCCGATATGGTCATTTCGAATATACGGTGATGCCGTTCGGACTAACTAATGCACCAGTAGCCTTCATGGATTTGATGCACAGGGTATTTCGGCCATACCTCGATCAGTTTGTCATCGTGTTTATTGATGACATGCTAATCTATTCCCGGACTCACGAGGATCATGGACGCCATCTCTCTATGGTGCTACAGACATTGAGAGAACATAAGTTATATGCGAAGATGAGTAAGTGTGAGTTTTGGATGAAGGAAGTTAAATTCCTTGGCCATGTTGTGTCGGAACAAGGGGTAGCGGTTGACCCCGCAAAGATTGAGGTAGTGATGAAGTGGGAACCACCAAAGAATGTGACCGAAGTACGTAGTTTTCTGGTCTTAGCAGACTACTACCGGAGGTTTGTGGAAGGGTTCTCAAAGCTCGCGATGCCGATGACTCGCCTTACAAAGAATGGGGAGAAATTCTTGTAGACTCAAGGGTGTGAACTTGTTTTTCGCACTTTGAAGGAGAAGTTGACAACAACTCCTGTTCTAATTATTCCGAGCAGTGGGGAAGGATACGATGTTTACACCGATGCTTCGCTACGAGGCTTGGGATGTGTGTTGATGCAAGGAGGCAAGGTAGTTGCGTATGGCTCGAGGCAACTCAAGACTCATGAGCAGAACTATCCCACTCACGACTTGGAGTTAGCCGCAGTGGTTTTTGCTCTTAAGTTGTGGAGGTGCTACTTGTATGGAGAGAAATTTCAAGTGTTCTCGGATCACAAAAGCCTCAAGTATGTGTTCACACAGAAGGACTTGAACCTTCGTCAGAGAAGGTGGGTTGAGTATCTAGAAGATTATGATTTCACACTCACCTACCATCCAGGGAAGGCTAATGTAGTCGCCGATGCACTTAGCAGGAAGTCTCGGGGTGAACTCAATGCCCTTGCAAGTAAATGGAAGATGAGGGATGCCCTTGGAGACTATGATTTATGGGTTGGAGGAGATAGACCTAGGCCATGCCTATTCAACCTTGTAGCCCAACCTACTCTCCAATGTAGAGTTGTGGAGTTGCAATGCTTGGATCTCGACTTAGAGTCAATTCAAGCTAAATTGAAAAATGGGGAAACGATGGAAGGCTGGTTCTTGAGGAATGGAGAACTGAGATACGGGGAGAAGCTATGTGTCCCAGATGATTCGCCTCTAAAGGAGGAGATACTTAGAGAGTGTCATTGCTCTAAGTTTGCTATCCACCCCGGTAGCACGAAAATGTATAGGGGCATGAAGCGTCAATTTTGGTGGAAGGGAATGAAGAAGAATGTGGCAAGGTTCATAGCACGATGTGCGGTGTGCCAGCAGGTGAAGATCGAACATCAAAAGCCAGGAGGATTACTACAGTCCTTGCCTATTCCAGAATGGAAGTGGGATCACATCACCGTGGATTTCGTGGCAGGCTTTCCACGGACTTCGCGGGGACATAATGCCGTATGGGTTATTGTTGATAGACTCACCAAGTCCGCTCATTTCTTGAGTATGAAGACCACAGACACTTTAGAGACCTTGAGCAAGCTGTATATTCGCGAGATTGTGAGATTGCACGGAGTTCCACTCTCGATTGTTTCGGATCGTGATTCTCGTTTCGTGGCGCAATTTTGGCAAAGTTTACAACGAGCTATGGGGACAGAGTTACACTTTAGCACCGCATTTCATCCCCAAACGGATGGCCAATCCGAGAGGGTGATCCAGATTCTAGAAGACATGTTACGTGCTTGTGTGTTGGACTTCAAGGGAGGTTGGAGCGATCATTTGCCGTTGGTGGAATTTGCATACAACAACAGCTATCAGGCAAGTATTGGGATGGCACCGTATGAGGCGTTGTATGGAAGACCATATAGGTCCCCAACTTGTTGGTTGGAAGCTAGCGAGAATAGCTTGTTTGGGCCGGAAATTGTTCGAGAAACTACAGAGAAAATTCAATTCGTCCGGGAGAGACTACGCACGGCAAAAGTCGACAGAAAAGCTATGTAGATCAAAGACGAAGACCCTTGGAATTCAAGGTGAGAGATCACGTGTTTCTTAAAGTATCACCCAAGAAGGGAGTGCTGCGATTTGGCAAGAAGGGAAAGTTAGCTCCAAGGTACATAGGACCATTTGAAGTGACCAAAGCGGTGGGCAAAGCGGCGTATCAGTTACGGTTACCAGCTCAGCTGTCCGGGGTACATGATGTGTTCCATGTGTCGATGCTGAGAAAGTGTCAATCGGATACTACCCACGTCGTAGATTTGGAGGATATTGAAGTTCAAGACGGAGCCATCTATGAAGAACAACCGGTGAAGATTCTTGATACCAAAGAGAAGGTGCTCTGCAACAAAGTCATCAGACTAGTGAAGGTTTTGTGGCAACATCATGGAGTGGAGGAAGCTACTTGGGAACCAGAACTGGAGATGCGAGAGAAATATCCTCAATTGTTCGCTACTTGAGGTAAGTTTCGAGGACGAAACTTTCTTTAAGGTGGGTGGATTGTAAACCCCCACATGTAATAGAACTTGTACCAACTATTTTGATATACAAATGCAGGTTGTATAAGCTTGGGTTGGTGTTGGAATGGTTTGGAATGGAGTGGATGTGGCTGCACAGGGCATTTGGGCAGATCAGACAAAGCGTACCGGTACGCCGAACTCTAGTAGTCCTAGCGTACCGGTACGCATACCGGTACGATTTGACGGACTTCCTGATTTTTTTTGGTGAACAGTAAAAATCGGGATTTTGGCATGTTTAAAACACCCTTCTCATTCCATTTTCTCTCATTTCATACATTTCACTCTCCACCCACATCTCTTAGGACCCTAGAGGAAGATCAAAGAGGAAAGAAAAGGGAAGGAGGGATCACTAGAGCTTGGGCTTAGCTTGGAATCTTGATTCAAGGTAGGGGTTTTCTTCCATTCTCTTGCATTGAGGCTAGGGCATACATATATATACACTCCTTTGACTCCAAATCTTATATACTTGCTATGAAATTGTTGATTCTTGATATTTATGCAAATGTGGTCATGTTTTAAACAATGCTATGGTGGAATCACCATTAAATCTCTTTTCTTGGTCTCAAACCCTAGTTCCCAAGAAAAAAGGGGTTTTTCTCTTAATTTTTCCTTGATTCTTGAATACAAAAACCTTAGTACTTGAAATTGAACTACAAAATGATATTTATGAGGATCACTTGTATATTTTCTAACCTTGTCTATATTGTGCTACTTTATGAGAAATTTGGGGATTTTCGGGAATGGCTTGTTGTGTTGGATAAATTGTGGATATTGTATTTCGTGTATGATTGTTTTGATGAACATGGGTGAGAGGTTCCTTGTAAGGATGCTCATGCCAAAGAAATAAGACCGTGAGGGTGAGAGGTTCCTTGTAAGGATGCTCATGCCAAATGGACAAGACCTTGAGGGTGAGAGATTCCTTGTAAGGATGCTCACGCCAAAGGGACAAGACCTTGAGGGTGAGAGGTTCCTTGTAAGGATGCTCATGCAAAAGGGACAAGACCTTGAGGGTGAGAGGTTCTTTGTAAGGATGTTCATGCCAAAGAGAACAATAATATACCATGTGTGGGTTATTGGTGTACTTTTGGGAAGTTGTCTAGCTCCATGTTGGTAATTGGCTTCACCCCTCCGTTTAATTTTATTGTTGATTCGTAAACTAGAGATCTATTAAAATGTCACGATTTTCCTTCAAAAGTTATATGTATGATATTTGCAAAACGAGACCGACTTGTTTTATATATGCTTTCTAAACCTTGTTTGAGTTGGAAAGATGTTGCTACAGAGCTTAGTGCTCACCCCCTACAAATACTATATTTTCAGATTGTGTTCAAGAGGAAGAGCTCGGAGTTGACAAGCAGGTGCTTTGGGAAGCTCAAGTAGATGGTCCTGTAGATCCGGATGGAACTGTCTAGGATTGTTCTTTCTACGTTCTAGACTAGGAGATTCCTTTTGAGAATATTGTTCATCTTAATATTTTGTTATTCCGCTGCAAATTAATAGTTGATTTTGGGATGTAATTGCCATGGTTTGACTTATTCTTTTTGGATGATGATGTAGATATTATGGATGATGAATGAAATTTTCTTGTTTATGAAAGTTATTAGTTGCTCTCATGATGTGAATGGTTTTAAATAGTAATGCTGTCCAAGGGGGATTTTGGGGCGTTACAGTTAATGGCCGCTCAAATTAGGCCCAATGATAATATGATTTAATTGGACTTATATAGTTTCCACCTTAGATTTATGGGACCATTCCCATGAGTTTTCCATTAATAAATTATTAAGCTGAACATTGGACCAGTGGTTGAAGCGAGGGACCGTCAAGGTAGTGACCCACTTCTTATATTTTTTTAGCTATACCACCATACTCCAAATGATGGAAAACCAGTTAAGGATACGAAAAGGATTCCGGGCCAGTGAGCCATGAGGTTCTTTGTGTCGCGACATTTGGGCGAGCGCGACAGGCCATCGAGGTGGTTAGTATTTGCAGTCATAATACTTGTAACTTGCCAACTTAGACACCTTATAACATGGATGGGGCCCATTTATATACTTTGTTCACATCAACCGAATGCTTAACCTTTTGCTCTCATGACTTATCATTTTGAGTTGGTCACTTAGTATAACCGCGAGTGACTATGTTCCATTGTTGATGCGGTCATAGTGATTAAACTAGTGAGACATTCATTTTCCAATAATATTTGTGGCTAGTGTGTTCAAGTGACAAGTCTGAAGGTTGATTTTTTTTTTAAAACAAAATAAAAGCAAACTGGAGTAGTCTGCTTAGGGCACGAAAGCTCTTCTCGCTATGCATGATGAGTCCTTCACAATGGAAGCTTTACTATTGCTACGTTGTTTTAACTATCATTTCAGAAGGTAGACGAGCAAACAACGGTGGCCAGAGCCTAGCGCAAGAACATACTTGAACATTTCCGCAGAACACACGGTTCCTTTCTCTAGTCCCCCCCCCCCCCCCCCTTTGTTGACCAGAAGGAAAGAAAAAGAATCATAACCTTTGGTCATGTTTTCCAGCAAGTAACGTAGTGATCGAATAGGTGTCCAACTTAAAATGACATTGTCATCAGAAAGCGAAGATACCATTCAAAGTGTCACCTCCCCAGTGGAATCACAAAAAATGTAGGTGGGTGGTTAAAAGAGGTTGGCACACTTGTCTATACCAAAGGTAATCGAAGGGGGTGAGTAGGATAAGTAGATGGGATGGAAGGAACTCGAGTAGCCTGTTAATTAAGTGAAGAACCAGTTGGGCAGATGGTAGGTGAAAAATGCTCTCACCAGCCAGAAAATCATCATGTGCAGTGGGTAAGTAATATGGGCATTTATAGCACAGTGCCCGAGTAGGTCGGGCTGCCCGCCGCGACCCCCTATCACCCATGCGAACCCACAACCGCCTCGACCGTGACGATACCAGTGGCCGTTAACATGAGCCATGCGTCCCAACATTAACTAGGCAGATGTGATATTTCCCTAAACGCAACCTGGACGTGGCCCTGAGGAAGGTGCAACAACCAAGGCGAGAGCGGGTTCCCAAGGTCCATGAACGTGACTGGTCACCGTGGGACCATGACTTCGAGAGGGCCATGTCCGCGATGCCTCCAGTGTGCTCTTACCCGGGGGTCCTTCTTTCCCTCTCTAGACCTTTCCTCGAGAGCTTTGTCGAGGTGCCCAATAGAGAAAACTCACATAGTTTCGGTTCTTCAGCCACCAATCCACATGTCCCATCATCCCATATGTTGACCCAAACCAATAATCCCAGTTATCTTAGGAGTCCCTTCGGATCCTAGCCAAGCGCATCCCAATGGGTAGTGAGCCATACATTGGGAGGCCTGCTCGAGCAAATTAAACTTTCGAGACCCTGCCCCAGGTCGAGGTTGACAATCGTGCTCGTCCATCCCCATTGCTCAGTTCTCCCTTGAGGAAGGTCATACTTCCATGTCCCTAGGTGGGGACATCTCCTCTTAGTCTAGGGGCCATTCGAGCAATGGTGTCCAATAGGTTGAGGATACCAATCCCGCAATGGGGGAGACGAGTTTCGCCGAGGTTGCCCTATACTTCTACGATTTCACTTCTGTCCACCCTTGGTGAAGGATCCACTTTTCCACTTCCAATGCTATAGGGATGTATGTCGCCCTGTTGCGATGTTGTGCCTGAGGGCGTCACGCCTAGAGGGCATTGCACATGGGCGTCGCGCCTAGAGGCGTAGCGCCTGAGGTGTTGCACATGGGCGTCGCGCCTAGAGGCGTAGCGCCTGAGGTGTCGCACATGGGTGTTGCGCCTTGGGCATCACGCATGACATTGTTATCTACACCAGTTCAGTTGACGCTGTTATACGCCATTTCCATATCAACTAATAATTGTTGCCACTTGTCCTGTTATGGTGGAGACATGTGTCATGAAGTTTTCGAGTACTACATGCCCCAAAACACATTTATTTATAGTATTAGCATCAATCCTCCGGTTTGTTAAAACTTGTTTGGGTAAAGCGGTTCACTTAGGAACCGGACGGTTCAACAAGTTTTTCTCAATTTTTACACCCAAATGATCTTTTAATTGAATCGGCCCGGTTTTGACTCCGGTTAGTCGGTTTCGGGATGACCCGCGCGGGCCGAGGTGGGTTTTAAAACACTATTTGATACATGACAGTGTGACACTTTCTTCAACACTTTAATCACTGACAAAAAATTGTGAAATTATATTACTGATTCATACACAATCTAAATAGTATGCATTACATAATGTGACACCCATATATATTGCTTTCAATGAATAACATTGTTACATCACAGTTTAATAATGCAAAGTGACACTAATTTCAACTAATTAATGGAGAAATTTTAGGCTAGAATTTACCATTAATAGAGGGGAAGAGAATTCTAGAGATGGTCAATTATATATAAACATAAGGAAGATAAATTGTAACTATGTGGGAGAGATTTTAGAAAAGGGGAAGAAAATGTTGTTTAAAATTCAAATTCATTGTCCCATTAAATAAGAAACCCTTAATTCATTTTTGAAGGACTGTAATTTTTGTATGGTTGAAAACTAAAGGAATTTAAAAAAGTTTTTTTCAAATTTTGAAAAATCGAGTTTTGAGGCCATGATTAGTGCCCAGATTACAGACAAGTGTCTGTTCAATTATCTATATCTGTAGGTGTTTTTAGAAAAAAAAAAAAAGAATTTGTCCACAAAATATTTTAACCGAAAGACTTTTATCCAAACAAGTCCCCGATTTACAAAAATCCATTAAAAATACTATTCATACAAGACGAAAGTATTTTTAAGTAATAATATTGAACCAAAAATGTGCATCTAAATAAGAAAATAAATGAAATAAAATGGGCTATGCATTATTTTGTCTAATATTCCCTAAGGTCTAAACCCTAATCTCACAACTATAAACCCTAAAACCAACATGTACTTTCAACTCGTTCAAGCAAATTGAACCACACAGCAAACCTCCACCCGAGAGAGAGAGAGAGAGAGAGAGAGAGATCAACAATGGTGAAGTCGTACCTCCGGTACGAGCCGGCGGCTTCTTTCGGTGTGATAGTATCGGTGGATTCGAACATCGTATACGACTGCTCCGGCAAGCACCTACTTGCTCCGGCGCTGGAGAAGGTTGGGGTGTGGCACGTACGTCGGGGCGTCTGCACTAAAACCCTAACCCCTTCTACTGCCTCTCGTGGGCCCACTCTCGCCGTCACCTCCATCGCCACCTCTTCTTCATCTCTGGTACCTGCTTTCTCTGTCTTCCTCATATATATATATATATATATATATATTTTTTTTTTTTTTTATATATAACACTCATTTATTCATATATATGTGTATTCATAAATATACATACGTGTGTTGCATTGTGTTAGAAAAGTACTGAATTGGGTTCCATAGTGGAACAAAGGATGCAAAATAAGATTTTGGAAAAAAATTGTGTGGGAACTTTGTCATGGATTCATGTACATTCTAATACACTTCTTTTCGGTGAATATGATACTCATATACACACAACATATTTATACATACATTGAATGAAGGATATGTGAATGATAATATGTAATAGATTGTAATACTGCGTTATTTTATTAACACATACTAAGTTAGGTTCTATATAGAATCGAGTTAAGAAGAGAAACTTGAGTTTTTGGCTCAAGATGGAACATGGAGGGGAAGGGAAAAGGAAAACTTTTTTGCTCTGTTGAGTGGACATGTTTACTGGGGCCTCTTCCATATAATTGGACAGAAAGTGAGGATGGGGAATACTTACAAAGAAAGGAAACCAAGATTCTGGCGCAACAATTTGTGGGTGCTTTGTTTTGCTGCTTAGAAAACTGAGATGGAAAGAATTTTGAACTTTGGATCAGTTGATTGGAGATTTTGGTTCAAATTTTATATTCCTTTTTTGTGTTTTTTTCTTGGTGGGGAGGCTCTCTTTTATTTTGGAACTTCGGGCTGGAAAGTGAGAAATTGGACTTAGGTGCGTGTCTGTTTTTGGTGTCGCAATTAAGTGTCTGCTGACATGGGTGTGAATATAGATTTGTTTTGAGTTGATAAGCGGATGTGGAAGTGAGGAACTGTTTGTTTTGATTGCAGATAGCTTGTGGGTATGCTGATGGTAGCATAAGAATTTGGGATTGTGAGAAAGGTACATGTGAAACCACGTTGAATGGACATAAAGGGGCTGTGACCACCCTTAGGTACAATAACCTTGGATCTTTGCTTGCATCTGGAAGTAAAGATAACGATATTATCTTATGGGATGTGGTTGGTGAGGCAGGGCTTTTTCGTCTTCGTGGGCACCGTGACCAGGTTTATATTTCAGCTATTTAGTCTTGTTTCTTTAATTTTAATCAGAAGTGGCTTATTCTTTATGCTTTTTTCCATCACATCTAATCTGGAATTCTGTGAACTTGTTGTTTCTTTGTATAATCTAGGTAACTGACATTGTTTTCTTGGATGCTGGCAAAAAACTTGTTAGTTCCTCCAAGGACAAGTTTTTGAGGGTTTGGGATCTTGAAACCCAACACTGTGTGCAAATTATTAGTGGCCATCATAGTGAAATATGGTCCATAGATACTGACTCTGATGAGAGATATCTGGTCACTGGGTCGGCAGACCCAGAGCTTCGGTTTTACACAATAAAGCATGATTTGGTGCACGGGCAATTGGTATCTAGCGTTAATGGACCTGATGCTGTGAGCAATTCAGACTTGTCCACTCAAAACAAATGGGAAGTGTTGAAACTGTTTGGTGAAATTCAGCGACAGAGCAAGGATAGAGTTGCAACCGTGAGGTTCAATAAGTCTGGAAATTTGTTAGCTTGTCAAGTTGCAGGGAGGACAGTAGATATATTCCGGGTACTGGATGAGGCTGAATCCAAGCGTAAAGCGAAAAGGAGAATTAATAGGAAGAAGGAAAAGAAATCTTCAAAAGAAGTGGTTGAGGTAACTGATAATGGAGTTGCAAACCGTGGAGTTGAAGAAGAAGGCGCCACTACCAGTGTTACAGTCCCTGATGTTTTTAAGCTTCTTCAGACTATCCGAGCTAGCAAGAAGATATGCTCTATTTCTTTCTGTCCAATCACTCCAAAGAGCTCCATCGCCACTTTAGCATTGTCCTTGAACAATAATTTACTGGAAACTTATGCAATTGATAGTAGTTCGTTCTCAAAAACTGTTGCTATTGAGCTCCAGGGTCATCGTTCAGATGTGAGGAGTGTTACACTTAGTTCAGATAACACTCTTTTAATGTCAACTAGTCACAGTGCAGTAAAGATATGGAATCCAAGTTCTGGTTCTTGCCTCCGAACTATTGATTCAGGATATGGATTGTGTGGTTTATTTGTTCCTGGTAACAAGTATGCTGTGGTTGGTACAAAAGGTGGGATGCTAGAAATTATTGATGTTCATAGTGGGACTTGTGTGGAAGTAGTTGAAGCTCATGGTGGCTCTGTTCAATCAATCGTGACAACTCCAGATGGAAGCGGTTTCGTCACTGGCAGCACGGATCATGATGTTAAGTTCTGGGAGTATCAAACTACACAAAAAACTGGTCAAGTGCGTTCTTACAATTTTTATTCTTCTTTGTTTGTGTGGCTTAACTCTGTTCCTATTTCTGTTGAGCCTTTAGTATCCTGCATAGGTATTATTGGCAGATGTTCCAATCTAATTATCCTTGTCATAAGAACAAGCTCTATGATCATATTAAAAAGAAATGAACAACCTCTATGGTCTCATTATACCATGAGACTATTCCTTTCTGTACATCATACTGTGACCGAAAATGGCCATACCTTCTGTGGATAACATCTTCTTCATTTAAGACCTTGCAACTATCCTATTTCTGTTCCCTGAAATTTGAAGAAACTTTTGCTTCTACGTGAAACTCTGTTTTGATTTTCTCTTCCCCATCTCTGTGTGTGTGTGTGTGTGTGTGTGTCCTATGTACGTGTTTATTGGCATCATTCTTTGGAATGATATGGTTTAACTTTCTAAGATGAAAGTGATGCCAATTAGCAAAATGAACTCTTATAGCTTTCTTTCCTAAAATTTTTACAAATTATTTTTTCTATATGTGAATTCAATACTAATTCATTTGTTGATTCTTGGAAATGATTATTTTACTCATCTAGCTTTCTTTCCTAAAATTCTTATGAATTATTTTTAAAATATGTGGACTCAATAGTAATTGAAGATACTTGGAAATGATTGTCATTTTAAAATGGTGAGTAGTAGTCATAATTTTGGCTTCAGATTAGAAGATATAGCAATTATCATGTCACATATTTTGGGTTACTACAAAAGGCAGTGTTGCTAAGCTTCCACATTCTTTTGAGTCAGAGTGGTTATCATTGGTGTGTGATTTAACTGACGAAACTCTGTCAAAAATTATGGGCACGTTCCTTTGTTTTTTACTGGTGTATTTTTTGCATTTATCGTCTCCCTCTGAAATCAATGACTTATTTTGATATAGTGCTGGACAATCATTGCAGTTCGTAGTTGGAAATGTGCTTGTAACTGCTGACAGAGGAAGCTCCATATATGTTTTGTTAGTAATAATTTGTTATTCTGTCCGGTTCACAGGATTCTAAGCACCTAACAGTGTCTCATGTGAGGAATCTGAAAATGAATGATGATGTTCTTGTGGTTGCTGTGAGCCCTGATTATAAACATATTGCTGTTGCCCTATTGGATTGCACAGTGAAGGTCAGATTTTTTTTATGTCTGTGTTCTCTGTGTTCCTTCATTTCTGTTTTATTTATTTTGAAGTTGTTTCAGAGAAGCAAAATGAGGTTCCTACGTTTCTGTCTGTGGATTGAACCTTATGATCCAACGTAAATGTTTCATCTGCAGTATTGAAACTAGGTCCCCTGTGGACCTCAAAGAAAAATAATCAAATTGACACAAAATCATATGCTGGAGAAATTCGAAGAAAGGAATAGGTCCACTGTATACAAGATATTAACAATTTTGTAATTATTCTTCCAATTTGTTTGTTTGACCACATGTCTATTGGTTTCTATGGTTTGCAGGTTAAGTTTCGAACATTTCGTGGTGGTTGTAAATTTTTATTACCGCACAAGGCTCGTAATATTTAAATGAAATTATGCATTTTGATGGTATAATAACTAGCCAAAGAGAGAATTCAGTTTATTTAGTTTGTTGGAGCATTCCTTTGGATTAAAGTTTCCATGGAACTAAATTTACAAGATATTTTGGAAGACCAGGTTGGCTGCACTTGAGGTGGTGGGATTTGTTCGTAAGGTTGTACAATCCACACTAGAGGTGAAGTATAGGCACATGGTATGCAAATCCCGTCATGGGTTTATGACGTATTATCCTTTATGATGCCTCTAGCACAACCATTCTACAAATCAAGGCCCAAATAGAATTGGGAGACATATTGCCCCAAGTCCAACAGCTTCACCTAGAACTACTCAGAAAATGCTTGGGGTGAAAGACAGGCTCATCGGTCTTTCCTTCTCACCTGTGCTTACTATTAAGGGTTTTATACTTATTTTCTTAGAAAAAAAATGCATTTCCTCCCTGGTGTTGGATCAGGATCTTTCAGATTATGAGTGGGAAATATTAGTCCATCTACTGGTGAATGAGATTTATCCTTGTATGCAAAGTGAAATCTCTTTTTTTCCCAGAAAATTACCCTGGTAAGAAGATAGTTCTAGTAAAAACAGCATCAGTTATTTTTGGAGCGGTATTGACAATTGTGTTACTGAACTACAAAATGAATACTAGACTCCATTGCAAGTTAATCCAATTTGTTAATGGAATCAAAGTCTCCTACTCAAAGACCGCACAATAAACAATGTTAACACTTGCTATTATTTCTATCGTGTTGTTATTGTGACAAGTAGCTTTGACTCTAAATATATTAACTACTTGGAAATTACAAAACCTTATTGTGTGTGTCTTCAACGTTTAATAATGCAGGATCTTTAAGCGTCAGCACTATAATAGACAGGCGACAGTAAAGAAGTCTTAAGGGGCTGAGTATGGTTGGGTTTGGGCCTGTAGGATAAGGTTTGGGGTTTTGGCCTAGCTGTTCAGACGTCATATAAATAAATGGATAAGACTTGGAGACCTGGAATAACTTGGTGACCAAACTATCTTGGATCCCAAGTTGATTTTGAAGACTAAGACTTGGAGTATTGACATTGTGAATTGTACTCTCAGTTGGACTTAGTTGGCCCACATAGCTCGACGCCCATTGACTAAGGCCAACTTGGGAACCCCCTCCATAGCCCCAATAACAAAAACCAAATTGCCATAGCGTAAAAGCTTAAGAGAACATAAGTGACTGCGATAGAAATTAGGACAACTTTATTCTCAAGGAAAAGAGAAGAAAATTTAAAGGACAATTGAGGGATAAAAATAAAGAATCTTAGACACAAATAATAGACCTCCCAAGTAGGTGATATGCCGCGGTTTGAGAACTTGAGCCTTCTCTTGTAATTTTTAGTTGCTGCTGATGGCCTTTGTCATCCTTTATTCAACCAAAGCCTTGACAACATTGTCCATAGGGTTGAAACAACCTACCAACAGCCTGCCTTCAGGCACCAAACCTCCAGTTCTATTGATTATGCACCCATCTGTTAGTTATTATTGATTAGTTGTGTGCCAATGTGCTAATGGTATGTGGTGGGACCCACAGGTGCTCTTTGAATATAGTGATGCAATTATATTGTGGAACATGCCTTTCAAGGTGGTGTGATAAGGCCTGATATACTGAGGCTTAGTATTATATTCTTTGATAATGTGATTGCAGCCTGTAATAGTTGTAAAAAATGCGGCCTCTTGTGGCTATAAAATGATTGGGTCATCCGCTTGTATAACTCTCTAAGATCATTGTAGGCGAGATGACATTCTTTTATGGATGAATGTGAAGGCTAAGTATGTATTTAATTCTTTATTTATTTATATTTTGGGTTCCATGATTCAATGGATTAGTTATTGTTTACAAAGTCTGTCTAGTTTTGAATACCAAAGTGTTCTGTTGGTAATAATCCCACTGGTTTATATTGTCAGGTTTTCTACATGGATTCACTTAAATTTTTCCTTTCATTATATGGTCACAAGCTGCCTGTGCTATGTATGGATATTTCATCTGATGGAGATTTGATTGTTAGTGGCTCCGCCGATAAAAATTTGAAGATCTGGGGTTTGGATTTTGGTGACTGCCATAAATCCATTTTCGCTCATGCTGACAGGTGCTTCATCAATTAGAAAAACTGTCATATTACTCATTTTTTTTGTAGTTCGGATGTATAGGTAAAGCTGGTATGCCATTCTGATGAGCTATTTCCTTGTCAGTGTTATGTCAGTGAGATTTGTACGCAACACGCATTACATGTTCAGTGTTGGGAAAGATCGCCTTGTGAAATACTGGGATGCTGATAAGTTTGAGCTGCTTTTAACTCTTGAAGGTCACCATGCTGAGGTTTGGTGTCTCTCTATGAGCAACCGTGGTGATTTTCTAGTCACAGGATCTCATGACCGATCCATACGCCGTTGGGATCGTACTGAAGAACCATTTTTCATTGAGGTATTGCTTTCTGGTTTCTGCTATTATGCAAATAGGGTTTTGCTTGAACAAAAAATTTGCAGTCAACATACCTCCCAAATGGTCCCAATAATGAGTCCTAGATATGGAGCTTTACTGTCATCGTTGCCCCACACAATGAAATGCATGTTTTGAATTTGCAGGAAGAGAAAGAGAAAAGGTTAGAACAGATGTTTGAGTCCGACCTTGACACTTCATTGGAAAACCGGTACGCACCCAAGGAAGAACTTCCAGAAGAGGGAGCTGTGGCCTTAGCGGGGAAGAAAACACAAGAAACGCTTACTGCAACTGACTCAATTATTGAAGCATTAGATATGGCAGAGGCAGAATTGAAGCGTATAGCTGAATATGAGGTATGCAACTAAAACTAAGTGTATAGGAGCGTGAAATGCTGATCAAATGACATATAGTGATTGCTGTGTTTGGATATGATTGTCATGAGAAGGACTTACATCTTTTAATAGAACTGTGTGAAAACAGTTCTATACCCATTGAGTTTTTCGTCACCCACAAGCTGGAAGGTTGTGGAATGAGTAGAATGTATACCATGCTCGCTGTACTTATTGATTTTTGTGTTTTCATTTATATAATCTCTCCTAGCCACCTTTTAACATGCATTCTAACAAGTATTGGGTCTGTTTGGTTACATGTCATTAGGTTTTCCTTTAATGTCTGCAAAGGCATGAAATTCTAGTGGACAGCCAAAGGGATTTACACCTTTACAACTGCACTGCAGCTTTGCTGTGTAAAAGTGGTTGCATTTGAAGCTTTCTTTTGTCTCCAACTTGAGACTCAGTTTCAATTTTTTTTTGGAAATGGCTAAGCAGTATTTATCATTCCCACTGGTAATTTTTAGAGACCGTCTTTTTTCCCCAAGTGTGAGCAGCGAGATACGCAATCTAAGTTCCATGCATTGAAGGTTGAGCATGCAGCCCTTGATTGGTGGACCTGACAGAGTTGAATGACGCTGCATTACGTGAGCTGATAATTATCAAAGAAAGGAAAGTGGGCAGGAAAGAGCAATTAAAGATGGAAGTTGAATTAAGGCAGCTGTACACACAAGGGATTCATTATTTAACTCCTTCCATGATGTTATATGCCTGAAAGGGACTTTTTTTATATAATTATATCTATTCTAATTTGTGTTCTTTCTAGTGTTAGCATTCTGAAAAGAAAAGATGTTATTGCCTTACTGATAAAGCTTTGAGGTTATGTGTATCATCTTCAAAAATTAGATAAGCTTTACATCCATATCTTGTGTTATGAGTTTCTGGAAGTTGCACCATCTTCTTCCAGTAATCATTTCCAGATGGTTTGCTTTGCTGCTTCTATTTCCAGTGATATTGTGCTGCTATTTTTTAACTTCCTCCCCCCCCCCCCCCCCCCCCCCCCCCCCCCCCGCGGTCCCTGCGGGGGCAAAGGAAGAACTCATTTTCAGACATTAGCTGCATAAGGTTTTGTAGAACGTAGTCTCAAATGTTACTCAAATGAAGTTTAAGCAATGACAATTATTCTAGTTTATCTGGTTAGATATGTCTTGTAGGTGGAGGAAATGTAAACCCCCATGTATTTAAAATAATGCATATTGTGTATTACGTGTTGCATGAATAATAAATGGTTTAGGAATAGGGATATAGGGTGTATTAGGAGTGATTTGAATCTTGGGAAGCTGACCCTACAAATACCTAGATGCTGCCTTGGTAATTTAGCCATAACTTTTTAGTTTGACATTAGATTGACCTGCAATTTTGACAGAAGAAACTAGATCTCAAAAGTTACAAAAGTGTATTTGACAAAGTTTTCATGAATTAATTTCTAAGTAGGTCAAAATTGGACTGGAAGTTGAAGTAGGAAACTGGGTTCACGTTCGAACGCAAATTATGTTCGAACGCCAAATCATGTTCTAACGCTAGTTAGTCACAGTACTTTGGTGTCTAATATGATATTTTGTAAAGTGAGACTGACCTGTTTTATATGTTTTCAAAACCTTGTTCGTTTTTGGGAGGATTTTCCTACAGAGCTTAGTGTTCACTCCCTACAAACAACATCTTTTTCGGATTACAGATTAGAGGAGTTGAGATTGGATGGGCAGGTAAATTGGGAAGATAGTGATGTAGATCTCGAGGCGGATATTTAGAAACTTTATCATAAAAGATTATCTTTTGATTGTGTTGGTTTGGAATGATGTAGTAAACATTCTTTTGTTACTGTTTGGAACAATACTACTTCAGTTTTGGTTGTAATTTCAAATATTGCGTATATTGGTTTTGGATTATGCTTTAGCTGCAATGAATGATGAATGGATTTCAAATTTTTTATGGCTATCATTAGTTGATCTCATGGTTTGGATGTGTATAGATAGTAATGCTTTCCAAGGTGGATTTTGGGGCGTTACGGGAAAACTCTTTGTTTTTTCCTTTTTCATACCCTGCATTTAACATGAATATGTAAGATCGTATGGCTGAATTTTGGTTAACGCATGTGGTAGTTATGAATTTCATCCAGTTATCTTCTTGAATTTCAAATGTTGTTTGAATAAGGATTCTGGAGGTTTTAATTTCTGGAGTAGGTAACTAGTAATGGAATTCTCACTGGTGACAAACTATGTGGACATCTGGAATCTGATTTTGAACAATCGTAGGTGAATTGATATGTTTTGCAATTTTCAGGAGGAGAAAACAAGGGGAAAGGTGGCGGAGTTCCAACCAAACATCCTTATGCTTGGGCTTTCTCCATCTGATTACATTCTTCGTGCGCTTTCAAATGTTCACACCAATGATTTGGAGCAGACATTGCTGGTATGTGAGTGGTGCTGTATCATATGTTGAGGGAGCTTGAAGTTGTCCATTTTGGTTGAATTAAATTTTTTTTGGGGGGTTGAAGAGAATTTTCACCCCATTGGGGCACCCTACTGCATTTCTAAACAAGAAGTTTCTTGCAGGCAGTACCATTCTCAGATGCTTTGAAGCTTTTGTCTTACTTGAAGGATTGGGCGTCAATTCCTGATAAGGTTAAACTATGTGCACATGAAAAATTGCAAACGTATTGGCATATACATGGACCATATCCACTTGGCTTTGTTATGGAAATAAACATACTGAGTATTGGATGTCTGTCATATGCATCTCAATTCTTGAGCCTTCCCATATTGAACTCTCCATTAGCAAGTTTATGGAGGCCTGATAGCTCCATTTTTGCTTTAGTTAAGAATTACTGCTAGTCTTCTTGCATTAAAATCAGATGTGAGATGACCTCTTGAAACTGCTTCATATAAATAAACTTGTGAGCAAGAATTGTTTAACGACCATACATAATCTCTTGCACAAAACTCTGGAATGGATCTTTTTGATTTTTTCAGGAGCCTCGATGTAGTAATTTCATGTATTGAGTCATTTTTGGGTCATCTTGTCTCTGTTCCGAGCTGAGGAAAGTCTGAAGCTTCACATCATGGAATGTCATGTTGCTAAAATCTGTGCTTCTTGCCTGGCTAGGAGTTCAAATTTTCAGATTTCTCGAATTTGAGCCTTCTCGACTGCGTGACGTCCATGGCATGTCCTGTGCCTTCTTTGCATACCTATGGGTAGAAGCTCTCGTTCTCCTGCTTATGGTGATAGTCATCCTAGACCGAAAAATAATGGGCTGGCTTTTGATAGTAGAGTGCAGCCCATTATCTTCAGAATGACTTGCAATCTAGATTCCGAGTACTATTTCAGTCAACCCATTAGTCTTTCAATACCAGGTCAAAGCTTTTATAAGTAATGCTATGGAATAGTGATCTGGGATTAATAGATGGATCATCCCTCCTGATGGCTGAGGATGCATGCTGGGTTCTTCTTGTTTCATAGGTAGTCATGTCTCTGCGTTGCCTGTTTAGTGCCTACCATCCACCCTGGTTGGAGGATGAGAATTTTTCTTGATCCACGGCTTGTTGAATGAAAATGGCCCTTGTTGCTATACTTAAGTCCAGGGAGTAATTTAAGAGGCTAATGCGCTTTATGTTGCAAGGGGCCTCCTTAGACCTTTACGTTTTCTTAAATTGGATTGAAATCTGTCATTAAAGATGTCAAACCTTTATATTTGTTATATTTGTGAGGCAGATTGTTTGCAAGTTTGTTTTCTGATTTGAATTTTGCATAAGGTGCATTTCCTTCTGCTGCTTACATCAAGTAGGTTTACTGATTGCATTGTTTTGCTCATTGTACCTGCAGGTTGAGCTTGTCTGCAGGGTCGCTACATTGCTATTGCAATTGCATCACAACCAACTGGTTACGACTGCAGCTGCCAGACCCGTCTTGACTCTTCTAAAAGACATTCTTCATGCGAGAGTCAAGGTAATTTGTGAGTCAGTTTCATATTACATTTCAACTGGGCACGTTTGCATCTTTACATTGTTCAGAAACTATATAACTTACTTTTTATAAACATCTTCTAGAAATACAGAAGATAAGGATGAATTACACTGACCGTTCCTGAGTTTTGACAAAAGGATATGCAGGCCCATTAACAACTAAGAAATGACGCAAGGATCCCCTCACTTTTGTCTGTTGTGACCAAAACACCCCCTATGTGCTGATATCAACCAAATTTAGTTTTCCGATCCCGCATAAGTCCTTATTTTCGATGATTGTTTAATTGGTAAAATAACGGTGAAATGATCATTGCTTTAACGATTTCCGCTTAAAATCTTCTGCATGTGTCTCAATGTCATTTCTCAAACATCATAGCGCTATTTGGGCATAAGTTATAGAACGCGGGGCATGTTAGTGAAATCTATCCCTATTTAAAGAACGATAAGGAATTTGTCGTATGTTTGCATGTTGCTCTTGTCAGTTAGTTTCAAAAAAATAAAAATGGGCCTCACATTGAGTTTATTATTTTTCTAGTGCAATAAATAAAATGGTGTTGTAATTTTTTTGTGAATGTCTAAATATGAACTTGTAAATTGTGGCAATAAGTGTCCGTTGTTATCATTGGTTTGCATTTTTCAAGTTGTCCTCTCCACTTTGAGTAGTTCAATTATCTTGCTTATTCAGAACAGTACGGAATGCAAAGAGTATTCAAAAAAGGGACCCAGTGTGGAAGATCTAATCTATTCCTGAAAATAAAATAGTCATTTCTTCTAATTTTGTGTACATCTATCATTTGCAAGTAGCATTGGTCCACAGGGAGTCCATTCTTGGAGGATAATCGTTTTTCATTTGACTTCCAGTTTTTTGTTTGAATTTTGGCATATTATCATTTGGCTTCATTAGGACATTGTTTGCTTTAGAATTTACTCTGGCAAATGCGTCAACTTTTCTTTTGCTTTTTTTTTTGTGAAATCTATCTAATAAAAATTTGTAGTACAAGTAGCCAAGAAGGAAACGAAATTCCTCTAATGTGCTTTCCAATTACATTCTCAGCCTGACTCGAAACTGACTAAATCCAACACTAAAATCATCCACTAGCTGGCCTTTGTTTGCCAAGCTATCAACTACTCTATTTGCTTTCATATAGAAACACGGTTAATGTCAACACTTCCAATTTTTCCTACAAGAACATGCATGATTTTCAAGGCATTCTCGCTTGATTTTTTTTAATTTCCTGCCTCCAAGCCTTTGGACGGCCATCCCTTAGACCCCTGCATTCTGCAGCTGTAACTGTAGTCTTCCTAATGTGACTCGTTGCACCTGCTAAAGAAATCTCATTATTGCCAAAGTTTAGGTGACTTCTTCATTTGACCAAATTTCAAATGACTTTATGTTGCTTTCCATCAAAATGAAAGCCTCTTTGGCTGCTTAAGAAACTGGAGTAGTTTTTTAAAAGTGCTGAACCTATAAGAAGCCATACAAACTTGGTAATATTTTCTGCACTAAAAACTCAAAATGTGAAGGTAGATATGTTTTTGCTGATGAAATGATGTTTGAATCATTTCAGGAATGCAAAGACACTCTTGGTTTTAATCTGGCAGCGATGGATCATCTCAAGGTGTGCATATTTTTAAGTATGATATATACCGGCAGTTCTGATTGTATCAACTACTAGAAACTTTAATTTTACTGCTTTTATTTTCTATCAGCAATTAATGGCTTCAAGGTCAGATGCACCCTTTCGAGATGCAAAAGCAAAATTACTTGAAATACGATCACGACAATCAGGTGTTGAAGCAAGAACAGAGATGAAAGAAGGAAAGAGGAAAAAGAAGAAACAAAAGAAGTTAAGTGATGGACATGTTTGGTCTTGATTCGCAGTCATGGTAGGTGTAAATGGAAATGCTTCAGTGCTCTTGGCGGTGGGGGTGTCTACCACAATCACCGGCAAAAATGACACCCCTTAGCAGATGTGCAGAGTATTCTTTTGAGACATTATTGAAGCCTTGATGTATTTAACGTGAAATGAAAGTGGAATTTGCTGCGTGCTGCAAGGGAAAGGAAAATGTAGCAAGTCTACTATTTTTTCCACCTGCAGTCAAGTATGGGTTGCTTTTGCAGATATACAACTATACATGCTCGTAAATTAGCTGCACAGGAGATGGCTGTTCTTTTGCAGTTTCCTGGGTCGATTCTAGCTGTATCTTTAGACGTGGAAGACTATTGAATTCTGCTAAAGAGGATCGTTAGGTTGGTATTTCAGAGATATTGGTGTTAACTGATTCCATCAGAAAAACATACCTGCATCGTCTGTAGTTTTGAAGAAGTTCATTTGTTCGAAATATGTCAGATGTTCCAAAATGGACGTTCAGGTGTCAGCGTTTGTGGTAAAGAGTACTGTGATATTCAATGTGAATCAATTTTTGAACGTTGGAAAAAATGCGATGGGTACTGTTTTATTTAATTCTGTTTTCTTTTTATCATGATGTTTTTGTCAATAGGGTAGCATTACTTCTCCACGAGGTGACTGGATAATAATAGTGCAGCAGCCATTGAAGTTGAGCAAGCATTTGACACGAGCCAAGCAGAAAGAGAGAGAAGATTGAACAATGAAAATAGGCCTTATGAGTCTAGTTTGTAAGCTCTTGCCTTCATTAATCCAACCAAATTGCCAGTTTTTCGGGGCAACGTTGCCGTGAACTTTACAACTAAATGTTAGTGACTCCTGTTTAATTTTGCATTGGTCTCCAATTTCTGACTCTACTTGTTTGTTCAACTAGAATCATGAGACCCCAGCAGGCCCCAGACCTGGGACTCCAAAGCCAGACTCTAGCCATGAAACCCCGACCTCGCCCTGGGAAGTGGGGGTAGAGGTGGGGGGTGTTGGTGGTTCGGGTGATGGATAATACCACTTCATATTGAGGAATAAACTACTCATACACTAGTGAAATTAACCAACCAAACAATCGAATGAGCATTATCTAATAATGGTAATTTCATTCCGTGTTTCATTATCACCAACCAAATTGAATTACATTTTTTGGGCTTCTTCTGCATGAGAAATTTTGTGAAGTTTAGCCAGCTAACTTCACATTAGATTGAGGACAGGTTGAAGGGGGTACTAAGTAACAACTAAGGACCAATGCTATTGACACGAGCCAAGCTTAAATAATTTTTTAGACTCGTTTAGAAAACGAGCCTAAAAAATTTAGCTTGAGCTCACAAAGTTCTACTCGTTTATATGTAAAATAGTCAAGTTAGTCGGGCTCGACTCGAGCTTAACTCATTTTCTAAATGAACCGAGTTTGAACAAATTTTTAGGTTCATTTAAAAAAAAGAGTTCGACAGGCTCAGTTCGAACTCACAAAGCTCAGTTCGATTATCAATCCTAATCAAAATGTTAGAATACAAAATTATGTCTTCAAATTTTGTCCCTGGAACATTAGTGATAACTAAGTTATACAAATAAATTCCAATCCCACGAAGCTATTATGACCAATCCTTGCCAGTGAGGCTAACAAATAAATTCAAAAAAGATGAAGATAATTTATAAGATAACCCTCACATGCATGGTAGTGCAACAACTTTTCCATGCCCAGGAAGCTCTAGGGACAACCCAAACAAGCCCTAACTCATGAGAAGATTAAAAAAAAAAAAAGATGATGATGATAATAAGAGGAGGGGGTTCATGGCCTTCATGTATTATTCTACTTAAAATTCTTGCCTTCAAAGGTCTGACCAAACTGCCAATTCTTGGGGGTAACATGCCATGAAGTTGAGCTTCTGCCATCACTTGCTCTGACTCGAAAGGTGAGTGATTCCCCAACTAAGACGGTGTTGGTCTCCCATTTTTGACCCCAGTTGCGCTTCATGGTTGTCCATTTCACCTTATTGTCACCCTTCACTTGCACGCTCGTTATGTCTCCCGCGCCTCCCACATTCCACACCAACACCAAGCTGAAGTAAGGATTTCCACTTATTGTGAACCGAATTCCTCCCACCTTCTTGCATGGAACCCTGCCATAACCCAATGCAAATACTACTAAATTCTCATGCAAAAGTGGAAGGATGAAACCCCCCCTCCAAATATTCAAAGATCAAGTTATTATGGCTCAAACAAGTCAAGTTAAGACTCTTTAGGGTCGACATACCTTCTATATTGAACTGGAATAATGCCAGCTTTAAACTCAGCAACCTGCAGAAAGGCTGGCTGGGCCAAATCAAAGTGCTCGTTGGGTGGATTACACCAGCCTCCATTGTCATTCGACAGAGAGTAGTTTGGTGGGCAAAGGTTGGTGGCTGTGACAAACAAAGAAGGCTGCCCAGGCTTGCACCACTGGTTATCATTCACACATTTTATTTCATAACAAGCTCCACAGGTTTGCCCGTTGTTGAACAAAACTTGGCTCAATGCAGCAGTTTGTAAGCCATAGCCTTGCTGTTTCAAGTCTCCATAACCACATGCTCCCCCTGCAATATTTTCTAACATTCAATCCAAGAAAATGATATAGTCTAATTGCAAGCCAGTTAAAATTGTCACAAGGACGGCCCTTGAATTGTGTCTTATTGGGTAATGGTCAATCTTAAAACAATTGGTATCATTAATCATTTCAAATGTCTTTACACTGACATGTTCATTAATCGTGTTGTGTTTAGATTTACATGCACATACCGTAATTTAGAAACTCAACATGCATGAGGATCCTATGGTTCTCTCAATCAAAGTCACCACCACTAGGTCCCTATAAACTTAAATACATTCTAGCAGCAAAACCAAATTAAATATCTTCTAATTCTAATGGATTCAGACAATACCAGATCACGAGAAGAAAAAAATAGAGGAAAAAAAACATTATATATTTGGGTTTATTGCATTAAAATCGAGGCATTTGTGTTTTACACTAATCCTACCCTTTTATTTTTATGTTAGCGGGTCATATTATTTGTGAGATCATGTTAAGAATTAATTAACTCTATCTTGGTTCGTGTTAAACTCATATTAACCCTATCCGAGAAAATTATCTATTGTATGCTGCCATTCAACTATATATGCATGCAGGCATACTCCGTACCCATTGTTTGTGAGCCATCAGCCCCTCCATAGAAAGTAGCATGAGCACCCTTCCATGGTCCTGGCTTGAAATTTGGTTTATGATGCCTTGGCCGCAATAGTGGGGACCTGTGTCCCCTCCATATTGGTTTAATGTTGTTATTTGCATGGACGTTAGGCAGCAAAACAAGAAGAAGAAGCAACAAAGACGAAGACAGAAGGGCTCGAAAAGGCAGTGCCATGGCGTTGGCACAGAAATTTGGTTGGCAAGGAAGGCCTTTGAGAGTAATTAATGAGCTTGGAAATTATATATATATATAAGGATTTGGAATATGTAATCTGGCTCTTTTCTGTGATATTTCTCTATTTTTTTGTGAAGCAATACGATTTATGGTTCTATATTTAGGGCTTAAGCAGTTTTGGTGGTTAATATTAACTAGAATTTGGAGGGATGTAAATGATCAGACCATTTGGAGGAGGAGGTGCTCTTTGATCTTCACCTCTCTTTACGAGGGAAGGAACTAATGAAATATTTGGCACAACCTCTCTCTCTCTCTCTCTCTCTCTCTCACACACACACACACACACACACACACACACACACCACCCTCAAATGATTGGCATTTGGACCACCATTAAGGGACTCAAGATCTTGGTTCAAGTCACTAAACTATATTTTTTGAGTAATGTTAAATTGACCCAAAAATAGAACTCAAACTACGTGGTAATTGCCATGGTAAATAAATCTTAAATATTAAATAAATAAAAATGGGATTAAAATTAGTTATGCATAAATTGATATCTATTTTTATTTTATTTTTTTGTCAGTCTAGTATTACTGATAATTTTTTTCATAACTAATGTTATTTGCACCTAATTTGGATATATAATTTGGAGACTGAATGTATTATGACTATTAAATTAATAATAAAATTTATTTAATGCTCAAATGCACTGATAATCCACTGACCACAATTATAAAATTTTGAAATTATGTCGCCAAAATATATCATAGCATTGTTCTTTTTTCATGTTTTGTAAAATAAATAAGAAGTTTGATTCTTGTGCTTTGAGGGTGTGTTTGGATGAATGAGTTGAACTAGATTGGAGATCTAAAAAAATATCATTTTTTATCCAACTCAAATTCACCGTTAATTGGACTGGTTATAATTTTATGGTTATATGCTATCTTTCTAAAACATAAGTACTTCTGTGGGATCCATGGAGAAGGGTAATGAAATATGGTGTCATTGACTGTTTTATCTTTTACTTATCCAATCTAACACCATGTTTGGTTTATTACCTCAAGCTCTCATTAATTATTTATTTTATTATTAGTTGTTAATTAATCTTAGTCCAAATAGGATATTATTTTATTAAAGTTAGTTTATTATTTAAATTAGTTTTTCTTGTTGGATAAGACATCTTGATTTTCTTGAGGTATGTAGGCAGTGTCTTGCTATGACAAACAAATTTGTTGAAAAAAAAAATCAAATCTGTAAAAAAACAGGAGGAGATGAAGCAGACGAGAGAGAGAGAGAGAGAGAGAGAAGAGAACATAACAATTTGGTCATTTGTATTAGTTATCCTATCTGGCAAAAAAAAAATTCCCAACCCCCCTTTGGGTTTTATTTAACCCATGCAGATGGGTTAAAGTTGACTTTTCAAATCGAGTTTAAATAAAATTTGAAAGGAATTTTTGATGCATTTTATTCTTACCAAACGTGAGATATATGAGCTTTACATATTTTTTTATTCTATCATATTAAAATTATTCTTTTTAACCCGTAATTCAAACATACCCTGACACAATTGTTAGTGATAGAATCGGACATAAAAATGCTGGTACTCAAACTTAGCTTAAAAACTTATACGAGCTTACTATTGTTTGATCTAGTCTTTGTAAACGAAGTCATCTTAGTTTCTTCCTTATATCAAACTTATATACTGAAGGAATAATTATCTCAGAGGGGACGACGAGAATCAAATCAATGACCTCGAGATCTAACAATGAGGATGATAATCATTAGATTAACTTCTAATTTTTACTTGTATGTGGATAAAACAAATCACATGTGTTTTTACTAGAGTCACATGTCCTAATGTATGGGGATAAAACAAATTTACTCGTTTATGAATGGAGTAATATTATTGAAATTTAATTTATTAATCTAATTTATTATGATATTTGAATTGATTGTGAATGTCATAAAATATTGGGATTTGATGTTGATCTAATAGTTCCAATGAAACTACATTATTAAGTCAATAAATTAGGTCAAATTTTTAGATCCAAATAACATTACTCTTTTTTACGGCCCTCGTTTGACAAGACTGGTTGGACCCTGTAATTTAGGATCATTAGATCCCCTCATGTGAGCTATGAATCACCATTGGAAGATGTTCACAAGGTACTTTATTTTCAAAATTTAAAATGAATTGAATTCAGTAATATATGTACCATTTTGGAGAATTCTATTATTTGGTAATTAGAAGGGAGTTTAATACTGTGAAATCAATTTAGGTAGTTGAGTCGACAATACAAGAAACACAATAAATAGATTTGACAAAAATAAGATTGAGGCCATAATTAAAGGATTCAAAAATGTCACATGTCCTAAAATCTTGGTAATGCTTATTATCAAACTTTAGAACACCTATTTAACTCGTTAACTTTGATACCATCCATGCCAGTTTAATTTCTCCACTATTTCAAACTTTAGAACTTTGATTTTCAAAATCGTTTCTAGATCCTATTCACCACCAATGGCAGTTCCAGTGCTTGTCTTCCTCACTTTGCCCACCCTCTTCCTCTCTGGTAAGTTCTGCCCACTCCCAGATTAATTAGTTTCTTCAGCAAATCTGTATCATATTTAACCCACTTTATCCTCAATATCATCATAGTGGTGTCATATTTTAATCCATGTTGTGTCGGGTTTATGTCGATTATGTGTTGTCTTTTTTTATCCATGTTTTGTCGAGTTCGTGTCCATTTTGTGTCGTTTGCATAGTTGACATCCCTGTTGTCTTGCATGAGTTTACTATGTGCGTAAAGGTTTCAAAAAGTTATATATATATATTTTTTTTCCTCTCTCCGTGATTTTTGAGTAAGAGATTTGTCCAAATTGATTTGCAGGGGTTCATTCGGCTACATTCACAATCACAAACCACTGTCCATACACAATTTGGCCGGCGACACTGACCGGCGGTGGCGGCGCTCAATTATCTACCACCGGGTTTGAGTTAGCTTCCGGAGCATCATCACCTATCAACGTCCCAGCTCCATGGTCAGGCCGGTTTTGGGCCCGAGGTTTCTGCTCAACTGACTCCACTGGAAAATTCACCTGTGGAAGTGCAGACTGTGGCTCCGGTCAAATAGCTTGCAACGGTGCCGGAGCAATACCGCCGGCAAGTCTAGTAGAGTTCACTCTTGCCGCCGCCGGTGGACAAGATTTCTACGACGTCAGCCTCGTAGATGGGTTCAACTTGCCTGTTTTGGTGGTTCCACAAGGTGGCTCAGGTGGCTGTAATTCGACAGCTTGCCCGGTCGATGTGAACGCAAATTGTCCGCCAGAGCTGGCTGTGAGGAATGCGAATGGGGCTACGATTGCTTGCAAGAGTGCATGTTTGGCTTTCAATCAGCCGCAGTATTGTTGCACCGGCAGTTTTGGGTCGCCGGAGACTTGCCCGCCGTCGGAGTATTCCAAGTTTTTTAAGAGCAATTGCCCACAGGCTTATAGTTATGCATATGATGATAAAACTAGCACTTTTACTTGCACCGGTGGAGCTAATTACCTTGTAACGTTCTGTCCATGAGACATAAAATGGGGAGAAGAAACATTCAGTTTTACTAGCTAGGACGGAGATAACTTTTTTTTAAGAGAGGACGATTAGTATTGTAAGCACACATTTTATTTAATGGAATGTTTATTTAATGTAGATATAGTGATCCATTATGTATTTGATGAAAAGATACTGTCGGGTTGCCGGTTGCACATAAATTAATTCGGGTACCCTGATTGTAATACTATTCGTACCCAGGGGCGGAGTTAGAATTTTGCCTCAGTGGGGACAACCTAAATTTTTAAATTTTAAAGTATAATTGTAACATTATTTTCATCAAAATATGTATTCTTGATAAACTGTTTATAAGCATAGTTATATCAAAAAAATGTCATTTAGAGGCGCAACTCATGTATATAGTATATAGACGCAATCTAAACAGGGCTTCAATAAAAAAACAAAATAGTTGAGTGGTGACATAAGACGAAACAAAGAAAACCTACATAAATACATAAATAATACACCAAACAATCATCAATTCTACAAGAACTAAACTAATTTTCTAATATAAAAAATTTGATTTTAGATTAGTGCTAATACTACTATCAAAAAATTTGGTTATACCTCTCCTTAGCTTCAACATAATCTTTTAGGGTTTCTTCAAATTTGATTTGCACAATGATTGAATCCAATAAGCTGATTTGTTGATGAATACACCGAAGGAACTAACAAAGAATCTAAATAAAAGAAAGAAGAGGGGTTGAACGCTTGGACTGGACTGGAAGCCTGGACAAAGAAGACAAAGGCTTACGGGGAAAAAAAAAAAAAAGGGAGGCTTGACAAGGAGCTGCCAAAAGTTAGCTTAAAAGTTGAAAATTATATTAATATACCCTATACTTTAAGAAAATTTCAATGGGGCAAGTTTAAGAAATTCTTGTAATTTTTAAAATTACAACTAGGTCCCAAAATTTTTTAAAATTTCAATGGGGGCAGCTGTTAGGCGTGAAAAATGAGGAAGAGCTATCAAAAGTTAGCTTTTAAGGGTTGAAAATTATATTAATATACCCTATACTTTAAGAAAATTTCAGTGAGGACAAGTTTAAGAAATTCTTGAAATTTATAAAATTACACCTAGGTCTCAAATTTTTTTAAAATTTCAGTGGGGGCAACTGCCCCCACTGCCCCCATACTAAATCCGCCACTGTCCGTACCACCATGGCTTCTTGCCTCGGCCGTTTTCCGGAATAGTGTTGGGGCATTATTTTTGAAATATGCCCTGCTATCCCAAAATTACCCATTATTTTTTACTTTTTCAATTTGGTGGCTATTTTCATCTCTTAAATATTATTTTCTATTTTATTTAAATTAAGGGGTGAGAATGGCTCCGCACATTTTCAATTGTTGCCGCTTCATATATTCTCTTTGAAGACTATTAAGACCAAAGTTAGCGAATTAATTTCTTAATTTAATGCACTAAGATTAATAAATCTACAGTGGTCCCAATATTAAATGAGGTTTACTTACAATCTAATAATAGCAATGCATTAAATTTGTAAAAATAAGCCTCAAATTAAGTATAAATAGTATTTATTGATCTTCTTTAAACTGAAATGTCAATATAGAGTAATTCTATTTGAACCTAAAAATCTGTCATAATTTGCTAATATAATGATGTGGCTTCAGTGGAAATATTGGATCAACACCAAATTTCAATGTTTGATGGAGCCCACAGTCAATCTAAATGTCATAGTGAATTAGGTCAGTAAATTAGGTTCCAATAACATTGCTCATCAATATATACGAGGCCAAGTAAAAGAGTATTCAGAAAAAAAAAAAAAATTGAACTTTCAAATCTTACAGCTAGATATATTGGAAAAAACCTTGTCAACTACTAATAGATAAAAAAAAAAAGTTAGTGGATGATCAGTTAAAATCCAAATAAAAATTTCAAGGACTATTATACTTCAATACGCCTCTTCACGTGAAGGCTAGATTTTGGGTCTTGCGCGTGAAATCTTTTAATAATTAGGGTGACGGTGAGATTCGAATACGGGATCTTCTGCTCTAATACTATGTTATATAATCATCTATTCCAAAAACTTAAACTCTTGGAGAGTGTATAATTTAAGTATTTATACTTCAACAATTAGGACTTCTCAATTTTGGATCCTCTTCTTCATTTATGTCATATTTGTTATCATAATTTTGTTTAATTTATTACATTTTCCCCCCTCAAATTTTTTTAAAACTAGTATATTTAATCCTACTTTTTATTCAGATTTTGTTTAGGCTAAATGAAAACTAGTTTGACTGTTTGATATATAATTCTAGTCTTGAATTTTAATATATTTTTTTTGTATTAACTGATTACTTTTTTTTAGTTATATTTTGCAACTCTTACGCAAATTCCTTACTCCGCCTTTCCTGTTTAGGTACCAAAGTAAGATTACAATTCAAGTCCACTATCTTATTTTTCACCCTAAAAATGTGGTTTTGATTCTGCTATAAGCACGACACATAGGCAATCCTTATTTCCTTACTATATTCGTTTGGAGGACTCTGGATTTGGTAAGGAAATCAGAGGAGATTTATATCAACTTGAATTAAGTCAAAACTCCATTAGGATATAAACCATAGTTAATGTTTCTGGTCAACCCTTCAAAGTCTGGATTTGGTAAGCAATCAGAGGAGGTCCCCCTGTGGAGTCCTAGCAAAATCTTATAATCTATATAATAAAAGATAATACAATTCAAATTTCAAAAAATAAACAAAATAATTTTTATTTTTAATGGTTGAGATCTCTTTAAATTTTATTTTAAAATTAATCCGACATCTAATACTAACACCCCAAATTTAATAGGGAAATAGACCTCTAAGGGTGAGTTTTGGTTGACTTTTTAAAAGTATTTTTATGATATATAACTTCTAATGAATACATTTAAAAAAAAAAAATGTAGTGTTTGAAACCGCCCCATCACCACCACTCCCACCGCCCCACCACCACTACCACCACCATCGCCACCAACCACCGATTGCTACCACCGTCATCCACCACCATCATTTCATTCTTATATTTATTACCACCACCATCATCATTCGTCACCCACTGTCAGCACCCACCACAAGCATTGTTGCTCACCACCACCTGTCGTCGCCCACCATTGTCGCTTGCCACTGTCACCCACCTTACCACCACCACCCGTCATCGCCCACCACTACCGCCACCCATTGTCACCCACCTCCACCATACCTACCACCACCACCACTACCTCCATTTACCACCACCCATCACACTGTCGCCTAGAAGCACCAATCGTCGCCCACCACCGCCATTTCCATCATCGTCGCCCCACAATCACCATTGCCAAACACCATCACCATCGCCATCGCCATTGCCCACCATCACCACCACCCACACCCACACCCACCACCACCACCGTTGTCACACATGGCTGTCACTACCACCATCGTCACTCAAAACCCACCATCACCATTGCCACCCACGGCTGCCACCATTACCACTATCATCGCCACCCACCACAACCATCACCTCTCCCACCACCACCACTACCGCCCACCATTACCACCGCTCACCCCCACTACAACAGGTGGTTGAATTCATTTATCTCTCCTCTATATTTGTGATTTGATTTCAGGTGTGAATACAAATATATTTATTGTTGACTATTTTTTTATTACTCAATGCCTTCAGGCACATGCAATAACTAGTCCATAATATAATTCCTATTATGTTTAAGCCTACATATTTTGTCACCATATTTGAAAACTAATCATTGTCTATACCTGAAGACACTATATAACAAACGAAAAAATCTTAAACAATTGTCCAAATTCAAAAGGAATGGATACCAATTTGTCAGTCATATCCTCCATGTTAATGAAACTATCATAAAAATATATAAAAACTTCTCAAAATAACACCATATATACAAATGTCTCTCGAAAAAAAATTAAATACTAATATAACCCATTAAAAATTATAATCTTTAAGCAATAAATAAAATATTGTTCATTTATAAGACTTATGAATTTATTGCCACTACTACCACTCAGTCCAATAAAACAATATAATTATAAATTCAACTACCATATTTTCAATCCACCATATCCCCATATAATAAATACCTCAAGTAAAAAAAAAACACTGATTGAACACAATTAAATTCACAATTTTTAAATAATAAATAAAATCAATCAAATTTTAATCATTTATAAAACGGGAATTTATCACAATGATCACCATTCAACTCCAAATGACACAATATAATTATAAATTTAATCACCAAATTTCTAATCCTCCACATATAAATATACACAGAAACACACCCAAACAATTTTTTTTTTTGGTTACCAACAAACCTTCATAACCAATAACTGTTTTTATTAGAAATACAATAATTTAAGTTTTTAAGATAAAATAATAATTAATTAATATTTAATTAAAAAATAGGGAAAAAATCACGGATATCCCTGAGTTTTGACAATATATTATACGAGCACCTCCTGATATTTTATAAATAACACTGAGACCCCCTGAGGTTTGAAATTCATTGCACGGAGACCCCCTCTGTCTCCCTTCTGTAAGTGTTGCTAACGAAAATTGATAATTTTATACCAAAAAACTTTATTACTTTTACAATTGTCCTTCTCCAAATTTAATTCCAAAAAAAATAAAAAATTTAATAAAATCAAATAAAATTTGATTTAGTACCAAAAAAATTGATATAATTTAGTACTCCAAAAAATTGATGAAATGAATTTCAATATTAATTTGATAACCAATAAAAATTAATTTGATATTAATTCAACAAAGTTGAATATAAATTGGACAAAATTAAATGTTAATTTTTGATAAAATTATATATTAATTTATAATTTAAGGTTCATTTCGTGTTGAATATTATTTGGTGTTTATAGTCAATGTACTATTTTTTATTTATATTAAGTGTTATTTAAAAATTATGAAGTAAGTGGCAAAATCCACGTCGTCGGATATATAAAAACTTTAAATTAGTTTCATGGAATAAATAATTGCATAATTAATGTTTAATTAAAAAAAGGGAAAAAATCACGGACATCCCCTGAGTTTTGACAATATTACACGAACACTGCCTGCCGTTTTGTAAATAACACGAAGACCCCCTGAGGTTTGAAATTTATTGCACGAAGACCACCTCTGTCTCCCTTCCGTCAATGTTGCTAACGAAAATTGATAATTTCACCCCAAAAAACTTTATTATTTTTACAATTACCCTTCTCCAAATTTAGTACCAAAAATTAAATTTTTTTATAAAATAAAATAAAATTTTATTTAGTACCAAAAAAATTAATATAATTTAGTACTCTAAAAAATTGATTAAATGAATTTCAATATTAATTTGATAACAATAAAAATTAATTTAATATTAATTCGGCAAAGTTGAATATAAATTAAAAAAAACTTAAATGTCAATTTTTAATAAAATTATATATTAATTTACAATCTAAGGTTCATTTCGTATTGAATATTATTTGGTGTTTATAGTCAATATGTTATTTTTTATTTTCTTTAAATGTTATTTACAAATTAAGAAGTAAGTGACAAAATACATGAACAACACAGAGGAAACAAAAGAAAAAGATAATAGTATGAGAGAGAGAGAAGTATAAGATAAATAGATAGAGATAGTTATATGAGATATGAGAGTCTTAGAGTTGCAAAAGTAATAAAAGTCCAATTATTATCCTTGTATCAAAACAATCTGAGCCGTAAAAAGTTGAAGACAAACAATTTAACTAATTTATTATATAGATTTTTTATGCCTTAAGGTTAGGTTTAACGATTACACCATATCAGTAATGTTGATGTGGTGTAATCATCAAAAAAAAAATTACAAAATGAATAAATGAGACCCACTTTTTATTTTACAAAATGCTGACTTGATTTATTGACTTAATCAATTATTGTTTTTGATTTAACAGTGGGACCTAGTACTTATTAAGATTCACTATCTATTCAATGGTTGTGATTAATCAAATCAGCAAATCAAATCAATTTTTTAGGTTCAAATAGTATTTTTCTTATAGTAATGCTATTGAGACATAAAATAGAAACTTAATGAGATGACATATGACATAAATTTGCCACTTTATTAAAATTTCTCCAACTAGTTTATTCCTATTCTTTAGGTCTCCTACTCAGTTTTTTCCTATTCTCTCCATTTTTTAGGTCTCCTACTCGATTTTGTCTCTTTACCCGTCCTCGTCGATTCACCTCACCCAACCAGCATCGAAAGAGAAGAGCAACACCAAGATGATTATGAAGCCATTTTTCCTAAGCATAAAACCTTAGGAATTATGAAAGCACCCAAGGAACCCAACAACCAACATAGATATATCGTTGGGTGAAGAAAAAGAGAGTTTCTATTTGTTTTCTTCTCCTATTCTTTTGCTCACCAATTTGTGTGCAACGAACACTACAAGAACCCATTTAAGGGCTTTTCAAAATTGCAAGTATTTGCAGATGCATTATTTCAGTCCAGCGAAGTAAGAGATGAAACCCAGGTCAATTGCGAAAATAGAGAAATTAAACAAGCCTTCTTTTTTTTTTTTTTGGTTCACAGTACAAAGACGCCGAATGCCGCTTTTCAATGGTGATGAAATATCTACTAGACGAGTCCTACTTGGCTAAGGTTCAACCTAGGACTAAGAGTCTTGGTCAAATACTACTCCAAACATCCAGGAGCTAGTGATAACGTACCTAGGAACAAGAGTCCTAATCTAATACTACTTGGAACTTTGAGGAACTGGTGATGAGGTTGATCCGATCACAACCTAGAGTTCAAGTTCCTTTGAGATACAACTTCCTATCACTATAAATAAAGGCCTTCGGGTACCAGATAAAGGTATTCAATCCTAACATATTCACTACATACTCTTCTTTGACTTGTGATTTGATTTAAGCAACGGAGTCTATTTGGTCACCTCCGACCATCGGTTCACCTAGGTGTCTTTTGTCTTGCAAGTTACTAAAGGCTTCCTCATTGTTCTCTCCGTCCGTACGAGATGGTGACTCATAGTGCAAAATTCTCTTCGCACAATTGGCGCCATTTGTGGGAAAATGACTAAGTTTTTCGATAACCCAGAAGCTTTGAGTCATGTCAAAACGAGTCACACAATACCTTTACTCCCTCCAATTTTAGAAGACTCTTTGGTCGCCTCCATCATGCCAATCTCCATGGTTGCACCTCAAGGCAACCTCTATGGTTACACCTTAAGGCTAATTCACCTTTAACCAACCTCTGTGGTTACACCTCAAACAAATCATCTGTGGTTGCACCTCAAGCCAACCTCCGTAGTTTTACATCAATGCTATTTCGCCTCTAGTCAACCTCTATGGTTTCACCTCAAGCCAACCTCCGTGGTTGCACCTCAAGCCTACTTAGAATCTAGCCAACCTCTATGGTTATACCTCAAGCCAACCTCCAGGGTTTTCCTTAAGCCAACCTTAGTGGTCGCACCTTAAGGCTACTTCGCCTCTAGTCAACCTTTGTGGTTGCACATCAAGCCAACCTCCATGGTTGCACCTCAAGCCAACCTCTGTGGTTGCACCTCAAGCTAGTCTCCATGGTTGCACCTCATGACTACTTTGCCTCTAGCCAACCTTTGTGGTTTCACCACAAGGCTACTTTGCCTCTAGCTAACCTTCATGGTTGCACCACAAGCCAACCTCTGTGGTTGTATCTCATAATTACTTCGCCTCTAGCCAATCTCCGTGGTTGCACCTCATGACTACTTCGTCTCTAGCCAACCTCCATAACTACACCTCAAGCCAACCTCCATAGTTGCACTTCAGGCCAATCTCCATAGTTGCACCTCATAGCTACTTTGCCTCTAGCCAACCTTCATGGTTGTACCTCATGACTACTTCGTCTCTAGCCAACTTCTGTGGTTGTACCTTAAGGCTACTTCACCTCCAAGTAACCTCTACGATTGCCCTTCAAAGCTACTTTGCATTCATGCAACATCGAAGGTTGCCCTCTAAGTTATTCATCATTCGACGGACAATCAACAACTTCAACGATTACTCACCAGGCTACTTAGCATTTCTTAAGGATTTACCTCCTCCGAGCATCAAACACCTCAACTCATGTCCACTCTCTCCCTTCGATCAGAATGGGGGGGCACAAGTGTTAGAAGACTCGAATCACTACCAAGGAACTTCTCCATGATCACAAGAATCAGGAAGTCACTCTCAAGCCATGAAACGTCCTCCCAAATTGGGTATGACCCATTAATCCCGGCTGCCTTGAGAACTCCTCCCTAACCATCTCCGAATGACTTATTCTTCTCTCTTGCATTTTTATTCTTGACTTTGTCCAAGATCCTAGAGTAATGATCGTAGATAACATTCTTCAATTGCTCCTCTATTTCAACATTCTCCCTCTTAGCCTTAGCAAGTTCCTCATGAAGCTCGCCAGCTCAAGTCTGTGCTTCAGTAACCTTCTTCTTCAAAAAGGAATTCTATACTTTGGAATCCTTAAGTTTCTTCTCAAGTATGTCTGCCCTGACCCTATTAGACTCGGCCTGACTCTCATGCAACTATTATCTCTCGACTAGCTCATGAGCAAAGTAAGTCCTCTATAAAAGTAACAATGAATGCTTCTCCTCTCTCCATATTAGCCAATCTCCAAAGCAATGTAAATAAGAAAAGAAGGGGGAAAGAAATTTAAAGTCCTAAGCTCCTTAGGCAATTTAAGCTCTACCTAGGCAAAAGAAGCCCATAGGGAAAAATAAAGGCCCATGAAGTCCAAGAACATGCCTCAATTAATTTGATTACTAAAAGAGGCATGGGGGGCACTTGTGGGGGCTTATTTATGTCAAAGTGTCGACCGACACAAACCTGGGAAGCCTTAACTGATTGACATCCATCCTATTGGATTCGGCCGACCGACAGACAACTATCCACAGATCCAGAAGGTACCTCTTATCATCCTTTGTTTGCCCACCTCCACTAGACAAGTCCTACTCGGCTAAGGTTCAACCTAGGACTAAGAGTCCTAGTCCAATACTACTCCAAACATCCAGGAGGTAGGAGCTGGTGATAAGGCACTTAGGAACAAGAGGCCTAGTATAATATTACTCCGAACTTTGAGGTGTTGGTAATGAGGTTGATTTTATCACAACCTAGAGTTTGAGTTCCTTTGGGATACAACTTCCTATCACTATAAATAAAGGTCTTTGGGTACCAGGTAAGGGCATTCAATCATAGTCTATTCACTCTATACTATTCTTCGACTTGCGATCTAACTTAAGCATTAGAGTCCCTTTGGCCCATTCTAGCCATCGGTTTACCTAGGTGTCTCTTTTCTTGCAGGTTACTCAAGACTTTCTCACCGTCCTCTCTGACCGTACGAGGTGGTGACTCATAGTGCGGGACCTCCATGACTATAAGGTTCGTGGTGCTGTTGGAAGTGTTATGGGTTATGTCTTGTAAGGGACTGAGTTATCTCTTTTTAAGGGATTGGTCTTGTTTTATTGTGAGACAAAGAGTTCTGCTTCCCAATTGGGTATCTGGGTATTGTTGTATTAAGCAAACTTCACTTGGTTGATGTAGTCATTCGATTTGAGTTAATTGATTTGGAGATTTTTGTCATTGAAATTTGTACATGTTGCGACCTATTTTACAAAATTATATTGCATGTAACAATGAAAACAATTCAAGGAGTACACTTGAAAATAAAATCTAATTGTTGTTAGTTCTTGGTAATAATTTTTAAGTAGAGACATATGGGAACCTATTGTGACACAAATAACAACTCTTAGTCTTATACAAGCACTTTTCAGCCAATTCATTTATTTGCCTCACTTTCACAGATTTACTTTAGCTTCTGTGGCAACATTACAGGCCATTGGATGGGCAGACTGATAGAGTTGTATACTAAAAGTTTATTTTTTTTGTAGTGAAACTCGTTTTATTAATTAATAGAAGTTTGTTCTTTCTATTTTATTGAGAATTTATGTGGGCAAAATGTTTGCATTATATTTGATATATATATATATTTGTGCGTCTTATATTTTACATTATAGATAATCTAGTGTGTAGAGTTCGGCTTATGCACAGAAGACCAGATTATCGGATCCTTATATAATATAAATATATGTTCACAATCTTAGATAGAATTGGACACACCATCAATATGATTGTAATGTAATATTCTGGCATAGTCTGTCTTGACTGTAGGAGACTGTTTGATGTCTCAAATTATTGCGCTAGTACACTTTATGTATTGAACAAACTCATGTTAAGGTTATTATCTTTTACTGATTCAATAAGATAATAAATATACCATGATTATTATGATTGTTTGTGCTCCTAATCCCAAGATATTTAATCGTCACGTGCATATAATGATTGTCACTTTAATTTATCAAAGAGTGAGATTCATATTGAGTCAATAAGTTCGATGATTTGGGAGACGATGTTATTTGTATGGTAGAAATTAATTATTAAAGGAAACCACATCCTCATATTTAAATAGGTCAATGATGTTCTCTTGAGGAAGCTCATAAGTTTTGTTCATGTCTAACCCTGCAGGTAGATTTAATTATCCGAGATGACAAATAAGTTGAGTGGTAAGGTCTCAAAGAATAAAAGAAGTCAATTAAATATAATTGTCAGTAATTTATTTAATTGATGGACATCGGTAATCTTAAATGTGGGAAGATTATTAAGCATATAATAATAAGTAGCTCGAATATAATTTTGAGATAAGGTTCAGGAGATCAATAATAAGTTTTTAGTGGACTAACTTATTATTAATGGGTTGTAGGATGTTTGTTCTGGATTGAACATAAGAATCCTAGGCCCATTGGAAGTCCGGTCCTTATTTCTCCTTAGAGTTTCTGTCATAGCCTATATATAAACGTCTAAGCTCTCTAAATCATCATCAATTCATTACTCATGTTTTTTAGAGAGGCTAAGAGAAAGAGAGAGAGAGCAGAAGTTCGGAGGTCCTTGCAGCCCACACTGCATCTGAATTTTTGGCGTTGAGGGATATACGATAGAAGATTGTGAGGTTTAGCGAGCTGCTTTTTGTGTCTATCTTTAGTTTCTGCATTCGTGCAAAAATGAGATCAATCTAGAGCGATCTCAAAGGTAAACCCTAATTCTGCCTTGTAGGGTATTAAAGAAAAAAAATGTATTCGATACATACGCTTTGTCAATGATTCTTGAGATTTTTGTTCCAATACAGACCACATACTTTACTTCAATTGAATGATTTCAAACCTGTCAAGCTTCCTTTTTACCTTGTTAAACGACAAAAAAATTCAGCACTAGTCAACTTTCGGTGCAAATTTTTATGTTGAGAGGGTCAATGACGGGTTCATGCTCAGCACATGATGTTTTCGTAAGTTATTTATCCTTGATCGAGAGTGAAGTTCTAGAGTCCCTCTAAGGGATGGTTTTCCTACAAGAAAGGGGAGAATGGGTAGTTCATCAATAATGGACTAGGTAGCCAAGGGAGCTTGATGATAAGCATTTGACAGTTGGGGCAGTCTCCACTATACCAGCTGCAGTCCCACTACATTAGTTGCCTACAAGTGAGGGAAAGTGGCATTGGCTGGGTCTTAAAAGATTGCCAATTGCTTCCCCTCACATGCAAAACCCTTTTATAAATATACTTAATCTTTAGATGGAAATGGAGAGTTTTGGATGGTTAAAAAAAAAAGGAGGCAAGAAGAGAGTTCAGGTGAGAAGAGAAGGAGAGAAAGGAGAGGAATAATAGAAAGAAAAAAAAGAAGAAAGTTCTACTAGTTTTGAAAGAAGGAAAGAAAACAAAAAAAAAAATGGAACTTCGATCAAGGATATTGCAGGTATACAAAATTTTCTCCTCTCTTCCTCCCTTGTTTTAATCTCTCTCTAGTCTGTTGTTACAGTCTAGTTCAAAGCAAAAGATGGTGTCACCGCAATTGGGTTTGAGCATAGAAAAATTGGCTGAGAAGCATTGGGCTCTATGAGTTCATGTAGTTTCTAACTCCTTTAAACTTTAATGCAGAAATTAAAGAGTTTTAGACCCTTTCACGAGGTTCAACTCGCCCATAAGTTTTTTTCTAAAATCAGCCAAAGATCAATGATCCCCAACCACTTCCGAAGTCACAAATTTAGGTGTTTTCAACTTCCTTAATTCGGCGCGACGCAAAGGTTACAAGGGTTTACTTCTCCAAACCCAATTGATGAAACAAAAAAATGACCTTTGGGACTAATGTAGTTTTAAACTTCCTCTTTATCTCTATTGGGTCTGTTGAAATGCAAATGGTAGTAAAGCACATTGGTTTTTTTTTTTAACACTTACAAGACATTCTAGATCACATGAGCATGAAGTTTCTAACTCCTGTGTGTTCATGCGAAAAAAACGGGGTCTTGGACTCTATGGAATCACAACAATTCCCAATTTAATGTCCATCTTCAAAAAAAAATTCAGGATTTTCACCACTAATTCATGGAGTTTCTAACTCCTAAGCTCGCCATGGCGTAAAATCGCTAAAAGTCTATGTTCTTTGCGGCATTGACAGAGCCTTAGACTTTTCTTTGACAAATGAAATTCTTTGGAGCATTTTGACTCCCCTTGGCAAAATTTACCAGCATAGGCACACACCTACAACCAAAAAAATAATATTTTAAAACCCATCCCGGCCCAGCGGGTTGACCCGGTGAACCGGTGCTCGAACCGGGCCAGTTCGCATAAAAGATCGTTTGTGCATGGAAACCGGGATTAAACCGCTGAACCGGTTAAAAACCAGTGAACCCGTGCGAACTGGGCGAGTTGAACCAAACTGGACGATTTAATTAAATTTGTATAAATGTCATATTTTTTGCACTTTGTGGGCATTTTGTGTTTTTGCCCCTTTTGTTATGCCCTAAATCGCTCCAGACCAAACCAATGACTACCTCCACCAGTGACTCCAGTCCAGCCTCCAGCACCAGCAGGAAACAACGACTCTAGTTCAACCTCCAGCATGCAGGCAGCATCGACTCCAGTCCACCCTCCAGCACCAGTAATGACTCCAGTCCTGCCTCTTCATCGATTATGGACAGAACCAGTGACGAGGTGAGTTTCCCCCCTCTCTTTCTCGCTCTCTCTCTTTCTCTCTTATAGTTACAGACTTACAGTTACTCAGTCTCAATCTCTCTCGGAGTCTTTGCTGCGAGTTTGTAACTACGAGCAAGAAAAAGAGTGAGCAGCAAGCTCGAGTCCTCCACCAGTCCATCGAGCTCCATCGAGTCCTCCATCCATCAGATCAGAGCTCCATTGAGTGACCATCAAGTCCTCCACCAAGTGACCATCATCGACTCGCATCGAGCAGCAGGTCTACTCTATCTATCTATCATTTAGTGACTATAATCAGTCGCTCTCTTCTCTCTCTTGTCTCTTTAGTCTCTAGACTCTCTCCTGAATATTGTACTGTCGTTAATTCTTTGACTCTGCAATATGCTAATATCTGATTTTTGGTTTGATCTGCAATATATACTTTGACTCTACATTAAAAAAAAACTTATAATAGCCTCGCTTCAAGACCTCAATACATTGAATATTTGATTGATAATGCTATGTCCTACTCATATCTCTATCAGTGAAAAGTTGGGTTGATTATGTGTTTTTTCTTTTAAAGCATAAAGAAAAGTTGTGAGTTTGGAGCCTGTGAAATTCTTGTGAAAAGTTGTGGGTTGATTATTGGTGTGAGCTTGTGAAATTCTCATTGTGTTTGACTGCACTGCATACATTTTGGAGCTTGTCAAATTCTCCTTGTGAGATTGTTTGACTGCACCGCATAAATTCTCCTTGTGTATGGGCTCTATTATTTTCATTTGTTGGGGTTTATACTTTATTTATTGTCTTGTATCGTAGACTCTTAGTTTATACTTTAAAGTTTAAATTTAGTGTGTTGTGGGGTTTAATTACTTGTGGGTTTATGGTTTTGGATGTCATATCAGAATGTCTTCATCTGAAACACCAATTGAATCTCAATCTACACCAGCTAACTCTAGACCAACTAGCGCTACACCAAATTCTTCTTCTACAAAAGTTGCAGTGAGAGGAAAGACCGACCCTGCATGGGCACATTGTCGAGAAGACTTTGTCTCTTCAAAAAGGGGAAAGAATTTGATTTGTTTTTGTTGCCACAAGGTAATTAAGGGAGATGGTATCAATAGATTCAAGCAACATTTGGGCGAGTAACTACTATAAGCAATCAAGATACGATGCTTCCCGGTATTTAAAATCTTTAGACTAATTCAATTTATATACTTCACTTTTGCTGTTAACATTTGATTGTGATGCATTACATTATTAAATGCAAATGAGTGGTGGTTGTGCTATGGAAGTAGCGTGCCAAACTTACAAAAATTAGCCATTCGTGTCTTAAGCCAAACATGCAGTTCTTCCGGTTGCGAACAAAATTGGAGTGTATTTGAACACATCCATTCTAAGAAAAGAAATAGGTTGGAGCATCAAAAGCTTACTGACCTTGTTTATGTTCACTACAATTACAGATTGCAACAAAGGTACATAATTTTTATTAGTATTTTACTACAATTATGGTCAGTATATTTACGTATGTAATTTTCACCTTGTAAATGATGGAGTGTAGGAATTACTTGAGGGGTAGAAATTATGATCCTATTGACTTTGAAGATTTCACAAATAATGTCTCATGGATTTTAGAGGATGAGCCTCCAACTTTAACAGTGGATGTAGAAACTTTATGATTATGCACAAAATAGTCTCGTGCAAGATCAACAGTCGAGTGTGTGATAAAGTGTAATTAATAAATAATTAATAGAGCAATTAATGACAATAATATAAATATCGGGTCAACACACAGATATATAGTTGTTCATTCCAGGTGACCTACTCCACTCCGGGAAACGGCAACGGTGGCCGGGAGATCTTTATTGATTAAGTAAGGTGAGAGAGAGAGAGAGAGAACAATGATTAGCCCCGGGAGGGATACAATAGATAGGAGAGAGAAAAGCTATGTGTGGGGTGTGTAGAGAGGTGTCCTCTCATGTAGAGAGAGAGCTTATAATTTATAGGCATAGAGCCTTAGTTGAGGCGGTGACGTAAGGGTAAAGGTACTAGATCATCGGGGAGCTACAAAAGGTAAGTAAAATTATAGATTGTCTTGATCTTCGTGAGTGAGTATCCCGATAATTGCTCCCCACGTGCTCTAATCCTTCTGAACTCCTGGAACTCTAGACTAGGCCGAATCCATGAATTGGGCTTGACCCGCCTTGTAGCTGATTTGGGCCTAGTTCATTAATTGGGCCTGGCCCAGTTAAATCTGGGCTCGTCATTTGCTCCCCATTCCCCAAGCCCTAGTAGTGATTGAGGGTTGAGGGCATGAGTGAGCTCCTTTCATTGGGTAAAACATATATCTTGTTCCATATGGTGGCTTCTTCAGCTTTCCATCCATGACATTTTTTAAGCTTATTTCTCTATTTGGTAACGCCATTGTGGGAGTGAGGATGAAGAGAATAATGGACGCTTCGACGCGTGGTGATGGAGATGGAGATGCTTTGGCGAGTGGCGCCATGGGTATGAGCCTAGGCAACAACATGGAGGACCTATACAAATTGATGATGTTTTTGGTTTATGAAAAATCTCTCTTTCACAGGTGATCCTATGGTTGATGGATTAACGACGAAGGCTCTCTACGTCACTATGATCACTACAACAAATTTGTTTTTTAGCGATGAATTAACTCGTCGCAAAATATATAAATTTCATCGCAAAAAATTTTCAGCGACGAACTCATTTCGTCGCTTTTTTGTTGCCTTAGGCTCGTCTGGGATAGTTTTCAGCGACAACAAAATTTTCATTGCCAAAAATACACAATAGGCGACCATAATTTTGTCGCCAAACATGTTCATATTTCGTCGCCAATGTTTTGTTCGTCGCCAAAAAATAAATTATTTTAACCACATAAAATCTTTAACAACAATTATATTCATCACAAAATGTGAAAACTTCAGCGACCATTTTTCGTCGCCAAAAATGATGAACAATGTTTTAGCGACGTCTTGTTTTCGTTGCCCAAAAAATGAACATGATTAAATCCCATTTGGCCCTATAACAATTTAAAAACATCTATAAAAACTCAAAAACATTCCGACCAATTTCAATTATGCACCCATGACAATAGATAATCCATAAAAATACATCACAATTACTAAAACATTCATACATTACTCAAAATATAAAATAGCATCCAACAATTTTCAATAGCATCAAACAATATCCAAAATTTTCAACATCTAATATCCCAACATCTAAAATCCTAACAACAAAATATCTCAAATATTTGAAAGAAAAGATGTCTGGGTATCCAAAAAGAGCTCTTTACAATCCATCGTCAATCTGTGACAAACACAAAAAACTCATTAACGCATTATAGATAAGAAGGAAAAGAAAAAATATATAAATTTTGAGTTTATAGGTTAATAAATTAACATTTGACTAAGTATATGATAATAGCAAAAAAAAAAAAAACATAAGTCCATAGTTAAAATCGCTTACCAAGATAAAGTTGAATTGCTCGACTCCCGAATGCCCCAACCACGCTGCACTGCTAACCTCACCTCTGTCATTTGTTGCATCATCATTTCTTGCCACTTCTCCATTTGCTGGAGTTTTTCCTTGGTGTCATGCAGCTCTCTCTTCAGACTCATCATCTCCTCTTCATTTGCAATAGTCTTAGACGTCTTTTTTTAAGAAGGTTTCGGTCCAACCCCATAACCTCTCTTATAGCCAGACTTGCAGCCAAGGACGGTGTATGCAATCTCCTCCTCAGATATATGTGATTCACCATCTTGTGTGGACTTGTCTCTTAATTCCTTCATCTGGTTCTAAAATTTTAAAAAATAACAAATAACTAGTTCACAAAACGAAACTTATCAACCTTATAAATCTCAAATACAGTAACATCAAGAAAATTTTTATACTTATGTATCGAGACTCAGCTTCTTGTGATATCCATTTGTTCGACTTCTTGCTAAAGTGAGATTCACGAAAGAAATCTACAAAATGAAGTGGCTCTTGGGTCTCGTGATCTTTCTGTTTTAAAAAACTGTATAGTTACAACACTTTAAATAAGATAACATACAAAAAAGGTATAAGTTAAAGCACTTAACCATAATATGCATTGCTGATGGAAAAGACTTGGAACACATTGCATGATTATATGGTAGCTTAGCAGGATTTGCAGAATTTATGTTACATCGTTTATACATAAAAAATTTAACATAAGTTAGTGTAGGGACAATTTCCGATTGTAAATAAACACCAGCAATATTAGTGATAAAATATCAAGTTTTTACCTGAAATTCTGGATCCTTGAATACGTGCTCGATTATATAATTCCAATCATCCTTACTAACTTGTTTGTAGGGTTTAGTTTTTGGGTCCAGGCTAGCCTTCACCAATTGTTTATAATGATTGTGCATCTTAGAACGATGGTCACTATACAAACGAGCAAACTTAGCTTCAATATTTTTTTGAACACATTTTGACTCATCGTATCCGACAATGTCAAACTTTGTCTGTACGAAAAAATAGTACATCATTTTGAACAAAAACTATGATATTAATAACGAATATAATAAAATAAGTATAATTACCTGGAGGCGTGCAATGATAGGGGCACGCATGTCATCAGACAAATCATTTCATAGGGTCATAGTAATTGGGACGAAAGCCCTAGCCAAGGCTCCCATCTCATTAATGCAACGTTGTGCATTTTCTCTGACCTGGACATTCACACCATTAGGGATCTCAACACGCAGCTTTCCATTTGCCTCCACCATCTTCTCTACAGTCTTTCCTCGTGTAGGACCTCGCCCATTCCTTGAGGTCAACCCTGACATTATCAAAATATAATAGATGAATAGAGCAAAAATAAATTTATAAGTGTCTAATGCAAATGAAATCATACATGTACTGCTAGCTACAGTATGTGGACTACAGGTGTTCGATGTCGGTGATGGGGATTGCACCTTCTCACGTGCAGTTGCAGGTATAGATAAGACTTTGGGTCGACGACCTGGAGCCATTTATGTTTCCTAAAGCATTATGATACATGAGTCATTATGCAAATAATCAATTAGAAATACAACAACTATAACAAAACAAAACAGCATACAATTATGAAGAAAATTTGGTTAAACTATCTTTATATTTCGGGATTAACATCTGACTCAGAATGACTTTCTATATATCTTCAGAATCACTATACTCTAATAGTGTCTCATCATCATCACAGATGAAATCATCATCGACATCTTCATCTTGTATATTTTCAGACGACATTACCCGTCTGCTCGGGACAAGCATGGGATCAAGTTCGGTCCTACAGAATGGGTGTGTATCATGATTTTTAACAGCAATAGGGACATCCTCAGTGGGTTCTTCTTGTTGGAATGCATCATTTGGAATAGAATGTTCATCATCACCGACATCTACTGCATGTCGCTCTGGTATATCCCATATGCCTCGATGTTGGACCCGTTGTTCGACTTGTCAGTGTGGTCCATACTTGGTATCATTAACATAGAAGACTTGTTGCAATTGATTTGGTAGGACAAATGGATCATCTTTATACCATCAACTTCAAACATCAATACTTGTGAAATGTGAATCAACATTCATCGTTTTCCCACTACTAAGATTGAACCATTCACATTGAAACAAAACAACATGATGCTCAAAGATATAACTCATTTCCCATATTTTACTTAAATAACCGTAGAAGTCCATTGTTACATTCTCAAGATCCCCTTCAACAACTATTCCACTATTTTGAGTTTTATGAGGGTGTCACGATCTTTAGTGTAAAATCGGATGCCGTTGGATATGCAACCCGAATACATTTTCACTGAAACATCAGGACCATTTGCTAATGACCATAATTCATCATTAACTTCAAGTGACCCTTGAGATCGCAATTGATTGATCTACAAATGCATCAAATGAAAAAATGCATGCATGATTTACACAATAAAATAGAGACTAAAATACGCTTAATGTTACATTAAGAATTTGTCTTACTCGTTTTTCGAACCACTTGGAAAATTCATGTTGATGCTTTATTGTGACATCGTGTTCATTTTGCATTTGTAATAAGTTTTTGTGCTCCCTACGTACAGAATATGTGATTAATACAATGTAAGACATGATCGAGGTATGTAAGACATTCTCAAATATATAATGGCCAACATACTCTAGGTATGAATCTATCTCAAGACTATTATGCAAGACAAACCACTAAGCCATATCGCGTTACTTTTGTGAAACATCAGATGCATTTCTTATTGGTCCAAAGGGACGAAATTTTTGTGAGAAGACGGTCAACCCCGAAGCATGTGCAACACCATCATCATTACACTCCTCTCGATTGAATATAGTTTCAATCCCACTTAGATACATTGAGCAGAAAGTAAGACACTCGTTCACAATATACGCTTCTACGATTGATCCTTCGGGACGAGCTCGGTTGCCAACATACTTCTTTAGAGTGCCAAGGTACCTTCATACAACACAAGTATAATTTAAAATAAGTTCAGAATATACATATTGCTATCAAAATGATGATTACCTTTCAATTGGATACATCCAACGATAATGAACTGGTCATGCAAGCATAGCTTCTCGAGGCAAGTGCACAGCTAAATGAACCATCACATCAAAGAATGTTGATGGAAAAATCTTTTCCAACTTGCATAGTATTAAAGCAATTCGATCTATCCAAATCTTTAATCCTCAATGTCTTCGAACATAATTGTTGAAAGTAATTGCTTAACTTAAACAAAGCAGTACATATTTCTTTATCAAGAAACCCACGTATTCCTATGGGAATAAGCCATTGTAGGAGAACATGACAATCATGACTTTTTAGACCTGATACTTTTCCATCCTTAGTGCTTACAGATCTTGAGATGTTAGCTGCATAACCATCATGATACTTAACTAATTTCAAAAAATCACAAAATTATTTTCTCTTTTTTGGTGATAATGTGTACCATGCGGGGGGCTTCACATAAGAATCACCCCGCTACTAAAGGTGCAACTATTTCCTTATGTGCAGATCTTCCAAATCTAGATATGCTTTTTCAGTGTCCTTGTTCTTTCCATCAATGCTAAGCAATGTTCCAAGAATGTTATCACATATATTTTTCTCTATATGCATGACATCGAGGTTGTGTCGAAGGTTGAGTTTCACCCAGTATGGTAGCTCGTAGAATATGTTTTTTTTCATCCAATTAAGTTCATCAGATGTACGCTTCCTTTTCTTATTGCTCAGATGTTTACCAAACTTAACATCTGGCAGTGACTGTAGTTGTTCCAAAATTTTATTTCCCGATAGCTCTACAGGTTGCAATCGTTTCTCATGCTTACCATCAAATAACTTACTTCGACACCAAGCATACTCTTGAGGTAAGAACCAATGATGTCCTGTGTAGCATATTTTACTTCTTAATGACTGTGATGAAATATCGTAGTTACAAACTGGGCATGCCAAATAACCCTTTGTACTCCACCCAGACATGTACCCATAGGCAAGAAATTCATTAATGGTCCACATAACAATTGCACGCATTCGAAATGTATGTTTGCCAGATGCATCAAAAGTTACAACACCATCTTCCCACAATAATTTCAACTCATCAATTAAATGTCGCATGTAGACGTCAATATCTCTTCCAGGTGCTTGCAGACTAGGAATAAACAATGACATCATGAAGAATGGCTCTTTCATACATTTCCATGAAGGTAAATTGTAAGACATAAGTATGACAGGCCACATACTATATGAGTTGTTCATGTTTTCAAAAGAGTTAAAACCATCAGTTGCCAACCCTAATCGAACATTACGTGGATCTTGGGCGAAGGAAGGGTATTGTTTATCAAATTCTTGTCATTCTTTTGCATCGAACGGATGCCTTGACCCATTCTCATCATCGACACGTTTTTCTTTATGCCACCTCATATTTGTTACAGTCTTACTTGACATGTATAGTCTCTGCAACCTTGGTTTCAACGAAAAATATCGCAATATCTTATGAGGGATCTTCTTACCCTTGCCATCATGGATCCGATATCTAGACTCCCCACATATTGAAAAATTTTCTAGATTTTCATTCTCTTTCCAAAAAAGTATACAATCATGCTTACATGCATGTATGAGAATGTATTCTAATCCCAGTGCTCATAATAACTTCTTGGCATCATAAATAGATTCTGGAACATGGTTGCCTTCTGGTAGAAAATCCTTGAATATCTCCAGCATCATATTAAAGGCTTTATTGCTCAACTTGTTCAACACCGTCACATGAAGCAATTTTACTATAAAAGAGAGCAAAGTAGCTTTCATACATCCTGGATACAACTCACGCTGAGCATCCTTTAGTAATTGTTAAAAATTTCGTACATCTTCCCTCCCATTGATATCATCATCTTCTCCAAAAATCGATTCCCCCAAATTATTATCCATAAAATTTCTCATGCCCACATCCTCTAACATCTCAGGTAATTCATCTTGGGCATCATCCTCAGCATCAGTCAGTTCATCTTGAACATTTCCTCCTGTGATATTGGCATCATCATGTAGTACATTGGGAACGGGTTCTCCATGGTGTACCCACACCGTATAGGACGTCATAATTCCTTTCCAACACAAATGATTTTTCAGAGTCTCTGCGATGTGCCAGCATATATTGAAACAGTATTTACATGGACACCAAATTTTTCCATCTCGCCCCGTTCGTGGCAATGCAAAATCAATAAATGCCTCCGCCCCATCAACATACTGCTAACTTTTTCTTTCCCTAATTGTCATCCAACTCTTGTCCATTTTTAGCCACTTCTCCATCTAACAAGAATAGAGAAAATATGAAATGACAGTAAATCAAATCTCAATGTATATCAAAAAATTCAAACAATATCAACAAAAATTATGAAGAGCACAATTTAAACTATAATACATTGAGTGTGCAATGTGAACAATTGAACGCATAGGCCTACTATGTATTGCCCTACTATATAAGGGCCTTTACTGCGTATCTTAGGTATTAATGTGAATGCATAGGCTTTGTGTGCCATAATAATATCCTCTCATCTTTCTTGTATTTTTCATCATATTTATCAACTAAACTACCCCTAATATTGAATATACTAGACTACTCTAACAAGTTTGTCAACAAATGTGTCATATCATAGATTTAGCAACCGAGCATGTCATGATGCAAATGGAGTTGTTCTCTTAGAGGAATCATTGTAATAGATTTAGATGAACATAAAAGCTTAGTTGGGGAGATTGCCACAACTAAACCACTGTATTTTGGAACCAGGTGGGGCGATTCCTTTTTTTTGTTCTGGAGTAATTGTAGCTTTTGCCTCTAGAATGGAAGTGATGAATTGTGGATTTTATGTGAAGAACCAGGTGAGAATTGCATGACCATAGCAATTCCCAAAATGTTCAGTAAATTGAAGGGAAGATATGAAGTGCTGGTAGAAGGTATGTAAGGTGCAACATTTTTGTTACATTTGTATTGCAAATATTATACAAACTATTTTAAACAGGGGCATGCTGTATTAGAATGCCTCTTCTGAGCAGCCTAGGGATGGGGTGGTTAATCCTTCAAAGGATCTGAGTTCGAAGGACAAGTAAATTGGAGGGAGTTCAATTCAAGAGAGAAAGAAATAGCCAGAGCTTGTTCAGCGTAAATAATACAGGCATAAAGGAAATGAGAAGATTGTGGATCCAATTGTGGCGGAAAATAATTTTTCTAATATTGTGGGCAAGAGTCAGGATGTTAGGTAGACATCTAAGCTTTAGGAGGTGAAGGTTTCTTGTAAGCCAGCACAGGTGGATATGGATAAAAAGGTACTAAAGTATAATAGAATGTTTAATATGCCTTCTTTTGAGTTAATGCTAATGCTGATAGAAAGATGTAGATTTTTTAAACCCAGGAAAGACTAACTACAACAAAGAGAATTGTAGTGTTGGTCCCATAAAAAAAAAAATTAAAAAAAATTCATCCAACTAACAATGTATGACACTCTTAATCTCAGTTTAGTATATGTACAGTTTCACAAAGGGCAAACTAAAAAATAATGCCGAAAAACCATATATTTCTTTCACTTTTTTCCTATTAACCAAACATAATATATAAGCATGCTTATCATGAAAACCATCTTACAGAGAATAGGTATAAAATATCATCATGACTTGAAATAAAATAAAACAATCGGAGAGCTCAAAAAAAAAAAAAAACGAATTCATCAAATGTCAAAAGATGAGAAAAACACTCTGTTTGGTTTATGAGAAAACACAGAAAAAGAAAATTGTGGTAGTATAGTATTTTCACAAAAAATCCAAAAAAAAAAGGAAAAACTCAATCAGAAAATGCATCAATCACAATCCACAAGCAAGCATGTACGTCTTTATATGCATCAAAACTAATATTTACGGGTTAAATTCAATTAGAAACAAATGAAGTTTTGGACTATAGGAACATATACATTAAACGAAAAACTAAAACTAACCCACTAGTTTTAAATTATAGAACAAGAATTGAAACATTAAAGAATACCCAAAAAAACACAAGTAAACCAATGCACTCAAAAGCGAATTGAACTGATTTTTCGGGCTATAATGAACTATAAATTCATATGTATGAACAATATAGAAGTGTGGAAATAGGGGAAATAATGTCACTGCACATGGGCATAATGTCTAGCTCATGTATGTGTTTCCCTCTCTCTATGTGTGTGTCTATCTGAATGACTAATTGTGTGTGTGTTTCAAGATTTGTGTCTCATATATACACACACAGCGATAAAGAGAGAGAGAGAGAGAGAGAGAATATATATATATATATAGAGAGAGAGAGAGACTCACAAAGTTCGGCACAGTAGAGAGGGAACAGAGAGGCGACAAGGTGGGGGCTAGTCGATACCTTTGTCGAAGAAAAAGACAAGGGTTTAATTTAGGGTTCCAAAACGACGTCGTTTTGGAACCAAGAGTTATAATCTTTTAACTTCAAAACGACGTCATTTTAATCCATCAGAGTGCACATTACATTTAACATATTCTGCGACCAAATATCATTTGTCCCCAAACAAAAATAATTTTAACTTTTTTTTTTGTGACAAACATGTATTGTCGTTAAGTATTTTTTTTTTCTTATTTTTTGTTATTTGACAAAAAATTTGAGACCGAAAAATAATTTTTGCAACAATTTTTTTTGTCGCCCATAAAATTAGAATTTAGCGCCAACGTTGGTGCCAATTTTTTTTTGGAGGGAATGTTTTTGTGAAGACTATTGGCGACGACTACAAAAAATGGTTGTAAAAAATATCATAAAAAAGTTTACCACGAGCAACATTTGAAATTGTCGCCGAAAATCACTTTTTTACAACAAATTTTATTGTTCGCCGCCAAAACTCGTCGCTAAAAAACAAATTTGTTGTAGTGATGGTGACTTCCCCTCCTCCTAGAAGGGTGAGATCTGATGCCCCCAGTGCTTCCCAGCTGAGGTCTGACGGTCTTTTTATTTCTCAGAAGACGGGGTTTGATGCCCCCAGCGCTTCACATAATTATCTTGCTTCTAGCAATGGCCTGGTGTCCCTGCTACAGGATGTGAATTTTGGCTAAGGAGAGGCTTTGGAGGTTTGTGACACCTTGGATGTCAGCTCTCGGGGTCTTGTGGGTATCATTGATACCGAGATAGAGGACTTTGCTACGATACCCCGCTGTTATGTGGAACCCTCTCTTCTGTATGCTTGGTCATGCTGACATTCTGGTTTCGAAAATTTGCAGATGGTTGTGACTGTATTTTTGAGGACGCTCAAACTCAACGAGGTGTCAAGAGCTTTAGTAGAAGAGAGACCTGGGTACCAGGCTACAGTTGAGGTTGGCTCATGAGAGAGCAATAGCTCTCGAGGCCGAGCTTCTAGAGAACAAGGTCGTTTGCGTATAAGCACAGGTTGAGTTAGGCCGAGCTTGTGGCGACTCTCGTGAGAGCCGCTAAGCTGGAGACATAGGTTGTCTGCTTGAGAGTAGAGCAGAGATAGGCCAAGCTTTTGGCGACTCGAGAGAGAGTCGCTAAGCTGGAGACATAGGCTGCTTGCTTGAGAACGAAGCAGAGATAGGCCAAACTTTTGGCGACTCTCGTGAAAGCCGCTAAGCTAGAGATATAGGCTACTTGTTTTAGCGCAAAGCAGAGATAGACCAAGTTTTTAGCGACTCGCGAGAGAGCCGCTAAGATGGAGACATAGGTTGCTTGCTTGAGAGCGAAGCAGAGATATACCAAGCTTTTGGCGACTCTCGTGAGAGCCGCTAAGTTGCAGATATAGGTTGCCTGCTTGAGAGCATTATAGAGATAGACCAAGTTTTTGGCGACTCTCGTGAGAGCCGCTAAGCTGGAGATATATGCTGTCTGCGTGAGACCAGAGCAGAGATAGGCCAAACTTTTAACGACTCTCGTGAGAGCCGCTAAGCTAGAGATATAGGTTGTCTGCGTGAGACCAGATCAGAGATAAACCAAGCTTTTGGCGACTCTCGTGAGAGCCGCTAAACTGGAGATATAGGTTGCCTGCGTGAGAGCAGAGACAAAGATAGATCAAGCTTTTGGCGACTCTCGAGAGAGCCGCTAAGCTGGAGATATAGGCTGCCTACGTGAGAGCAGAGGGAGAGATAGGCCAAACTTTTGGCGACTCTCGTGAGAGCCGCTAAGCTTGAGATATAGGCTGCCTACTTGAGAGCAGAACAGAGATAGGTCAAGGTTTTGGCGACTCTCGATAGAGCCGCTAAGCTGAAGATATAGGTTGTCTACCTGAGAGCAAATGTAGAGATAGAAGCTGCAGATTTTTTTTAGACCCATCAAAATTTCATATAGCTGTTCTGCGTGCATACAACACAAAAAATTCTACACTTGCTCAAGCCTCGTTGTGGATCATATGTGAATATATAGTTGCTATGGTGGAAGTTAAAAAATGGCAACAACTTAAAAAATGGCAACAATATCTTTTGGCAATGAGAGACATCGGATCATTTTCGGCAAAAATGAAGTCTTAGACTTTACACAAACATCTTGGAGTTGCTAAAGTGTGCGGCCATGTTCCAAATTAAAAGAGTGGAGTTTATAACTCCTACCATATTGCACAATGACACAAAGTTTTAGGCCTTCCAAAATTGCATGAAAATCAAAATAAGAAGTCTGTTACTCTTTTCGACAAATGTTACAATAATTTAATTATTGAAATCCCATGCTGTTATTTGGAGTTTTTAAACTCCTACAAATTAAATGGCACAAATATTAAATTAAAGCGTTTTCAACTCTTTACTAATTTTCGGAGTTTTAAACTCCTCAAGAGTCTTGGACCGTTAATAAATTTTTGAATTTTTTAACTCACACGAGGTCACAAACCTCAATGGAATTAAATTCCATCTTCATGCATGAGTTAGCTGAATCCAAAAACTCAATTTGGTCTAAATTTTAAATTGAAGGCCACAAATGATGGGTCACTTACAAATAAAATTTCATTCTAAATCAAATGGATCATTCACCCATTTTAAAATCAAATCAAATCAAAGTCCGAATTAAATGAATCATTCCCTCATTTAAAATTCCACTCAAATTAAAAAAAAAAAAAAAAATCTTTTCATGAACTATGTCAGACTTGATTTTATTTGTTGGATACATAGGCAATCCAACATCTACACTAGGCGTAGTCACACTCCTAAATAAATTCCAAATTCTTTTCACGAACAACGTCAAGCTTGATTTCATTTTATGAATACGTAGGCAATCCAACATTTACATTGGGCGCAGTCGCAAGTCAAAATCAACTCCAATTCAATTCCTAAAATCCAAAAACTATGGCTAACTTGATTCCTTTTCGGATACGTAGACAGTCTAGTTAAATTAGGTGCAATCGTAAGTCCAAATCAACTTCAAATAAATTCTAAGTTCTTTTTCGAATTATGTCCGATTTGATTCGATTTTTGGATATATAGGCAATCTAACATCTACTCTGGGCACAATCATAATTCCAAATCGCCTTCAATTAAATTCTTAAAATTCATGAACTACAGCTGACTTGATTCTTTTTCGGATACATAGGCAGTCTAGTTAAACTAGGTGCAGCCGCAAGACCAAATCAACTTCAAATAAATTTTAAATTCTTTTCGCTCTATTTTTTGGATATGTAGGCAGCCTAGAATCTACAGTGGGCACAACCGCAAGTCAAAATCAACTCTAATTAAATTCCTAAAATTCAAGGACTACAATTGACTTGATCATCTACACTAGGCACAGTCGCACCCCTAAATAAATTCCAAAACCCCGAACTACGAATTGGTTTGATCCCGTCAACGACTACGTAGGCAACCTAGGCAATTAACCTATGTCCAGCTACCATTACAAATTAAATACCCTTGTGGGGTAAATGATAACTCGTGATAATTTTTCGTTGGAATCAAAAGGTGTTCCCTTGAAACAAAGGATTGTATTTAACGGATATATGCTATCTAGAATGAGTCCAACCTACATTAATAAAACTCATATAATTCATTGTTATATGAGTGAAGTCATGTTCAAAAATATATTCAATTTTTTTTTCCAAAATACCTATGGTCTAATGACTCAATTGCATCGAAAGACTCGAGCTTTGCTTGGACTTAAATCGTGATTGTGGCCGAGTACGATGGTGCTTACTCGCCATCTCCCATCGATACATATAATTGTTGTAAGCTTAGTCTTGCAACGTATTTTAATGCTTGGATGAGACTTAAAAGGATTGCTTGAAGTACTTCGTGACTTGCCTGATCAAGAACATGCAATTGTTATATATTTCAATTGTCTGTCATCTTCTTTAATTGACGATCTTTTGTTCACCGGGAACTCCAACTGCTTACCATAAGTTGTGTAATAGTCAACCAATTCATCATAATTCTCAAACATCATCCCAACCGTGGGCTCTTCTACCGTTTCATCACATTGACTATGTTATCCATTTCAACCCCTTCATTTTCTTCAATCATCTCCATATGTGAAGAGCTACTAGAAGATTCTCCTTCTATTCCTACAAAGTATTTAACATTAAATATACTTAAATTCAACACCAACAACAATACTTAAAATCAAACTCTAATTAATTCAACTTATACATCCTAACTTTTGCAAAAATCTGACAAGTTTAAATAAAATATGTAGTTACATAGCATTACTGATAAACAAATAAGCATTAAACTAATATTGCTGCTGAAACTTGCGGCAAATAAACAAACTTTTTCTTTTGAAGGAGCTAATGTTCTGCTGCTACAATCCAACACTTAAAACATAAAACAATGCTAACATAACAAGACTCCTAATGAGAATAATAAACTAATCATATTTCTAATCTAATAAAACTGCTCCACTGCCAAATAACTTCAAGAAGACTAAGAAGTCTTCATAGCTTCTAATAAACTCCCATAAGTCAAAGACTTCTTAATAATAAAAATAATTCTAAAAAATTAATAATAAAAAAATAAAACTAATGTTGTAGATTGGTTTAATTTCAATCTCCAACATATAGGGGATCATCGGTGTATTCTTATGCTTTAAATAAGAGAGTTGAGAAGTTACCGTAAATGATGTTTGTTTGTTTTTTCAGAAGGTAAATTGTAATAAAACAAAACAGATATACAAGGGTAATCACCCACAAAATATACAATGAAATCACATAGGACTCAAAGACAAACATCAAAAACCCAAAAAGCCAAGGTTCAAAACACAAGTCTGTAAGAGATGCCTTGAGTAAGAGCATCTCCCACAGAATTTATGACAAAAGAATACATTGGTAGACAAAAAATCAAAGCATGAAACCAATTCATCAAAGAGGCAGAACAGGTTTGCTTCAAAGAGCATCTCCAACTTGTTTTCCATATTTTCAAGTTCCTCCACGCTCAAACTAGAGATTTCTTCTCCCAATACTTGCCTGTAGCTTTCTTGCAAGTACTGCAGCTGATGCCCCAAGCTTTCTTCTTCCCATTGCCAAAGCTAGACTTCAAAAATAGGACTCAGCAATTGATGCACCACTTTCTATTGGTGGTAACGTTTAATTACAGATTTCATGATGATAGTAAACCCCCATACATTACAAGAGAGAGTTAAAAACACATCTTAACCAAGAGATAGGAATACTAAAGAAAGTGCCGGCCTTGAGCTGGTAAGGGACAGCACATTCAGAAAAATTTCACGGGATAAGACAATGGGTTGGTAATTGCCACTGTTGAGCCACTTGTTGATTCTGATAGGAGTTCCTAAACTTCAAGGACATCATCCTTTCCCTGATAATTTGCAAAATGCTGTACAGAGTTGCAAACTGTTGGAGATTGCGGCCACTACCACTGGTTGTTACATATAATTCTGCTTACTTTAGCTTCCTTTGATAATCCAGAATCAGCAATAATTCTATGGTTCCAATTCAAAATAAGAGGTCCTTTTGGGTGCCAATTGTCATACCATAGACTTGTCGTCTCTCCATTCCCTATTGTGTGGATCAAGTGAGGTCCAATCCGGTCTCTCAACTTTAACAAATTCTGCCAATTCCATGAACTGCTGCTTGATGGCCTTACCTCCCAAAGGCTCCTCCCCTTCAAATGGTAAGTGTGAATCCATTTGGCCCATAAGTTCTCTTTGTCCTAAAAAAGAATCCATAAATGCCTCAACATGAGAGCTGCATTCCAAACTTTCAGGCATTTAATACCTAGACCCCCTTCTTGCTTTGGCCTACACACATCCTTCCAAGCAATTTTGGACCCAGTAGTTTTAAGATCAACCCCCTTCCATAAAAAAACAGACATGATTTGTTCAACTCTATCCAAAACTTGTTGTGGTAAGATGAAGTGAGCTGCCCAATAGATATGCATGCTAGAAAGGACAGAGATGATGAGTTGCAACCTGCCTGCATAAGATAAGAATCTATTAGTCCACCCCTTCACTCTACTTTCAATTTTCTCAATGAGGGTTGTGCAGTGTGTGGTTTTCAATCTAGTAAAGATGAGAGGCACTCCTAGGTATTTGATAGGTAGGCTGCCCACAGGGAAACCACAAATTAACTTGATCTACTCCATATCTTGTGGTTGGATTGCCGCCATGAAAATATTACTTTGGGTAGGATTGGCTTGTAGATCAGACACCCACTGAAACTGGTCAATAGCCATCTTCAATGTAGAGACAGAGCTAACATCCCCATGACAAAACATCAACAAGTCATCAGCAAACGTTAACTGACAGAACTTCACCTTCTTGCACCTTCAGTGGTATTTAAACTTGTTATTAGACCTGATGTTATGTTGAAAAATCAACGTAAGCACTTCCATGGCCATAACAAAGAGATAAGGGGAAATAGGGTCCCCCTGCCTCAATCCTCTCACATTTGGGAAAAAGCCTTCAAGTTCTCCATTAATGTTAACAGAGAACTTAGGAGAAGTAATGCAAGATCATATCCACTTCCTCATCATAACTAGAAAATTAAAGGCACCTAAGGTGTCCATCATAAAGTCCCAATCCACCGTATCATAGGCCTTCATAAGGTCCACCTTGATAGCACATCTAGGTGACCCTCCGTCTTTATGGCAATCCCTCATAATCTCTTGGGACAAAAGAATATTATCACTGATCCTTCTTCCAGGGATGAATGCTAATTGATTGAGGCTAATTATATCCTTCAGAGCATCTTTGATTCTATTAGCAATAAGTTTTGAGATAGCTTTGTAAAACACATTGCAGCAGGAAATAGGCCTAAACTCCCCCATACATGATGCATTAGGGAATTTAGGAACCAATGTGATGATGGTGGCATTGAACTCCTTCAATAGGATCCCATTAGAAAAGAATTATTTTATGGCAGCTGTAATGTCCTCTCTAATAACAGGCCAAGCTTTCTTGTAGAAATAGGCATTGAAACCATCTGGTCCAGGTGCCTTTTGGTCATTAAAAGTGAAGAAGACTTCCTTTATCTCCTCCGTAATAACATCCCTTACCATATCAGAAGCTTGTTGTTTTGATAACTTCTGTTGCACAATGCTCTCCAATAATCTACTCATATCATGTGAGTTTAATGTAGGACTATTGGTTCCCAACAGTTGTTGGTAAAAAGAAATAGCCTCCTGCTTAACAGCCCTTTCTCCCTCAATAAAATCACCATCTTCTGTTTGCAAGGATAAAATCTTCTTTCTATTCCTTCGCTTTGTTATGGTTTTGAAAAAGTAACTTGTGTTTTTTTCACCTTCATTTAACCACAAAAACCTGGACTTCTGTTTAAGGAAAGATTCATCAATTCTAGCAGTTGTTGAGTAGGTAGCAAGAAGTTGCCTCTCCTCAAGTCTCAGATTATTGTTAAGTGGATCATTAACTAACCCTCTCTGGCAGTTTTCTAAGGCCTCTTTTGCTTCCCTTGCCCTATCTGAAATATCACCAAGCTCTCTGCTCTTTGTCTTGAATGATTCCTTGAGTTTCTTCAATTTGTAGCACACCTGGTATTGTAGAGTTCCCTGGATGGGTTCCCTCCAAATCTGTTCAACCATAGGTAGAAAATCTAGCCTCTCAGCCATGAAGTTAAAAAACTTGAAATGACTCCTTCTTTTCCTTTTTTCTTGACCAATCTTAAGTAAACCAGGACTATGATCTGACATTTTTTGTGGCAAAAAAACAGCTTCAGATTGTTGAAATCTGAAATTTCATTCTTCATTCACCAACACCCTATCCAATTTCCTAACAATACACCCTGTTTCAATTCTGCGATCACTCCATGTAAATAGGCAACCAGAGAACTTAAGATCCACTAATTCAGCACGTTGTAGACAATCATCAAAGTCTTCATTGGACTGGCACCATCTACCAGAGCAACCCATTGATTCTTGAGTGTGTCTAATGGCATTAAAGTCCCCTAGAATTGTCCAGGGTAAAGAGGCAAACATTCCAGCATGATAAATCAGATTACCCTAAATATGTCTTCTATCTTGTTCCTCATTAGAGCCATACATAAAGGAAGCATAAAAGGAGTCATTTGTCTCCAAGTATTGTACAAAACAATGAATAACTTGCTCAGTTGCAGAGATTTTATTCACTTTCAAAGTATGAGGGTTCCAACCAACCCAAATCCTTTCTCTGTTGTGGCAATTGTAATTGTCCACATACTCCCATTGTCCAAACGCATTTCTCATAGCCACATCCTTATTAATACTTCTAATCTTGGTTTCCACTAGACTTAATAAGTCCAAGTGTTGATCCCTGATCAATTTCCTAACTTCTCCCTGTTTTCAGGGTTTATTCAACCCTCTCACATTCCAACAAGAAACTTTTAACATAATGGTAGAGGTTTTTTGGTTTTGATGTGCTCCAACACCTTTCCTTTCCCCTGTTTACTGCCTTTCTTCTTTACCTTCTTCTTATTATGTTCTTCTTTAGGCATATTCTCAACCTCTGGTTTGTGGCCAATGGATTCAACCTCCATTACTTGTCTCTTGATAATAGCAACATCACCACTATTAGTACTAGGGGATGGGGATAAATCCATAACAATTTCACCTTCTTCCAAATTTAAGCTTTCAAATTTGTTAGGGGACTGAAATGGCTTAGCAGACTGCTCTGCATGATTTTTATCACTCACAATAATAACAGTGATAATGTTAGTAGTTACCTGGGTTTCATCTTGTGATCCATTTGAACACTGGTTGGTAATTGACCTGACAGCACTACTACTATTGGCAACCGTATTTCCCACTTGAGGTATGATTTTCCCAGATTGTGGAACCTCTATGGATCCTCCCACATCCCTCATTGGGGTTATAATGGCTTTCCCCTTGTCCCTGCTACTAGTAGTATTCATGTCTGACTTCGTCTGAGAAGATTGATTTGCTCCTATTTGTGAGCAATAACCTTCTTTGTGACCAAACACTTTACAAGAATGACAAACATTAGGCTTCCACTGATACTCCACCTTTATTTTCATCGTCTCTGTTTTGTCTTCCAAATCCGTCCTCAAATCAAACGCCTCCACAAAATTGGCATCTGCACTCACCTCAATGCAAATCCTTGCAAAGTTAAGCCTCTTTTTGTTGGTAGTCATTGTGCCAACATACAAAGGGGTACCAACTACACTAGCAATATGGCTAATCCAATCCTCACTCCAAAATTGTAGTGGAATATTATATAACTTGACCCAAAGAGGAATGGTGGAGTGATCCCCCTTTGGTAAATAACAAGTCAGGGGTCCATTTCTTCAAAATGAGTGGCCTCCCTGAGAATAACCAAGGGCCAGCCACAAACACCTTAGTTCAGGATTCATCATCCATGAACTTAAAATAGTAAAATCCATTTCCATTTGCAAGAACCTCCAACAAACTCATCCTATCCCAAACCTTGTGAGCAATGAAGCTAACTGTGGAATAGGGCAACTTCGTCTCTATAAAATACCCCACCAGGCAGTTTTGCCATTCAAGGCATCCCTATTTTTCGATTTCTGATGGTGGCTTGACAAAAATTCTATCATTTTCTTTGCAAGGTTTGAAATACTTTAACCTCATGATTTGTTGTTTTTACTCATTAGTTGGGTTTCCTTCTTGATGGTTACCTCATTTGCCTACCTTCACAACTTGGCTCCAAAAGCCCTTGGGTGGACCTTGTCTCTGTTGACTGTTACTCGCTAGTGTCGGTGCCTCTTTGTGTAGGTCCAACTGAGCTATAGCTTTGGATTTCTCTTTGCTAATAGAAGCCTGTGCTTTACCCTCATTAATTTGGCTGTGGGTTGCCCCCTTTTGTTTCCCTGTCTGCCCTTGACCCTCCAAAGCTGCTTCTTCATCAGACATCAATGAAGGGTTAATGTATTGATTTTTGTTTGGATTAAGTGACTAATTGAGTGATTCCATCAGTAAAGTGAGCTGACAAATGGGTTAGTTAATGGGTGTGAGTAGAGGAGGAAAAATGGTTAGGTGAGGCATTAATGCAAATGGGTGTCAGATCGAACGATTTGGGTAGATATCTGGAAGTGGGGGAAGTAACGAAGAAAGGGAAATGGTGTTTGGGTTGGTTGATATAGGGATTCTGGTGTCAGAAATGAGAAGGACTGTAGGATGTATTAGGAGTTTGGCTGTAACGTAGCTGCCAAAGCAAAAAAAAAAATTAGGGCAAGGTGAGAAGTAACGAAGGTGGGTGGGCAGCCGAAAACATAGGATAGTGTATTCAATGAAGAAGAGATAAGAGATGGTTGCAAGGAGATCTCAACAATGGTGAATCTGGTTCAAGGTGGGAGAGACGGAAAAAACAAAGGAACCATCGAGAGATGTTGGAATTCACAACCACCTTGGGGCAATCTGTTGCTAGAGAGGACTAAATGATGTTTGTTGGGTGCATGTCGACCTTGTTTTTGGCATCAATCTCGATTGTTGCATGTTCACTTAATTTGGCCATTTGATGTGATACAAGATGAAGTGATTGGAAAGTCGAATGGAGTGAGTCGCTGAAGATGGTTTTTTTTGTGTTGATTGGATTCCTTGAGTGAATCGCAGAAGACGTGTCTCGAATGTAGAGGGAGCTTCGTTGCTTGTTGGTAGAAGACAGAGTAATGGTAGCGATGTGTTGCTAGCAGAAGACAGAATGAATGGTAATCGGCGGGAAGAGGCAAACCTAAGTAGGAGACCAAGTGAGAGAATTAAGAGTCAGAATATGAATAAACTAGTTCGAGAAATTTTAATGGAGTGACAAATTCATGTCAGATGCCATCTTATAAAGTCCCCATTTTATGTTTCCATTGTATGCCCCAATAGCATTACTGTTTTCCTTATATATTACATAATTAAGTGGTTATGAAGTTTTGTGGGGCTCACTTGTAGACTTATTTACTTATTAGTGGACGGTTACATCATCTGACACTGCTGTATAACGGTTACACCCAATATTTTTTTCTTGTAATGAATAGAGAAATGATCACAATTATTAGAAGAGTTAGGAAGGGTTAACCAAAACTAGTATAAAATGATATAGCGAAAAAAAGATACGTGTTCAAATTTTAACAAAGTCTATAACTCTTGGAATTATAGAATGACAAAAATAGTCATGTAGTTGACCCTTATTACACCTTATTAACAGGGACGAAAGTAGTTTGGTTTAAGCTTTATTTGATAGTATTAATACGTGTACACCACATTGTTCAGTTACAATTGTCAAGGTTTACTTTTTTTTCACTTTTTTTTTTCCCAAGTTTTCCTGGCCATTGAAAAAATGGAGAAAAAAAAAAGGAAATTTTGAAGGAATTAGGTACCCAATCCAAAAAATATAACCCATATTTAGTATTTGGGTCTGTCTAGTCACCAGCAGTGGATGCATATGCTGAAGCCATAGATTGCACCGGTTCCTTGTTATTCAGCAGCAATACCTCAAGGTGGCTGGAAGCTTTAATAACTAAATCATTATTATTGTTTTCTATTTTTGCATAAAACATTTACCATTTTTGCATGATGAATGGTATGGTTACATTTAAAGAGTCTAGATTTTGTAAGGCAATCAGAGGAGGTTTTTCTTATCCCTTGAAGAGTATAAACAACATTTATTCGAACAATCCAGAATTATTCTTATGGTTAAGCTTACAGATTATGTCACCACATCTGAGTAGGCTATATGCCATATAAATTACAGCACTTCAACCTTAATCCCACCACTTACTCAACCCTAATCCGAACAAAGCAGTCAGTGATGGCAATTGGAATTTTTTTTGCTCTGTACTTTGTTGTTTTCTTCTTCTCTGGTAAGTTTGGTTCTCTACATATATTGGCACTTCTACGTTTGCTAAGTACTAGGTTTGGTAAACAAACCACCTTTATGGATGCTTCATTCCTTAGCAAATATAATCATGGACTCCATAAAAGTTCATACCGATTAAGCAAGTATTTCATGAAGCCAAAGCATTGCACTCTTGGTAAGGGCAGCCTTTCTTCGATAAAAGACCTAGATTCCAGTTTCATTCCCCTTCAGTACTGATGTATTATTGACGTTCTCGATTAGGAAAAATCATGTGTATCCCCTTATAACTGATTTAGATTCCTTTCGGTTCACTTTCTCTCGATGTTTGCCATGATAGATGATCTACTGAACAATGAAGAGATTGGGGTCTCGCTTAAATTCATGATGAATGATCTACTATCGAAAAAATAAAAATAAAAATATATTAGCTCAAGGGTATCCAAGTCCCCTTAAGAACACCTGCAAACGTCACACAGGCATCACATTTATAGTTTGTGACAATTAATACTGTTCATTTCCTCTCGAAATCTTCATGCATGGATATGCTATATATAAAGGTTCCGCCAACACGAAGAATGATAAGTTCTTTGCCCAAATTGTATTGCAGGGGCTCATTCAGTAACATTCACAATCATAAACCACTGTCCCTACACAATTTGGCCGGCGACATTGACCGGCGCTGGTAGGCCTCAATTATCTACGACTGGGTTTCAGCTAGCTTCCGGTGCATCGTCAACTATCAATGTTCCAGCTTCATGGTCAGGCCGGTTCTGGGCCCGAGGGTTTTGCTCAACAGGCTCTGGAAGGGTCACTTGCCTGAGCGGAGACTGTGGTTCTGGCCAAGTTGCATGCAACGGTGCCGGAGGAAAACCACCAGCAACCCTAGTAGAGTTCACTCTTGCCGGCAGCGGTGGACAAGATTTCTACGACGTTAGCCTTGTAGATGGTTTCAACCTGCCGGTTTCTGTGATTCCACAAGGTGGATCCAACTGTAGATCGACGGCTTGTCCGGTCGAGGTGAACGCAAACTATCCATCAGAGCTAGCCGTGAGGAATCCAAATGGGGCTACGATTGGTTGCAAGAGTGCTTGTGGCCTTTAATCAACCGCAGTATTGTTGCACCGGCAGTTTTGGCTCGCCGCAGACTTGCCCGCCCACAAAATATTCTAATTTCTTGAAGGGCAAGTGCCCACAGGCATATAGCTATGCATATGATGATAAAACTAGCACTTTTACTTGCAATGGTGGAGCAAACTACCGTATTACATGGTGCCTATGACAGAGAATGAGACATATGCACTTGCCCAACAAAGTTATAATAGTTATCATTGCCAAGATGAATAGTTTTTGTGGCTCAATTAAGTGTATCAATAAATGATTATGTAAGATTATCAATGGATTTTTCTTGGTTCTCTTGATTTTGTCCTTTTTGTTTTGGTATCGATGAGTAACATGATCACTATTACTAACACAACTTAATAATACAGGAAAATGCTATTTGTGGTTATAAATTGATATAATTTGTTGATTTAATGAATCATAACTATTGAATAGGTAGTGGATCTCATAAATACTGAGACTCACAACTAAATCAATGACAGTGATTGATCAAGTCAATTTTTCAAGTCTATGTAGTATTGTTCTACGACATAACCCTCTGAACAAGTTCATTTTCCTATGCTTTCTACCGTGACTTACAATTATCAATACAAATTAAGTCGAAATAAGATAATGTTTCTTACCCATCAACAGGAAAAAAAAAAAGAGTTAGAAAACGTTTAAAAGCATACTACACTAGTAATTTCTCTTGATTTAGAGGAAAACACGACTATATATTTTTTGAACTCATATTTGTAACATTAATTTCCAAAATAAGTGCAATAATCTGTAATCCCAAACAATAAAAAAAAATATTAAAAAAGTCAAATTTTTTATTTCAATTAAACGACAACTAAAATGTTTCATTCTAATTACGTTAATGTATTAGAGACCAAAATACAACCAACATTCTTGGTTCTATCCCTTTTATTTTATATCCTTCCTACCAAACGAAACATAAATCTATATTGCTGAAATGATTGTAGATGAAATAGAACCGCAATTCTGTTTTTCAATCTTGATCGACAAAATTTAAAATAATAATATTATGCTGATCAAAATTTTTTATTAAATTTTTTATTCCAAATGATATTGTATAATTTTTACCATCAAATAAGTGAATCCTATTAATATTCAATGGTGGATATTATGTCACATCAATTAAAATAAAAAATTTGATATAAAACTTAATAAGAATAACGTTACTGAATTTATAAACATAATTATTCAAGAAAACACTAATGCTATTGGGACATAATTAAGGGACATAATTTGGGAACTTAATGCATTATGACTATTGGATTGATAGTGTTGAGACACAACGATAATTTACTGTTAGAACCTACTGATAATCTAATGATCACAATCATTAATGCTCCGTTTAGTATGATGGAAAAATGGAAAGATAGAAAGTTTGAGGGATAAATAAAACATCATGTTTGGTAAGGAATGATGAAAAAGTGAATGGATTAACTTTCCTTCCAACTCACCAAAATCAATCCCTCCAAAATCGGAAGGAAAAGTGGATGGGAAGTTAATTATTTGTGTTGAGATGTATCTTATTTGTCTATATTTCTTTTGATATATATATTATGTATACATTAATTTCATATGAAAATACAATGATAAAATATGTATTTATATATATTTTTAAAAAAAATTTAAAAATAAAAATAAAAATTTTAAATTAAAAAAAATATTTTTTTCATCTTAATTAGGAGTCAAAATTTTCGACTCAACATGATGACACGACTCGAACTCGACACGAATTTTATGACACAAACTTGATTATAACTCGATACGAACTTGAAAATGACCTAGCATGCGAACAAGAAATATAAACGGCTCAGATTCAGTTCAATATGTCAAACTCAAAATTAAACCATCAACCCGTTTATTTAAAAATAAATATTTTCTCTATTTTCTCGTTTGTATGGTAACACAAAATTAACACGAAACTAACATGTTTAACTAGTATTATAGACATAAAATGTTAATTATTTATAACTATTTATTAAGCACTGACATAATTATTATATAAAAAAGATATTTTTACTTATTATTATTATATTTATTTAAGTTAATTTTTAGTTTATAGAAAAAATATGAACATGGATTCAATTAAGTGAAAATAGAATATTAGCGTTAAATTTTTTATTCAAAGTTTATGTGGGGTCAACATGAACACGACACAAAAATAAACAGGTCAACTCGACATGAGACAATTAATTAAATGAGTTGAACTAATGTTCGACACAAACCTGTAATGACTCAACACGAACCTGATACGACACGACTCGATTGTCATCCCTAATTTTAGCCAGCACAAAAAAAAAATAGTCATTTTTATTTTTCATTCATTCTACCAAACACAAAGGTAGGGGTGTCAATCGTGTCGGGTTAAACGGTTACGTGTTGGGTTAAACGGGTGACGGGTAAAAAACATATAAACTCATACACGACACGTTTAATAAACGGGTAAATTTTTTTAACACGATACGACTCGTTTAACCCGTTTAAAAACAGCAACAAAATATTATTTTTACACTCCATTTTTGCTTCCAACTATATTTTCCTCAATTGAGGGAGTTCTAGCCAAAAGCTCATGTGAAAGGTACACCACAAAGGTTAGCCAAAATGAGAAAGCCCACTACTTTTTTTATAGGCAACTAAAGCCTCCCTTCTCCACTCCTCTATCGATGTGGGATTAAAAAAAAAAAAAAAGCAATTCAATGTCTCAAAAACTCAAACCTTCTCTTTCCTACTGATTTCCTTACTTTTTTTTTTTGAAATGTTTTCTTTACTTTTTTTCCTTACTCATTCATTATTTTATATATATATAATTTATTATTATATTAAATTTATTTAAACGGGTAAACGAGTGATAAACGAGTTGACAGGTCTCACCCGAATACGACCCGTTTATTAAACGTGTTTAGCGTGTCAACCCGTTTACCACCCAAACTCATTGACTCAAACCCGTTAAGATCTCACCCAAACCCACTTAATTCATGTCGGTTAATCGTGTCGTGTCGGACTTTGACAGGCCTACACAAAGGAAAGAAAATGTATCATTTCTACTTTTCCTTCTTTAAATGATAGAAAATGTATCTCTCCTACTTTCTATCATTTCTACTTTTCATCATTTTTACCAAATGAAGCATAAATTTTCAAATTATCTATACTAATAAGATAGAGACAAATTCAAAATTTTTCAATTCAAATCAACTCCCCCAATTTAGAAAAGCAGAACAACGGCTAGGATTTAATTGAAATTTAAATAAACGGTTCAGATTTCATCTAAACTCATCTAATTATATCCAATGGCCCATAATTTGTCCCACTCACTTTCATCCTCCCGCCCACTTGAGCAACACACACACGCCAACCAGCTGACATACACACCATCCATCTCAGGCGTCCATCTCTCTCTCTCTCTCTCTCTCTCTCTCTCTCTCTCTCTCTCTCAAGCGTCCAGCTGAAACACACACAGAGAACTGCTCCTCTGCCATGGCTAAACCAACATCAAATACACAGTCAAATACACCTCAAATGAACTAGAAAAAAAGAGTTTACTTGAAGCAGAGAGGGCAATACCTTGACTTCCCCATCTCAGTCAGTTCATGGCAATACCTTGACTTCCCCATCTTCAAGAAGTCTCCAGCATAAGGTCAATGAAAAGTTCCTTGGACATTCTCTAATTTCTTGGAACAAAAGCTCTACTGAAGAAGTTTTGGAACAAAAGCTCTACTGAAGAAGTTCTTGGAACAAAAGCTCTAATATTGCCCAGGTACACCTCTCTCTCTCTCTCTCACGACACATAGTCAAATACAAAATAACAGCACACACACCAGCACACACACATACAACATTTATTGAACCCACACACACCAGCACACACACACACACCAGAAAACACGAATTTTGGGTTTTTTTATTGATGATTTTATGTGTAATTTGAGTCTTCATTTTGGTTTGAAATTTTGGGTTTTTTTTTTCAAATAAATTTAACAATTGTTAATTTGAGTGTTATGAATTTCTTGGATCTGAAATTCCGAGCTTGAGTTTGATCGACTGGAAGTTGTGAATTAAAGCTGATAGTAGCTCATTATGGAAAATAAAATGACAAATTAATTAGTGTGTTTTCATTTTTGTTTTCTATAATTGGAAATGACCGTTAATTCATCCATTTTTTTAATTGCTTTGGATAGATAAGTGTTGGTGATGTGTAGGACATGCATGAAGAGTGATTTTTTTTAGATAGAGAGAAATTTAAAATTTTCGAGTGAATTTTTTTAGATTGGTCCATAAACAATTTTCATAGTTCCTTTCAATTAAATTATTTATTTTTCAAAACTAAAAGTTTGTAAAACAATTTTTAGATTGGTCCATAAACAATTTTATATCAATTTTGCACTCTAACATTGGGTGTTAATTTTAGTGTTTTTTTGAATGCTAAATTGGTTTCGACTATTATAGTTTTGTTAGCTTCACATTAGTGTCAAATAATGAAGCTTTAATTCAATTTACGACACACACACACGGTTTTGGGGGTTTTAGAGGTGAGTTTTGTTTTGCTTCAGAGGTCAATTTATCACGGTTTTGGGGGTTTCATAAGTGGGTTTCGTTTTGTCCATAGTCACGGTTTTGGGGGTTTCTCTTTGTATATGTCGTTTTGTCCATAATCACGGTTTCGTTACTTGAAGCTGCTCAGGTTGTTTGATCAATTTGCAAAAAGCTGCTTTGCTTTGCTTTACTTGAAGCTGCTTTGCTTTGCTTTAGTTGCTTTGGTGTATTGTCCATAATCAATTAGATGTTGTTTGAGCAAATCACTTACAGGTTGTTTTCAATGTTTTGGTTTAATTTGGTGTTTGAAAAAATCAAAATCAGTGTAGTCTATGTGTCCTTTCCTCCCCAAAAATTTTCAAAAGCCCCCCTCTATTTTACTTATATTCATAAGGGTTTTAGTGAAGAAATCTTTTTATGTTTACTTTACCATCGGGATACAAGTATGGGTCTTGAATATTATTCTTTAATTTATGTGAAATTTAGGAAAAAAGTTTTGAAACAAAGTACTTATTTTGCATTGAAAATGTGGATCATGATTGTTAACTTTTTTATTGTGAGGTGGGTTCACCAATCCCATGAAAGCCTGTTTGCTTAGACAAGTTTTGAACTTGGTTTCATTATGTTCATTTTGAATTTGGATTGATTAGGTTCAATTTGAATGTGGTTTGATTAGGTTCAATTTGAATGTAGTTTGATTAGGATTATGGGATTATTGGAATTAGTATTTGAGAGTAATTTAAACTAAATATTGGAATTAGGATTACGCTTTAAAACTTTTTTTTGAGTAGTTGGGAATTATGTGATTCAATTGAGATTGGAATTAGGACTATAGGATTTTTTTTTTCTTGAATACGGAATTTTATGCTTGAGTGAAAATTATGATTTTGTGCTTGAATTGATTGTTGTTTCATTGGTACCATTGAAGTTACCTATCTCTTTTTTTAGGAGTTGTGCTTATTTAATTTGATGTTGTATTGACATTCCTTTGCCTTGGTTTGTGTCAAATTTAGAATTTTGAAATTTAGAACTTATGTTTGTTGTTGTCGTAGACCAAGAAGGGTTCTCTTTTATTGTCTTACTACTCAAGTTGTGCTTCTTTATGTTGTTGGGTTTGACTTTTTATGTTGGCCATTTGATTTAATGCTTATATGGTGATCTACAGTTTACTAATATTCCTATCTATTGAGTTCTCATAACTGTCCATGGTTTGCTATATACATGCTGAACAAATATGTCACGCTACTTATAATAAGTAATGTTTTTTTTTCAAATAAATCTAACAAATCGAATGTTAAATTGTTTTGAATGTTATAGTTTGAGTTTTTCGAATGTTCAATTGGTTCGAATGTTATAGTTTGGGTTTTTCGAATAAATTTATCAATTTGAATGTTAAATTGTTTTCGAATGTTCAATTTGAATGTTAAATTGTTTTCGAATGTTGAAGTGGCAATAGCTTAAACAACATACTGCAACATTAGATCATCAATCTGCAATGGCAAAAACAACAATTCTAGAATCTGAAAATGCAGTCTACTGGACATGATCATATGTACGGTGGGATTATAACACCAATGTACAATTACAAAGGGTTAATGCCCATAAAATTCGTAGGCTGGTAGGTATTTTATCAGTAGGTTAGGATGTTCCTCATTTCTGACCTAAATGTTAGGCTTTCTCTTCTTTTTGAAACTCATCAAACGATACCTCCTCCTCTGGTAGTTCGAACTCATCAACCTCTTTAAAATAATATATCTACTAATCAATAAATTCTTGAGGCAAGGCATATTTGGAAACATCTTTTTGCTCCTGGGATGCACAACGCCTCTTCTGCAAACAAGCATCTTGCCCATTAGCCATTAATGCCGGACACATTTTTTCAAAAGACAACCTAGAGCACATAGGTAGGTTTTAAGAATAAAAAATTTTAATTGATGCATACGACTTGATCATAAATAATTGAACTAAACTCTAACATTTAGTATAACATCTCCTACATTCAGGATAACATAATCGAATTATGGTTTACTAAGAAAGAAAATACATCAAGGCTGCTAATCTATTATCTCAGAACAGCCTGCTCTTTGTAATTTGCTAATCTATTATCTCATAACATATAATCCTGGCTTTCAAATGCTATTGATTCAACATGATCTCTCTACCAAGTATAAAGAAACCATAGATATACAAACCAACACACCCAAACTGAAATCACAACAAGCAAGCTATTGAGATTTATATTGCTTATTATGATCCAGCAATTAAAGGATTGCATACGGTTCCATAAATACTATAAAAAACATACAGGTTCATCACCCGAATTGATGAAAGAGTAAAACATTAAAAGAACATTAAATTGGGACCCAGAGCTTGAAACGAAAGTCCAACTTTAGAGATTTGTCCAACTAATATAAGGTTGTATATAAGGTTGGATCCATAATATGTATTTGTATATAATTTTTTTTCCTAGCGTTTTCATACATTATATGTATTGTTTTTTTTATTAAAGGAGGAAAAAATGTCAAATCCATCGACGAATGCCAGATATAAGGGGAAAGAAAAAGCTACCTCTTCTAACAAAGGAACCAAAAGTACAGTTTGTCCACTGGTATGACTTTCCATCCTATTTTTTCTCTATGGTTTTATATGTATAAAGATGTTTATGATTTTTTTTTATTTTGTTAGCTTCAGAATAAAAAATAAATAAAGATGTTTACTCCATTTACATGACATTTTTTGGGGCTTTTGTGTGTGTTTGATCCTGTTGATAGATTGTATATAACGTTGGATCTGTTTGACAAAAACATCCTTAATGTAGGCACTAACACACATTATGAGTTGTACACACATGTTACTAGCTTTAATATTATAGTTTGATTAATATTATAGTTTGATTGTTACAGTTTGGGTGTTTTCGAATGTTAAATTGGTTTTGACTGTTATAGTTTTGTTAGCTTAAGATTAGTGCAAATAATGAAGCTTTCGTGTCAATTTTTGGTCCTTAATGATGTTTACTCCATTTACATGACAAATCCAATTTGTACTTTCTAGCGTTTGCTTACATTATATGTATTGTTTTTTTTATTAAAGGAGGAAAAAATGTCAAATTCATTGACGAATCCCAGATATAAGGGGAAAGAAAAAGCTACCTCTTCTAACAAAGGAACAAAAAGTACAGTTTGTCAACTGGTATGACTTTTCATCCTATTTTTTCTCTATGGTTTTGTGTATAAAGATGTTTATGATTTTTTTTTATTTTGTTAGCTTCAGAATAAAAAAAAAATAGAGAAAAAATAAAGATGTGTTTGATCCTAATGATAGATTTTATATAAGGTTGGATCCAAATGACAAAAATATTGAAACTGCGAGGGTCAACATCTAAACATTATGAGTTGTACACACAGGTTAATATTGCAAATTGGATCAGTTTTCATATGAAGTTTTGGCAAATTTGTTTTAAATATAGCAACCTGTATGTATCAGCTTTGGGAATGTTGTTGTATTTTAACAATTTTTTCTCATTTTTTGTTGCATAATGTGGTTCAATAATAAATCATTATTTGTAAAAATCAAGTATTTTAATTTCTGACTGTACAAAGTAGTTTATCTTATTACAATAATGAAGTTAGATAGGATATTTGGTAAACAATTATGAATTTAAACATATTAAGAAAAGAGATACGTTTAAGCAACAAATCTATAACATAATAGTGTTCGAATGGTTTACAGTAGCCTGCATTAATTATCTATATATTTATATATATCTTACCTACATAATTATAAGAAATGATAAGGTATCACTGCGATAAGAGAGACGTTTAATAATTAGTTTCTAATTATTTTTTGTTTTAGGCACAAAGCAATAATGTTATATCAAAAGCAATCTTGATACAATGTGCAAGTCTTGAGCCAGAAATGTGTTATGTCGGGAAAGAAAATGTGTGCTCCAAACGTCAATTGGGACAACGTGCACGTCAAGAACGAGAGAGATCAAGACAATGCGCCCCCGTTCAGCCTAGATTTTTCCCTTCTTTACCACTAAGTCGTCGTCGCCTAGTATGCCTAGGACGAGAATCAAGTAAACGATTCTGCCTTCAATCGATTACTGCGCCTATGGAATTACCCCATCCTATATTAGAAAGTATAGTGACTACAACTGACTTGGATTCATCGTCCACCACCATGCTCCAAATTCTTGATGAAGACATCACAACAAATGTTCCAGAATTGTTGTCTGTACCCATCATGATTTAAGAATATCCTCCTCCAGACCTAATCGAAGGCACACCAATACGAACAAATGTCTTAGAATCATGGTCGACCATCATGCACCAGCATCTTGATGAATACATCACAACGAATATTTCAGAGTTGTTATCAGTGCCCATCATCTTTCAAGAAGATCCTCCTCAAAACCTAATCGAAGGCACAACAACACGAACAAATGTCTTAGAGTCATTGTCGACCACCGTGCTCCAAAATCTTGATGAAGACACCACAATAAATGTTTCAGGGCTGTTATCTGTGCCCATCATGATTCAAAAAGATCCTCCTCAAAACCCGATCGAAGGAACACCAACACGATTGCAGCCATTCTCTCGATGTTCCATGGAAATACCTGTTGTTGGGCCACCAAATGTCTCAGGGGTGTCGTCTGTGCCTACAATGCTTCTAGAATTACCTCCTCAAAACCTTGACAGAAGCACAACAACACCCTTGGAACCACTTTCCCCGCGTTCCTCAGGGCCATCGTATGTGACAAACATGTTTCAACAAATTCCTAATCCGAATGAAGGCAATAGGTATTTGTTATAATTTATAATGTCTTATTCACAGTCTTACTGTCTTATTCATGTTGTTCTTTTAAGTTTGTATTCAATTTATACGAACTAATTGTATGACATTTAAATTTGATATGTAGTGCATACGTAGTAGAAGAATGTGTAGCTATAAGTGTTGCACTTGATCCTCGGGGACATGAAATTCCAGATCATCATTTCCTTGGCATGATGAATCGAACATGTACTCATTGTTCCGCCTTACACTGGCTTGCTGAAAAATTAGCACATTCATCTGTATCAAATCCTTTATTTGGTAAATGTTGTTTGCAAGGAAAAATTAGGCTACCTCCACTTATTACACCCCCTTTGTCGCTTAAAACATTGTATGATCACAATGATGAACAATCAAAATCATTTCGTCAACATACACGAGAATATAATGCAGCTAATGCTTTTACGAGTCTTGGTGCTACTTTGGATGAAAGATTAATTGTTGGGAGGGGGCTTAGAACATTCACCATCCATGGAGAATTACGCCATCGAACAGGATCACTGATACCACAACCAGGGTGTGAACCCATTTACTCTCAGTTGTACATTTATGATCCAAATTCAGCTTTAGATGTCTGCAGCAATAGAAATCCTAACTTGAGAAGGGATGTTTTGAAAACTATTCAAGATTGTTTATTGCATGTAAATCCATTTCTCACAAAATTTCAACAGGCTCACACAGTTTTAAGTGAATTGGAATTGACCGGACAAAATTTATCTGCCTATCTTCACTACAGTGCTGTAACAGACCGGCGTCGATATAATCTCCCAACAACGGATGAGATTGCTGTAATATTACCGGGAGATGGAACTGAGTCAAGTGGAATGAGAGATATTGTGTTACATTTGAGGGGGGACAATCAGTTAATGCAAATTAATGAGTGTCACCCGGCCTATTTATCATTGCATTACGTGTTATTGTTTCCTCATGGTGAGCTAGGATGGAATCCAGATTTAATACAGTGGAACGTTGCACAGGGTCAACCTTCATCTACTCGAATGACTCAATTGCAATATTACAGTTATCGTATGTTCCAACGTGACACTGAGTATTCAACTATTTTGAGAGCTGGAAAACTATTCCAGGAATTTGTAGTAGATGCTTGGGCCGCTACTGAACAAAATCGATTGACATACTACAAGTTGAATCAATCAAAGCTTCATGCAGAACTTTACCAAGGTCTTACAGATGTTTGTGCATATGAGCTTGGTCCTGAACAAGTTGGTCAACGAATGGTTTTGCCATCTTCAGTCACTGGTAGTGGAAGACATATGTTTGAAATTTTTCAAGATTCAATGGCTATCACGCGGTATAATCAACACCCAGATATTTTTCTAACTATGACTGCAAATCCCAGTTGGCCAGAAATTACTAAATCATTATTACCGAATCAGATCCCTACTGATTGTCCTGATTTAGTGGCCCGTGTTTTTGAGTTGAAGCGAAGTTTCTTGATGAAGGAGATCGAAACAAAGTCAATCTTTGGTAGAAAGGTGGTACATGTTTTTACAATTGAATTCCAAAAAAGGGGGCTACCGCACATGCATGCACTTCTGTTTCTTCACAGTTCAGATAAAATTCAGACATGTGCTCAAGTAGACAAAGTAGTGAGTGCTGAATTTCCGGATTGTTAAACTGACCCATTGCTTTTTGAAACAATCATAAGTTGCATGATCCACGAACCATGTGGTGTTCGAAACCCACAAGCACCATGTATGGAAAATGGGGTGTGCACCAAGAGGTACCCTCGAGCATTTGTGGAATCAACAAGCATGGACTGCGATGGATATCCTGTTTATCGTCGTCGTAATACTGGTCAGAAGTATATCGTGAGGGAGCAAGAAATTGATAATAGAGATGTTGTACCACATAATCCGTATCTATCAAGAATGTTCAACTGTCATATCAATGTTGAAGTTTGTGCGGGAATCAGATGTGTGAAATACATTCACAAGTATATTTATAAAGGACATGATCGCGCAACTATGGTGCTTGGAGGAATTAATGAGATCCAACAATATCTTGATGCAAGGTATATTGGACCTCCGGAAGCTGCTTGGTGATTATTTGGTAATCCTTTACGTGAAGAGATTCCGTCAGTTGTACGACTAGCACTTCATTTACCTGGAATGCATCGTGTGGTCTTTAACCCTACTGAATCTTTTGGTACAATCCTTTCTAAAGGTGCACAACAAGATACAACTCTAACTGGCTTTTTTACTTGCTGCGCTTCACATGAATCTGCACGTGCATTAACTTATTAGGAATTTCCACAAAAATTTGTTTGGAATAAGACCATCAAGAAATGGACTCCAAGACAAAGGGGTTATGCAATTGGTAGAATGTACTTTGCTAGCCTAAATTTCGGCGAGCGGTTTTATCTGCGTTTGCTTTTAACTGTTGTCAGAGGACCAACTTCATTTGACTGGCTACGTACGGTAAATAATGTTATGCACGATACATTCAAGTTAACATGTGTTGCAAGAGGACTTCTTGAAGATGATGAAGAATGGATACAATGTCTGCAAGAGGCTTCAATTATGAGAACGGGATACCAATTAAGGAGACTATTTGTTATTATTCTCACAGAATGCTCTCCATTGCATCCACTTGCACTGTGGAATCAATTCTCAACGCATATATGTGATGATTTAGCACACAGAATTCGTACTATGTTTGGTGTTTTGAATCCAACCGATGATCAAATTGAAGATTATGGTTTATATTTGATGAATCAATTGCTCCACGAGTCAGGGAAGAGTTTATCTGATTTTCCACCCATGCCACAACCAATCGGAAATTGGAATGCAATAGTTGGCAACCGATTACTATTTGAGCATCAACAACTCTAGAATGAAGCACAACAGACTGGTGCACAAATTAACATTGAAGCCCTTAATGATGCACAACTTGCTGCTTACACTGCAATCACATCGTCAGTATTTGAAAATAAAGGAACTACCTTTTTTTTTAGCGGAGGTGCAGGAACAGGGAAGACGTTTTTGTATAACACCATTGCAACAAAATTGCGTAGCCATGAATATGTTGTTGTTACTGTGGCTTCATCTGGTATTGCTTCGTTGTTATTGGTTGGTGGCCGTACTGCACATTCTACATTTTGTATTCCTTTGGAAACGCTTGAAAATTCGATTTGTGGGTTTACTAAACAATCAATGCATGCCGAGTTGTTTAGAGAAACAAAGTTGATAATATGGGACGAAGTTCCTATGCAACATCGATATTGTGTGGAGGCAGTCGATCGCACACTTCAAGATATTAGAGATGATAAAAGATCTTTTGGGGGTATCACTGTTGTTCTAGGCGGAGATTTTCGACAAATTATGTCCGTTATACCAAAAGGAGTCCGTGAGCAAATTGTGGGTGCATCATTGAGACGGTCTTTGCTATGGAAAGATATACATGTTTTGACTCTGGGTTTAAACATGCGATTAACTTGCACAGACGTCAGAAATGCTAATTTTGCTTACTTCTTGATGGAGGTAATATTCCATTTTACCTTGAATTTCATGACATGATACTTTGATTTAATATTTTATATTTTTTGACTGATTATACTTTCACTTTTTAGATTGGAACCAATCCACAAGAAATCGTGCAACTTCCATCTACAATACACAGGTGTCATAGTTTAAATGAATTGATATTTAGAATCTATCCACGATTGGATGTGGCTGGTATAATGACTCCGAACTTTCTCACTGAACGCACCATTCTGTCTGCTCGCAATGACGATGTTAATGATATAATGCTGCAGCACTGAATATTTCTCCGGGAGAGACAATTACTTTTTTAGCTGCAGATAAAATGTCTGAAGGTCAATGAGCTTGATCGTACCATTAGGAATCGATATCCTAATGAGTACTTAAACTCGCTGAATCCTTCAGGGTTGCCACCTTTTAAATTTGAGTTGAAAGTTGGATGTCCAATAATGTTGTTGCGGAACATTGTACCAAAAGATGGACTTTGTAATGGCACGCGATTGATGGTTGTTAGATGTGCCTCACGGGTAATCGAAGCTCAAATATTAAATGGAGATAAAATTGGAAATTTAGTTTTCATTCCGAGAATATCATTGGCACCAACATCTTTGGACTTGCCTTTTCAAATGACAAGACGTCAGTTTCCTGTCCGGTTAACTTATGCTATGACAATCAATAAAGCCCAAGGACAATCTGTCAAGTTCGTTGGGGTTGATTTACGGACACCTATTTTTAGTCATGGACACCTTTATGTGGCACTATCCAGATGCACATCTTCAGATCGTATTAGTGTCCTCCTCCCTGAAGATGGGTCAAATTGCACCGCAAATATTGTTTACCCTGAAGTTCTGTTATAAGATTCTTACAACAATTAAATGGTATAGTTTAAACAAGTTTATTTCTACTTATTATATGATCTTTTCAATGTTTCAACTTTTAGCTTTACATTGAGGTTCAATCTTTGCAGGATTGGAGTACATTTGCCAATGAGAACGATAGAATATATACAATGGACTTTTGTGGATGGGGCCGGCGTAATCAGGTAACTTTACTCTTATATAACTGCATCAAATACTATTTCTACAAATATATATTGTGTTAATATATTTGTTTATGTGAATAATTTAGGTGGTTGTGCATTCACTCCATTGGACAAAGTGCGTTCATATTGATACAAGGACATTTAGGGGACTGCTAAAGAGAAGGTTTAGTGAATTGATAATGATGACAGTCTCTCATCTGTGACAAAATTCAAACGACCTGCAATCCATTACTGACCCATCCACCTTCAACGACGACTAACCCTCCACTGATCAATTAGTTGTACAATTAATCCCCTCTCTTACTCCCTTTCTTTGACTATATTTACTTCTCAGACACGCACACAACACACAGACACACACACACACAAAATTTAGAATAATATATTGCACAATGACAGCGCACAACACGCACAGATTACACACCCAACTACACCCATTCAAACACTCGCACATCACACTCACACCATTACACTACGAATAATAAAGATTTATGATTGAAATCCTTAGGCAGCTGAACCGTTAGTTGAAATGATACAAAGAAATATTATGTGCTCTTTCTCTTCTACATCACGCCTAATTCGATAAAAGCTCGATTATTTGATCGTTACGTATCTGTAGTATAAATTCTCTACACTCTTCCATATCTTTTCCTAAATAAATTGGTAATTTCTTACCATCTCTCTAAATTCCTACCTATATCAATCTAAATCATCCCCCGCCCCCCTAATATACAAATTTGTGTGTTCATTAGTTTGTTTTGGATAATTTAGGGTAATGGATTTGACGACAATAATTATGTTCATTCCAATTAACGATAATTTGTATATTTCAATCATTTTCAGGTATACATGGAAGCATGCTTGGTGTTAGCTATAAAGAAGATGAAGTTGATGAAAATTGTTTCTCTCATTGTGCATGTGTGTGTTTTGTTTGTTCCATTTTTTGTACAGTCAACTAATTACACATGCTTATGATGATTTTGGGTATGTAATGATGGTTGTTTTGTTAGTTGGGTATGTATTGATGGTTTTGGGTATGAACTGTTGGTTGTTTTTGTGATTGGGTATGTATTGATGATTTTGGGGGAAATAGAATTGAATCGTGGTGATATGGTGTATTATGATGATTGTTATGTATGATTGTAAATTCTATAGACAGGTTTAAATTTGTTTGGACTCCTATTTTTAAGGAAATTTTGCCGAAATTTCTGAAAAATATTAGGAACTAACTTAATTTCAATCTTAAAATTTATTTCAAATTGATGACTTTTTTTAAGTTGTAATGAATTTTTTGTGTCGATGTGCCTTCAGGCACAGGCAATTACTAGTATTTCAATAAAATTGCTCTCAAGAAAAATAAGAGTTGTCCAAGTCCCAAAATGGCACGGATCGCTGGCCGCGTTAGCAATTTTCTTGCCCTCTCATATTTTACCCAAATCAATAATCTGCAGCTGCTTTTCCATCAATACGTGACGATGAAATCAAAATTTTCTCTTAATATAATTATTAACTCCGACCAGTTTTGCAAATGTTATAAATTTATAATCCTCGTACTATGCTCTGCTACAATTTTAGTGCAGTTAGCATGATACCATGATAGCATCCAATACCTTTGAGGGAGAGGTCTCACACTCCTACCCAATTTTCACGCTGTCAATGCCAATTACCTCCTCTTCTTCTTTAGGTTCCCCTCTTCTCTCTCCTCTTATATCTTTCTCTCTCTTCTCTCCTTCAATTCGCAGCAATGGCGAAGAAGAATATGCTCAATAGTAGGAGAAAGAAGAGAGATGATTTTAGCCAAATTGATCACATACCTAAGTATTCTCACAAACCCAGAAGCTCCAATGGACACAGACGTCGCACTGACTACTCTCTCTTCTTCTCTCAAGGTTTCTCTCTCTGCCCAATTGTCTATTCTCACAATTTGACTGTTCTGGGTATGAATGTATTGGTGTATGTATCAATATAAGTTTGTTGTATGTATCTTTATGTTGGGATCAATCTAAGGCTCTGTAAATTTTCTCTTTTTCTTTGAATCTGAATGTCTTGCGTCTCTTTATCAAATTATTGCTACGGTTGTTGCAAATTTAGCCAACTCGTTGGAGGGCTTGAGATTAGATCAGCTTATATTTATATAACCTGCTTGAGCTTTATTTATGGTGGAAGTCGGTATTAGTTATCAGTTTTATGTAGTTTTGTACCAATATATTCTTTTCATTAATGCCAATTTAGATACACTTTTGGGATTATAAGAATATTTTTCAAAATTTGGGAAATTTGCTCCGTTTGTAGACTCTTTGGTATTTAGAATTGAAGAAAGATGGTCACTCCAGGAGAGAATCCCATGTATTACTCATGTGCATTAGAAAGAGTAATGTCAGAGAGAAACTATGACTTATTTGTTGTTAGTTTATGTTGCTAATCTGCATTGATATTGTGTATGTAATTCATTTGATATTTTTGGCTTTGCCTCAGTAATATGAAGATTAATACTTTTTCAAGAGGTTGAAGTTACTATTTATAATCCAAGATTGGGGGAGTTTTTCTTTATGGGGTGTGATCGTTATGTTCTTGCTTGATTCAGTTTGTTCTCCAAGACAAATAACAACGGCACTTGTTCAAGTTTTTCAGATGTTTGTTTCATCATTTCTTTTCATCTGAATCGTCCTGTTTAACACCTCTGAAGTTATCATAGGGATTAATTGCTTTTGTTCAGTAGGCAGAAAGCTAATGCTGTATTAACCTAATTTGATGTTGTTAAGTTCACATTCCTTATTTCCTTTGGACTGAATTGTGTTTAAATCTCTCTCTCCCTCTCTCTCTCTCTCCCCAGAGTCCTCCAGCAACAAAATGATATTATCTGGTGTAAGCGTAGCAATTTCAGAAGAACCAAAGGACGTGAGAAGTGAAGTTCTTGATCGATGCTGCAAGTTCCATCGCAAAACGCATGAGTCTGCTGCAGTTCCTGTCAGAGAAGTTGAATTACTTGCCCAAGATTCACTTTTGGAACCTTGTGCTACCAGGTTGGTCTCTTACACGTGACAATCATACTCTTGGTTGATTAACATGTTCAGAGCTTTGCTACAAGATGCGTTAAAATATTTTTGAATTCATGGTTGGAGTCAGAATTGTGGGTACAGTTGCAAATTGCAATCCATCAAAAATTCTTTATCTATGCGTTTTCTTTATCTGCAGAATGAATTTTATTTCTTTTATAGACTAGTGGTTGAAAACTAAATTACTGATAATTGACCACTTGTATTCATACATAAGGGTTTCATGAAGATGGGATATTTGCTAAATACAGGGAAATAGCACTTTCGCTGGTGAATTCGAACTCCTGGGTGAATGCATCTGAAAATTGATCTACTCAGACCCGACTTTGATGAGACACATTACCTAGACTGTATCCCCAAGCGCTAACAACACATTGTAACGTGAAATCTATGAGTTCTCCCTCCCCCACCTGCTAGGCAAGATTCAGATAATAGACCTAACAGATTCCTCCCTGCTCCTTTAACATATGAGTCAAAATCTAGAAACAACTCTAAGATGAATTCACGACTCTACTCTTTTGTCTTTCTGATCTTCACCTAATCATCCTAACTAAAAATTTAATCTGAGTGTAATTTGGAATGTAATAGCCTGACTTGGGAGAGAGTAACATTGGTGAGATTTATTATTGGCTGCTGTTATCATTCAATTTGAATATTTCAAACAAATCTGTGTTAATGTCTAACTCTTCATTTTGAATGAGAGAATAATTTTAATGTTAAAATGATGCAAGGTAAGGCCTATTACCTGAGAATTTCAGACCACTTCCAAGAATAACATCACTGAAAAAGTTTGATTACTTGTAAAAAGTTAAAAACAACCAATGGCTCTCTCTTTTTAGTTCCATTATTGATTGTTTTTGCAGAATTGTTTTTTATGGTGAGTTCAAACTGGTTTTCTCCAATGATTGACTTTTCCTATACTATGTAGATATGTTGATAAACAAAGAAGTGATACTGTCAGAACTTCACAGCTCTCTCTGGATAAATCAATACTTACGGAGAGCAATGATCTATGCGGAACTCCAGGAAGTGTAGCAGGGGCAAAAAATGCTCACCAGTTGTGGCGGCCTGCTGAAGTAAGTTACAAGGGTAATCTGAGGCTAGTAAGTTTAGAAATGAATGGTCTTTTGCAAGTTTATTTGCATATCAATAGAGGAATATGTTGTTTTGTCATCCAGTCAATGGACCATTGCCCATAACCATGTATCACCCATTTGATATTTTTTGCTTTTATTTGGGTTTGCCGTGTAGGAACTGAAATTATGTCAGAACTCAGTTCTGTTAACGTGTTTTGCCATATGTTTGTTGTTTGGTATTAGATGTATCCTTAATACTTAGCATAAGAATTTCATTGTTTTGATCTTTCAAATGCTTTGAAGAAAGGAGCTGTAATTCTACCAAAGAGTTTCAAGATGCATTTGAAAATATGATATTCTAGCAAATTAGCACTAATTTCGATAGGTTTACTTTTTATTTCAATTTTTGCTGACTTAAGTTTTGAACGATATGTTTTGTTGTTAATTATTCTACTTGCAGGATGCTCATCAGAAGGAATGTGCTAATGCATGCAAACAGTTGATTAGATCCCCTGATGGGTGTAATTGTCCGAATTCTTCAGATCAATCACCTGGTATGTAGTCAGTTATTCAGTTTAACTTGTAGACATTCTTGCCAGAAATCGAGTGATGAGTTTGGAAAATATTTCTTTTTATAATTTATGGGTTAAACACCACCAGTAGTATTGGCGATTGACAAAGAAACAGGCTACTTGGCCTATTCCTAAAACCTATAAGAATGGGACGGACCTAGCCAGCGCAGCCTCATGGAACGAACCCCCATTGGTGAATGAATGTCATGAATTCACTGGGAACAGGTTCCGTGGACGATACCTGTCTGCTTATAAGCAGTTGAAGGAGGAGAAAGGGGAGTCGGCGAGCTGGCTTAGAAAGAAGTACTAAAAAACATTAGCCCCCAAGCGAGCGAAGGTGACTATGACACTTTGAAGAATAATAGAACTAATGTGAGCAGAGATTCGGATTCGCTAGCCTTTGGGCTTAGTTAAGACTTCTTCCGACGTTCTGCTGTCTAGCTCCTTGATATGAGCTTTAAGAAATTGCAAATGCTGAGACTCATTTTTAGATATGGATAGCCGAACTAAAACTTATCTTGACAGGGTTTAAATGTTGACTGTTATTACATATTACAAGTATGTGCTGGGGACCTGGGGTGGTTCTGCTCTTTTACTTTTAGCCGTTACCAGATGGTCTGTCCATTAGAAAAAACAAAATTAAGGGTTCCAAAACAGAAGCCCTTTTTCTTTGTTTTTAGCAAACATGGGAGCTGGTATTTGATTGCATGTTTGGCTGAATTTTGAAAACAAATTATACCATCAGCTGCAATTGAGTACATAAAAGTACATAGTGCAGGTTTCTCTTTTCTTATACATGCACTTCTAGTAAATTCACCCCTAAAAGTCGACATGCCACATGATATTGCATATATAACGGGCTATATAAGGAAAGTTTGGACAGCCTAACATGCATTCACAAAATGTTGAACCCTTTAACAGTTCAACAAAAGTCTTGTCCTAACTTTTTTGGATTGGCTATACGAATCCTATTTCACCATTGTGCTCTATTAGGGACAATACTACTTCTGTTGAACCATAAGCTATCACATCTTTTTTACTACTTCTTTTAGGGTTGATTTTGGTCTTCCTTTATCCCTTCAATTACTGTCAGTAGTTATCACATCACTCTTTTTCACTTGTGCAGTAGCACAGTAGCAGGTCTCATATAAACATGTCCACACCACCTTAGTCAATTCTCTCTTAATTTTTCTTCTATATGGGCTATCTTTGTATTTTCACGGACATTCTCATTCCTAGTTCTATCTTTCTTAATTTTACTACACATCCATCTTAACATTTTCATTGCCACACTCTATATGAATGTGTAGTTTCTTAGTTTCCAAACATTCAACACCATAATAGTATGGCTAGTCTTATGGTTGTTTGTAGAACTTTCCTTTTAGTTTAAGAGGTATTTTGTAGAAATTTCCTTTTAGTTTAAGAGGTATGCGCCTATCACATAACGCACCAGGTACATTCCTCCATTTCATCCATCATGTTTGATTCTATCAACATTGTCACCAATCTCACACTCTTCATAGATAATTGACCTCAAATATTGAAAGTATTTACTCTTTGGTATCTCTTGATCTTCAATTTACTACTTTCCGATTTGGATTCCTGTTTTTCACTAAAATTAACATTCTAGTTGGACCCTTTATCAGTTTTCTTCGTTCCACTTTTAGACGAGGTGGAGCTATTAATGGAGTGAGTGGAGAATGTAACCTATAAAGGTACATATATTTTGAATTATCTTCACTTGTGAATTTTGCTTATAAATTTCTGCTCCTGATTCAACAGATAAGTGGAATTCGTCAAGTTCAAGCAGAAGCGAAAGTAATTACTTAGGAATAGGGAGAAGCAAGAGGGAAAGAAAGCCAAAAGTGCATTTTGATGTGAGTTGTAATCATCAGATCTCTGGTGTATTGATTTCAATTCTTTTACTTGTTTACAGTTTTCTTTTGTTTTCTTGTTAGGAGGTTACTTTTCCAGTGAAATCATCGAGGAAGGTTCGCCGGTTCAGGATAATGCGGCTTCTTGGCCTTGCTGCTCCAATTGGGTCTCCTTTTTGCTCACTCCCCACGTAACAATTGCTTCCAAATAGTGTAGAATTTTGAAACTTTTTTGGGTTCCTTAGGTGCTATAAAGGAGCTAATACTAAACTTTCTACTCTTGTAAGAAAAATATACCTCATGTCAATTGTTTTTTATGTGATGAAGAAGATAATGTTATTTGAATACTAAAGTGTGCCTGTCCTTATAAATGTTGAATAAGTTTTGAATGCACGCAAGTTGTTGAATGACCATATCCCATCACTAGACTCAACACTGGACTCTTATGCACCTGAGACAAGACTATGGATTAGCAGTTTGCATGGTAACATAATATTTTTCATTTGGTATTTTATCATGCATACAAGCTACCTTTCTGTGCAGAACTGTTCACCAGTTTGAACGAATCTCTAGCTTGTATATTCCCCCAAATTCCACTTATAGCTTGCCTGTGCTTGAATCACCATACTTCAATTTCGTTCAATATCTTGAAGCTACTCCACTTAGTGTATAGCTGGCCCAACTACTTAGTGGATTGTTTATCATTTTTTATCTTTATGTTGATAACGACTAATTGTTTCAAGCACGCATCTTTAGAACTTGTGACAATAACGCTGACTGTAGATGTTGTAATCAATCACAAACACTACAAATCTCTTACGAACGCAATTAACTCTTAAAATCTTTTCATATGAGCTAGTATCATGAGTTTAATAATTGACACAATTTTATTTTCTATTTCCATCTGTTCATATTTGAGCCAACGATAAAAGTATGCTGGTGGGCACACCATTTTTGCAATCCAACTTCGTTTTTTGGTCCTTGCATTCATCTTTTAATTTATAGGATTCATATTAATAAATCGATCTCAAAGAACCAATCTAGGTTTTTGGGCACACTAATTACTAAATTTAGATAAATGTTATTCTAAATTCGCAAAAATATCGGAATATGAGAGAATTCAATCAAATATGTATCGACATTACAATATTATATCTACCAGGTGCAAGATCGATAAATATTGTAATCAATCTATGAAAATTTGATGTTCTCCTTTGGTGGCGTCACAAGTGGCTATTGAAATAAAACCTTAGCATGTGTTTTGATTACACCAAAATATGAAAATTTTGATAAGGAAATGTGGTACTAGGAATGAATCAGGAATGGTGCTAGGCGATTAGGTAGTTATGAGGGAAGATATCCAAAAATCTCAAAAAATAGAGAGTCATGTCAAAAAGTGACGTCGTGGAGCTGTCGACTATAGATGGTTTAGGGCACGATGATAACTATTGAGGGAGAAGCCATAAAATATAGGCTTAGTGGTCTATAAAGATGTTTCCAACGGTTAAAAGTCACCGCTTATAAATACATAGACATACACCACAAGGAAAAGATTCACAATCAACACTCCTACAAACAACATAACAGACTTATTTTTGCACTGTTTATTTTCATATTTTTCTTTTTACTTTGTAATTTTGTTATTTCTCCAGGGATTTCCTTTAATTTATTTCGAACACAATGTTCAATATAATTGTTTTGTTTTGCCATGCTCATTACTGTTTCTGTTCAATTCCATCCCATTTTGCTTTTTTAGTTCGTTAATTCACATCAAAAAAAAATAGTTTTCATTCATCTTCAAGACATAAAAAAATCAGAGGTAACCTTATGCCTCATTTCCGTTGTCTGAATAGGTACGATTAAGAACCTCACGCTGATTTGAGTTAGCAAGGTCTTAGTGTTTAGAATCATGAGCTTTTTACCGTACCCATGCCCCCACAATTTTTTATTTCCCAAAATCAGTCACTTTTAAACTTATTTTTCAAACTCATTCTCCTTTTCAAAAAGTCATTTGAAATGATGACTTCATTGTTAAAAACGTCATTTCAATTGACGGTTTCAAACTTCAGAATTTTTTTTAACTTTGGCTATAATCACTAATAAAACATCATTTAAAATAACGACTTTGAAGACGACATTTATAATTATGCCTTCACAATGTTATTTTAAACGGTTCCTAATGGAGATAGGGCATAAAAATGTTTTGTTAACTTGACAAAGTTGAACAAAACAATGGATACGTATAAAACGTCACTTGAAAATGACGTCTTTAAAGTCGTCATTCCAAATGACGATTTATACAAATAAAATCAAAAACGACTTTCTCAAATCACAGAAGCCTTAAGTCACAAATTAAACAAAATCCAGTCTCTCCTAGATCACCCTCTCCATTCCTCCGACCACTCACCATCTTCTCCGACGACAAAGACCACTCCAGCGAAGCAACCTAACTCCGGCGCTGCTCTTTTCGGCGAAGCAGCCTAACTCAAATCATCGAAGGGCTTCCCAAATCTCAAAAGTTGCTTGCCCTCTACACTCTCTCTTCTCTCTCTCTATCTCTGTCCCTTTCCTCCGACGAGTCAGACTACCACTCCGACAACCCCCACACTGAAGTTATTTTGCTTTCTCTCTCTCTCTCTCTAAAATGAGGTATAATTTACAGATTATACTTTTATTGTTTACTATGACTCTCTCCTCCGACCAGTTAGACCACCAATTTGACAACCCTTACTATAAAGGTATTTTGTTGTATCTCTCTCTCTAGCATATTGTCTTGTGGATTTAGATTATGTATGATGGTTCCTTCGCATAAAAAATAATAATTTCTCTGTGTCTCGTTACCACTAGCGTCCTAGACATATAGATAGCGAAATACATGTACAATATAATTTAGTGTCCTGACCTACTAATATTAAGGGGTTGCTCGAAAACAACGTCATGATCTGATTGTTATTATCAAGTAACTAAGGATGCGTTTGGTAACATTTTCGTTTTTATGTTTTCAAAAAATAAAAAATAGAATCAGTTTTTTTTTTTTTTTTTTTTGTGGTTAACAGTTGAATCAAAAAACGTGTTTCGATGCAGTTGTTGTTTTAAGAAATCTAAAAACTAAAACATAAAGAATGTTTGGTAATCATTTTATTTTATGTCATATATTTACATTTATTTTAATTCCTGATAAAACACATCTACATGATTATATACCAATACATCCATCAACTCAAAAAACAGTGCACAATACATCAACCCAAAATATTAATACATCCAATGTATCAATACATCAAGATATTGTTAATATTCTACCAAATACACAAGTATACCAGAATCACTTGACTAAAATCCCAATAAGTAATACAAATACCAAGAACAGTAACGCACAACACACGATGAAATTGCATCCACAACAGTAAGCATACAAAATGTGATCAATTTCTTCTCTTTCCTTCCTAAATTGGCTTGTGGGATCACAATTTCTGGGTCATCTCTTCGTGTATCGGACTCATCAATCCAAATGAAACAATCAACATGACGCCATCTTAGACATCGATAAAAAAGGCGACTGTTGTTTCTTTTTGTCCGCGCGACAAAAACATTCATATTACCATATCCACATGAGCATGAAGGTTTAATTGGTGTCATTATATGATTCATATTTCAACAATATTAATCACGACAAATTAGATATAATAATTTGTTCAACATAATATTGGAAGTTAAGAAAAAGTATAATACTATTCTAAGTAAGATATATATCAATGATGAGTTGATGCCCACAATTGATCAACAATGTCATCTCTAACATGAGCCATTTCATGCAACTAACTTGACGTTGTATCTATTTCAATTGATGCTTGTGAACTAGATCTTGCACCACCTCTACCATCATCAACATCCTCCCTTCGTTCAAAGTTAATAAACAACTGATCTTGTGGAGAGTGAATTCTAATGAATTTATGGATTGTACAACAAGTTGTGGGCATATATTTTTGTGTGGTTATGGGATAAGGTGGCATTAGTTTGAGAATGGGAAAACGAGCCTTTAAAACTCCAAAGCAACGTTCAATTACATTTCAAAGTAATGAGTCATGCGTTGTACCTTCCCACTCACTCAACACAAAATGTAAATCACATGTCAAATGAACATGCACACATAACGTTCTAAGTTAGTACATTTTGTTTTCCACGGTATGGTACTTGTTGGTCTATTGGAATACGTGCATCAACATGAGTATCATCAATTGCACCAACACAATTTTACCATTACAAACATATATCCCAAATACCATCATTTCACCAAAACATATATTTTTTAAATCATATAAAGATACAATAATACTTTCAATTACCTTAAAAAATGAATAATATTGGGGATTGAATCTGATCTGAGGTTGAATGACTTCAAAATTCGAGGGTTGTATGATATCCATTCCAAGCCTACAAACTACCTTCAACACATGCTTGAAATATTTGGAGATTGTTTCACCCGAATGCTGAAACCTTTCAGTTACTATGCGATTTCGTTCATTGTGACATATAATAAGCATAAATATAGCGACTTACTCTTGAACAGTGAGGTATCTAGAGTGTTGTAATCCTCTATTTTTTAGCTCTTTGCATAACAGCACAAAGACTGGTGGATCCATTCTAAATTGGTCGAAACACCTATCTTCATGTCCATTAATTAATTCCAATACATATTCATACCCCATAAGTTAAGATGTTCTACATGGACGTGGTCTTGAATTTTGACTAGAGTAATGATCAACTGCTATTTTAGTCATGACAATACCCATCTCATCATCACTATCAAATATCAATCTCAATTCCTCATCTGAATCCATTAGTGTCCAAACACCTATAGCATACAATAAGCATCAGTATGCAAAAACATTCATACCATTAAACTTATACAAACATCCATGCCATTAAACTTACACAAACATCCCAAATTTTAAACATAAGACAAAAAGATAGATGGACATCCCAATTTTTAACTTACACACACACATTTGATGCACAAACACACATGAAGCTAGAATGTACACTCATACACACACTAGATGCATAGACATACACGCACAAGCACACACACACCCCATATGCATAGACACAAACACACATACACACCAGATGCACATACACATAACCCAAATGCACATACACACATGAAGCCAGAATATATACACACACACACACACCAGATGCACAAACACAAACACAAACACACACACCCCAGATGCATAAACACACACACACACACACACACACACACTAGATGCATAGACACACACCCCAAATGCACACACACACACACAAAGCATATGTTAAAAAACATCAATATACCCTACATATGAAATAATAGAGTATAAAACATCAATAATAGATCTCCAAAAAAAAAACTACACAAAAATAAGCCCTAGATCTAAACAACATCATCACAGATATGAAAATAAATGAAGACCTTCGCGAAGAAAAAGGAGCTTATAACTTTGCTAGAGATGGAGATCTTCGCCGGAGATGGAGGTCTTCGCCAAAGTTGGAGAGATCGCTGGAGGAGCGTCGTCTTCGTCTAGCGCACACATAACGACGGAAATGGTTCTTGGATTTTTATAGGGTAAGGGAAAAAAAGGCTATTTTGTTGTGAAGAAGGTTCGAAGTCCAGACCTCATTAAAATAGAATTAGACCGTCTGCCTGTTTTGGTTTTTTGATGTTTTCAAAAACATCCTTTTGAATGTTTCAATATTTTGGTCTTGTTTTCAAAACAGAGCAGTAAAAAAAAGGAAAACATTCATCATGGAACAATTAAATGGCTTTAAATCCAGATGTTACTTCTTTTTTCTTTCTTTTTTTCTATTTCCAACATTACCACGAAGATGAAATCATTAATCAATATGCATAGACAATCAAAGGCATGCACTGTAGTTCATTCATAGGTTGTAGCTTCATCTTCTCGGATGGAAATGAATCACGAGTTTTAATTCATAGTTTGATGAACATTGGCTTCTGTAAATCAGAAAAAGGGAGAAAATGATTGTTCACTACATTGATGATTCCATATTATTTTGATGGTATTGTGAAGTAATTTTTTGATATCTTATCAAAAGTAAACAAACTCAATTTACGATTCAATGAGATCAATTAGACCGTTCCTCATAAATTGAGAATGATCCAACAAACTTAAAATTGAATCCAACTTTTTTGATCTAATATGTGTAGATGTAGAATAGAGTTATGGATGCTAATGTGTGTAGTGTAGTGATGGTGGGGTTGTGTTTGTAGTTTAGTGATGGTGGTGGTGGTTGTGGTTGGGGTGGTGTAGTCTGTTACAAGAAGTTGACTTTTTGAGAAATATGATATTTTTTTCACGTGTAAATTTAATGATAGCGGTATTAAGTCAATATAGTAAGGGTGTTGACTGAGATAACTATTCAACTTAAGCCAAAATTGGTGTTAAGCCAAAATTGTCATTCATTTCTATTTAGTACAAATTAAAAACTTTAATCCTAGTTCAACTATAATTGATGTTCTACTATTAAAAGACACCTAATATTATTTTTGATGTCGTTATTATAGAATTGCTACAAATGGCTGGAAGATGTGCATCTGTGATGATTTATTATGGTGGTAACATTATTTATGGTCCTAAGGGTGTATGCTACGATATTGCTCATAAGCGTTTGATAAAGTTAACGCATAACACAAGTCACTCAGCATTGGTGAATAGGTTGCATGATATGACAGGGATAGATAGAAATAAATACAATTTAAAGCTCATATGTAGATTCCCTACAACATTGGGACACAACTTGACAAAATATATGGAATTACAAATTGTTAACAACGATGATGTGGAGTCGATATTGGATGTTGTATTTGACAATCAAGTTGTCAATAGTGTGGATTTGTACGTGAAGAAAGATGTTAGGTACGATGACATTGTTGGAAGTTAGCAAGGTTGGTCTGATGGCGGTACATACTCTTCATTTCTCACATAAGAACCGTATATTCCAATAGTTCTACCTTCTACTATGATGGATGATTATTGCACCCTTGTGGTGATGTAGTGTATAGAAGAGAACAATCGATATAGATATGCACAGTTAGAAACATGGCTCAACACTTTTGTTAAATGCTACCATAGGTAACAAGGGGATCGATATGATACCATAGGTAACAAGGGGATCAATATGATTGTGGTGAGCATGGGTTTGGCAACAATAGACCCTGTCCAAGAATTAGTATTTCAACAAAATCCTAATCCTGCATATGAAGGAATGCGTGCTAATGACTACAACGATGATTATGAACAAGAAGAAGTGTATGAAGAATTATTGACGAATGAGTATGATGATGACGATGACGTTGGTTAGGGATGTCAATGGACCGAAGCGGGGGCGAGGGGTGTAGTCTCCATCCTCGTACCCGCTTAAAAAACTCCGTCCATCCCCCGGTCCACCCCCGTTAACGGATATAGTTTTCATCTTCATCCCCGCCCGTGGGTAAATTTCTAATCCCCGCCTCCGTCCCCGCTTCCCCCGTATCCGCCCAAGCCCAAGCTCAACCAACATAATGGAATAAATTGGACTAATATGCACGCCCCTAAGGAGGGTCACTTTGGATTTATCCTTGCGAAAGTAAATCCTAAATATCTACAATCACCAGCAAATTATACGTATATTTCTCTTGAGTTTTGTGTTCTCGTGTATTTCAGGGTTTTTATGAGGGAAGAGTACTAAAAGGTAGTGTTTATTGCACTCCCACATTCTGCGAATTAAGAAAACTATACAAAATGACAGGTGTTTTGGTGCAGGTACAACATAAGGTGGAATTAGACTATTGATTCAATTCCAACATGAGGTGGAACTAGCCTATTTATTCCATTTCAGTTTTTACCGGATTGTATTACTATTTTTTCTTATCACAACTATATTGTGTTTGGGTCTGAGGTTTAGACAATGTATAAAACTTTTGTTCTATAAGCAATCCTTATTCTTATAAATATGAAAGAATTCTTGCATCCAATCCCATCAAATACCAGGATTTTTAAAGAAAACTTTTGGAATTTATGGCGATGAGCTAGTCTCATTCAACCAGCAAATCTAACACAGACAAGTTTCATGCTCAAGATGTGCAAGATAGAAACAATAACCTGATCAAGTGCTATGTTACACTCAAGAAACAATATGATAACCTCTTTCTTGTTATTCACAAGTTACACAATTGTTAATTATGCAACTAAAAACCAAGGGTGAACTGTGCCTATGCTTTATTTTGAGACCAAAATAATACTAAAAGTTGTGGTATGTTAAAAAAAAAAAAAAAAGAATAGAAACACACTAATATTCGAGAAGACAAAAAAAAGTAAAATCTACAAGTTCATAACAAGAACAGAAACACACTAATACCTAATGCCTCCACTCAAAGGTCCGTAAACAAAAATTAACACATACACACACATCAATATGAATGTATATTTGAAATCACACAATGAAACTAAGCTGGCAACTAATCTGTGAACTAGGAGTGGTCACAAATATCTTAATTTTCAGACAAAATTAGTAGCGTATACATACAAATTGAGTCAAGCATAGATGATAGAGTGTCCATGAAAGCACAAAAGTACATATATGGTACCTTGAAACTGGCTGGAGAGACGAGATGGTAGGGTAGAACTTTACTCGATCTGCTGGATTGAAACTAAAATGGATTAGGTGAGAATGAAACTCGAATGGATTATGAGAGATTACCTGTCTTGGTCAGCCGATACCTGGAGACGATGGAAACCTGCAATGAGGGAGAGACGATGGAGGGATGGGAGAGATGATGGAAAGAGAGAGACAGAGCGATGGAGGCGACTGATAGAGGAGAGTAAGTTAGGGCTTTAACTTGGAAGTATATATATAGAGGAGAGTAAGTTAGGGCTTTAACTCGGTCCACTGCCATCCCTAACGTTGGTAATTCTGTTGAGACCTAGGATGAGGTTCGTACGCACGAGCCCGAGTCACCATTCTTCAAAAACATTGAATCTGTGACCCAGAATGAAGTAGATATATTTTGCAAGTTGCATAAATTAAAAATATGGGATCCAACAAGAGCTGAATTGTCAAAGAGTCTCGTGTTTAGGAATAAAAAAGAGTTGGAGATGACAATGAAATTGTATTCATTGAAGATGCATAAACAATATATTGTTGTGGATACAAACAAAAAGAGATGGGTTTTGAGGTGCAAGATGCATGAAGAATGTGGATGCAAGCGGAGGCTACGTGTGCCATTGAAGGCCAAACACGAAATGTTTGAGATCACAAAGTATGAAAGATTTCACACTTGTTTCTACCCAATGTTGAACTAGGACCATTGTCAGCTTGATATGGACTTTATATCCCAGTGGATTGAAGGCGTTGTTCGGGTTACACCAGAAATAACAATGTTTGTTATCATAGAAATGATGAGATATCAAATATTTGATAACGTACAAGAACGTGTGGCATGCAAAGAATAAGATCATAGCAAAACTTTTCGGTGACTGAGATTATTCTTACAACATCTTGCCAAAGTTTATGAGTGCTCTTGTGAAGTACAAACCGAGGATGATTATAAGGTGGTAGTACAATGCTCGTGTTCCCACATTTGTAATAATTGGCAGAGTGTTCTGAGTTTTAAAGTTTTGATTGATGGATTTGTTTATTGTCGGCCTATAATCAGTATTGATGTCACATTTGTGAATGTAAAGTACAAGCATAAGCTTCTGATTGCTATTGGTATTGACGCTCAGGAACATATATTTCCTCATGCACTTGCATTTGTAGATGAGGAGAGTCGTAACAGTTGGGGTTGGTTCATATATCATCTACGAGATTTATAGTGTCGAATAGAGAAGGTCTATGTTTAATATCAGATCGACATAAATGTATAATCACTGTAGTGAAACAAGTTGATTCTGGGTGGAATAAGCCACACGCTTATCATTATTTTCTATCTTAGGCATGTACAAAGCAATTTCAACACAAGTTTCAAGGACACATACCTAAAAGAGCAAGTGTGGAAAGCTGGTACATCACATCAGATTCGCAAGTTTAATTTGAAAATGGAAGAAGTGAAAAAAGCCAATCCCGAAGCGTGAGCGTCATTAAATAAGATTCCAGCACAGTAGTGGACACTTGTCCATGATGGTGGTCGTCGTTATGGAACTACCACAACCAATGTTTCCAAGGTGTTCAATTGTGCACTAAAAGGTGCAGGGATGCTTCCCATCACAACATGTGTGAAAATCATATTCTATCGGCTTGCCAAATACTTTTGTGAGCGACGTGAGCACGCACTATGCTGCATAGATAAGGGTATGGAGTTCTCGCCTGATGCAATCGAATTTATGTGACCCAACCAGAGCAACGTAGGAAAGTGTGATGTTACACGAACGTCCATGAACTTGTGGAAGTTCGCAATTTATAAAATGTCTTGTTCTCATGTAATATTCACATTTTCATGTTAGTTCTTAGCATTTAATAGATCTAGTGTTCAACATCCATGTACTTGAGTCAACTTGGGCACCTGAATTTCAACATCTGCACCATCAAGACTACTAAGATGATATCCATGGCCTTACATTATGCCCTGATAAGTCGTTGGGCCGAGGACTTAAAGGACGTCCAAAGACATCGTGTATACGCAATGAAATAAATTTCTCGATAGAAGGGTGCAAAGTAAACCACAACGGGATTTTTTTGCAGACACGACACGATTATGCCGAACTTGTCCAACAAAGAACCAATCAACTTGGGTCACCCACTTTAAATATGTTGTGTGTAATCAAATGTGGTTATCTTATTTGTATGGTTATGTTGCACCTAGGATTGATGATTTCTGTTGTACTAATTTACTCATGTTAACAATGTATTACTTTCATTTCGGTATGTAATTTATTGGTTATGTTAACATATGGATGCTTTATGTTGTCCTTTTTTGCTTATGTTAACAAGTTTCATAAATTGAAAGCATGTACTTTCTTGGTTGGACAACATGTTTATCCGAAAATAACCATCATTTATGGATGCTTTATGAATATATAGTTATTATCACCTATTTGACATATATTGTTTGTATGTAACCGAGTATGTAAAAATTGAACATTTCGATCCTGTCTAGGCCGAGATTGAAATTTTAGAGGATTCGTTACTTGTTTCATATCCGGAACTTTTTAATTTTTTGAATTTAAATGATGATGCGTGAGACACTTTTATTCCATCAAGTTTATGTGTATGTGGTCAACCTCTATATTGTTATGAATATCAACCGCATTATTGACAAACTATTTTTTATACAATCTCATGTAATAAATTTATTATCATTTTTCATATGTTGTATTTTTTGGTATGCTCATGGTTTGTAAATTTTGTTTTTGCTAAACATGACATTGTTCGATGAATTTAAAGCATTGTTTTGAATCTAAACAAAAAAAATTTAGTTAAAAAAATTGAAAACATGATGCAATTAAATATTACAAACAAAAATTTTTAGTTAAAAAAAAAATTGAAACATGATGAAACTAAATATCAGAAAAAAAAAATGTGTGATTATAAAGTTATTTGGAATGATGATTTTAAAGGTGTCATTTCAAATGAAGATTTTAAAAGCATCATTTTAAATGACAACTTTACAACACCTCACATCGTTAGATTACTCTTTAAATTAGTTGTTGAAAGATATCATTTCGAATGACGTCTTTAAAAGTGTCATTTTAAATGACGTTTTATGAGTAAATATATCTCATGCTTGAAGAAAATTCTCAAGGTTTAAAGCATTATTAGGAATGACGTTCTTTACCATGAAGACGTTAATTGATATGACATTTTTAAGGAGAGAGTGAGTGAGTTTAAGAAATAAATTTAAAAGTAATCGGTTTTGGGAAATAAGATTCTTATAGGTACGAGTATGATAAAAAACTCTTGGAATCATCAAGTCCGTTCGAACATTGACATGTCCGCGAGTTAAAATAAGCCAAAGTCATGGGATGAGATTATAAATTCTGTTATTTTTTTTTGGATGTTTCCTAGTGACAAATTGTTGGTGAGATTTTTCATTCAAATGACTAATGCTGAATACTAATGAAATTATTTTTTTTTCTATTTTCTTCAATCTTTTTTTGGGTGGTCTATAGTAATTCAGTTTTTTTTTTTTTTTGTAAAAAAAAAAAAAACAGATTTTTGTAATTAATCAAATTGTTGGTCAATGAAGGAGTACTTTAGAAGAACAAACATACACACTTTCCCTAAAATTATTCCATCCGACAACAAACTTATAACTTATAATCTAACTAATCCTATGTCTAAAGACACGAAGAAACATAAAATTCGAGCGACTAAAAAATCGATCACATTATATTAAATTAATTTTTTTCTATTCATTTATTTGATTACATCATTTAAAAATTATTTTTACCCATTATTTTTTTAAAAATATCGACAATTTTTTTTCAAAATACATAATCCGATAAAATTTTCTCAACATGTGTTTACTATCGTATATAGATAATATCTGAAAATAAAAATTACGATAAACTAGAAATTAATTAAATATTAAATGCTTGAGTATTTGATAAGATGAATGATGTGATAGAATTGGGGGAGAAAATACGTAGGGGATAAAATTCAACTTCTCAAGAGATTTATTATATATAATTATCTTTAATTTTTTAAGCAAGACTCCTTCAAAAGCCTTCGGGCAACTGAAGGATTTTAGCTTCACCGAGAGAAGAGCAAGACAAGATCTTTTCTTGCTCGCTTCGCTCGGGTCACTGATTGTCTGATTGAACCTTCCACCAGCTCTTCCCCCCCTACTAACCCCCCCCCCCCCCGCGGTAATGAAGCAGAGCTGGTGGAAGGCCCTCGTTCAAGAGGAAACCAGGCATTCTGTTAGTGTTCCGCCAAAAGGTATATCGTGAATGATGGTAAGCTATTCAAAAGAGGCTTACCGGGAATTATGTTGGGATGTCTATCAGGTGATGAAGCGATGGAGGTCATGCACTAATCACATGCTGGCACCTTGGCGAAGCACCAAGGAGGAGGGCGAAAGTAGTTTCAATATTTGCTGAAATCAGAGAAAAAAGGGAAATCCCGGCTTGTTCGCCGTTACGTCTGGAAGGTACTCGACTTCTTCTAGAAAAGTAAGGCCGATCGCCTTGGCTAAAAAGGAATGAGACTTTCACGACTATCAGGGCACCTACTGAACTAGATGCAACTCAAAAGAAAGCTCCAACTTTATCTAGTGAAGGTTTAGGCTTTCTTTGCCTCGGACAAGCTTTTTTCTTTCTTTGCGGAGAGTGTCACTTAACCATTCCCCTCCTGCAGCCAAAGTTATAGTGGTTGTAGCATCCACCGGTAATGTGTGGAAGAGGTACTGATTTGCTGCTCGAATGTTGAATGAAATCAAATATCGAATGGGTCTGGCGAATGACACTTTTTTCGGTAAAGGTCCCACCTTACCTTTAAAAAAAAAGTAGCCGAGCCGTTAGCGTCGCAATATGTTTTTTGGCATGCCACTGTTTTCAGACGGAAGCCCTGACCAGGGGCTTCCAGAAAACAAGTGGCGACCGCTGTAGTATCGGAGTCCTTCGCCTACCTCTCGGATATTCCGACTTGCAGCCATCAATGTCTGCGTTCTTGTACTCTCTTGGTATCTCAGCCACTTTATACCATGCTATACTGCTCTATACTTCACTAGTGCAGTCAGTCACCGCTCTATACCTCACTAGTGTAGTCAGTCATAGCGCTTTACTTCTATTAGTGTTGGTTTGACATGGTCTACGCGTTATTGGTTCCCGTAAGAGGTGCGATTGCCCGGGAATTGAGACAACAAGGCCCTATTCCTTCTGTGAAGAAGGAATAGAGTAAGGCCTTGACTGCTCTAATTTAACAAGGCCTTATTCCTTCTGTGAAGAAGGAATAGAGTAAGGCCTTGACAAAAATAAAACGCTTTTTTCCCCATAGAACAAGGCCCTATTCCTTCTTGCAAATGCTGTCTCTAAATTGAACAGCCCTTGTATTTGATTTTCACTCCCTGAAACGACAGCGGAAAACAATCTGTTGCCGCCGACAGATCAAAAGAACGCAAAACGTCCCATTTTGACAAGCGGCGGAGAGGCCCTTTGCTTGACTTGAGCTCGAAAGAGGTGGGCAGTCGTGCAGTGCTGTAGCTAACGCGTTAAGTATCCCGCCAGGACGGAGGCTTGAAGTCTCAGATGAGATTGCCAAATTGACTATCTTCATCCAGAATTCATGGTCCAAAAGAAAGGGCCTTCTTGACGCTTCTAGGACGGCTTTCCTAGGATCAGGCCTGTTTTGGGCCTGAGTTAAAATAAGGTGGTTTGAACATAGGCTCAAACATGATTTGAAGGGTCTTAGCTACGCCATGCGTTCAATACAAAATCTGGAAAGCTGCAGGGATGACAAAAAGAGGGCGCTTTCCTGTGTTGCACTGAAAAAAAAGGACCGAAGATAAAAAAAAAAAAAAAAAAAAATCCTTATTTTTTGTAGAGAACCACCCTTTAGTCTTTAAACTTTTGTTATGTCCATTTGATTCGTGCACTGTTGTATTAAGACTTTGGGCTTTTTAAATTCCACTCTATGATGGTAAATTTTTAAAAATTATCCTAATAAGTGTTCTGAAGTTGATCCTCAAATGTAAACCTGTAAGTGGACCAAACTGAGCTTAGCACTGGTAAACAAAGTGTTTAGGGGGGTGACTAACTAAGAATTATGACGAGCTCCAAACATCATCTTTAAACTCGATTAGTTAATTTTTTTTTCAAACATTAGTTTGACTTAGTTAAGATTGTATGATTGAACGATTCGAGTTGAAACTTTTGTTCGAGTTTAAACTCAAATTTAGACTGATGTTTAAAATCAAGGTCAATTTTTTTTAAATATAATATATTTTGGATTAATGAATTGTACAAGTAATTATTTGGATTCAACTCATTCATTAAACAGTAAGTTTCCTACTCCTACGATCTATTTTAAAATAAAGTTAGAGCAATATTTAGGACCCACAATTAATTTAATAATTATGATGAATTAAATTAGTAATAGTAAATAAAATCAACAAAATAAATGTAAATAATATTTTTTATCAAATTAATTAAAAAATATATTAACGGTCATTCTCACCCCCAAATCTGCGTCATCAAAAACCCTGCTGGCAATTGCGCTGTCTCGGCGCGTTGTCTTTGCCTTCATATTCTTCTTCCTCTTTCCAATTCCTGCTTCTGTTTTTCGAATCGGTGCTCTCTCTCTCTCTCATTCATGGCATCTTCAAGTTCCGGCAACTCTATACCTGCCCCAGGTATCCAGAATTCACGATTTGCATATGTTTTTGTGTATCTTTATGTACACGGAATGATTCTTTCAGCTTCTTTCTTCTTACATTGGATATCAATTTATATTCCAGAGGCAGTTCAAGTTGTGGTTTCGTTATTGGCAGATGAGTCTCCAATTGTTAGAGAAGCCTCCATAGCTTCTCTCAAGGACATCACTTCACTGTATCGCCATCTTTTTCTCCGTCCACTGCTTTTTCATATTTTTATATGAATGTTTTTGTTTATTACATATGTCTTGAGTTTAATTGGGTAAATTCTTTGCAATTTCAGAAACCCACTTTTGGTTCTTGATTGTTGCTCCAATGTCTCCCGAGGAGGCCGTCGAGTACTACTTCCTCTTTCTTTCTTTCTCTTTCTCTCTATATGTGTATACAATTACTGGAGTGTAAATGGGGTTTTTCCTTGTTGTGTATTTAGCGTTTTGGGAATATGGCTGCTGTTTTTCAAGTGATGTCGGTTGCAATCAGAGGTTTAGACAAACGAGAAGTTGACCCCGATTATATGGCAAAGATTGCCAAGATTGCCACTTCTGAGGTCATCTCATCGAAGGTACAATCATTTAATCTTGGTCAGTTAAGTCATATTTTGGGGACCGCTTAATTGTTTTGATTTTGTTATGTATGCTGGAACGTCTGACCTTTGTTTCTGTTCTAAATCAACTGAAAAGATAAATCAACGTAGCATTCTGTTGTCGATCAAATATGCCTTCAAAGACCTAATAAGCTTGACTGTCTTCAGTTTTTTGGAGATCCAGTAAAATAAATTCTGCTGATATCAAGTTTTAAGTCTTATTTGTGAATGGCAATATTCAGGTTTAATTCTTCATTTATTGTGATACAAGCTTTATTTTTATGTCATATTGACCTACACCTTATTTATAATATATTTTTTAGTTTTCTCCCTCCCCTCATGAATCACCTCATTCTAATTGTTGTTTTCCGCTTTATCTTGGTGTAGGAACTTAATGCAGACTGGCAAAGGGCTGCAGCAGGCGTACTTGTTGCAATAGGCTCACATTTGCCTGACCTGGTTAGGTCTCTTGATTTGGTTGCTTATTGAATGAATTCTGTTAGTGTTTTTTGTTAGGAGACCATATATTTGCACATTTGACGAATTATGCTGAATAGCTTTTAAGAATTTTGCATAAGGAGCCTTATTTTTCTTCTTTTTTTGTTTAAGTTAAGAAACAGTAGGGCCTCTTGTGTGTGGTTTACCACCCCTATCCAACCCCCCCCCCCAAAAAAAAAAAAAAAAAAACCACCACCACCACCTTTCTTTGAACATATAAGAACGAAATTTTGTGCAACCAGAATCTGAAGGGTTGGGTCAGAGGGCTTATATATCCTAGAAATGGTGAAGAGCTCGGAGATGAAAATCTCTAAAATCATTAGAATTGAAGTCTAGAATGCATTATGATATGGGGTGCTGTCAAGGATCAAAATATCGTTTTGAAACAGTTGAACATCCGAAACGTTTCCGTTTCCAAAGAGACCGAAACGAATTAGTGATGAAATCAAAATTTTAATACTTCGAGGTGTTCTATAATGTTTCGAAATATTTTGTTATATTTCAATGCATTTACACAATTATTTCAGAATATTTCAAGGTATTTTAAGATATTTTGACCAATATTTTGAAAAAATAATTCTTAAATTTTTTATTTTTTTTTCATTCTATTTTCGAAACGGGTCGAAACGTTTCCGAAACATGTCGAAACATTTCCGTTTCCTAGGTGATCGACACAATACCCCGAAACGAAATTTTGATCCTTGGGTGCTGTACCTCTTTCACCCTGAAAATGTATTTGTATTACATTGTTGCTTGTCTGCTACTAATGGGAAATAAATAAAAATGACGGGACACTTGATAAGCCGCAACTCTTGCAAAGACGACTACAAAAGTTCTGTTTCGTTCCAATCCTCTAGAAACAACTAAGTAGAAGGGGCAGCGTAAAATCAACTTGACAAGCAGTTGTCATGGAAGGATGGTGGAGAAAAAGGAGTAGAAGGGGTAGTTCGCTGGAATTTCTTTCTTTTTCTTTCTTTTCTTTGTTGAATTTTCTTTCATATCTATTCTGATCCAAATATTTTAATCACTGTATTTGAATATTAATGGACTGTATCTGGTAGACACTCACACACAAAACTCTCTATCTCTATCTCTCCCCCTCCCTCTTTATGCTGTGCTTATTTAACGTTCCTATATTTTGTTTTTTTTTTGCTTTCCTAGATGATGGAGGAAATATTTCTTCATCTCTCGGGGCCACATTCAGCTCTTCCAGCTATGGTTCAAATACTTGCAGACTTCGCTTCTTTTGATGGTTTGTTATTACACTTCCTCTTTTTTGTTGCAGTTTGATCAGATTGCGTGGTATTGTGTTTTTGGGTTGATTCCAATTTGTGTGCTTAAACTAAGTTTCTGCTGCATCATCAAATTTTAATTTGAAGCTTTGCAGTTCACACCTCGACTTAAAGGCGTACTTTCACGAGTTCTTCCCATCCTTGGAAACGTGAAGGATGCCCACCGGCCAATTTTTGCAAATGGTAGAATGGTTGTTTTGGTTTTACTATTTGAATTATTTACTTATGGTGGTAGCTTTATGGAACTTTCTTGTATTTTGCTGCATTATTGTAAGGTTTTTGTTATAGATAAGGGCAGTATGTTGTCCATCTTGAATGTAATCAAATCTTGATGGCATGCAAGCTTAGATGCATTTCTTCCAAGCTACTTGAATTTTCTTTTTGGAATTACTCTCTCCAAGGGACCTTTCTTTATGTTGGTTTTCGAAGAGTGTTGATGCAGGTTGTTACTTTAGGCACCAAGATGAAAATAAATCGACTAGATTGGGAAAGGAATAGGGATTAGGGTTTCGGGTATGATAATGGTGTATGAAAGGAGTTGGGATTTTTGTAGGAGTTGATAGGAACATGGAATGGGGGGGGATTTTATAGCTGTTTCTGTGACTTCTGTTTTATGAATGGTACTCGTGGAGAGTGATTGGCTCTGTTTGTGGCATGTTGTTGAATAATTGTACCGTTGGTGGGCTAGGATTTTTTTTTTTGTTGGGTTTTAGCAAAACAAAGTTGCAATTACATCTGCTTTAGGACTTCCAAAGGACTTAAAAAAAATATAAAGCAGCGTGGAGTTGAAGAATAGGAAAGGAGAAATGAAAGAGAAGAAAGGGGAGAAGCCTAGGCATCACTTCGTCTTTAGGCCTCACAATTTGACAATTAGTCACTATGTGATTGTGCCTACAAATCACTACTTGTCCTCTTTTCAAAACATGGCTAATACCCCAATGGTTCGAAGTGTCAGACAATACTAATACGACTTCGTGAGTTGTATTTGGAATGAGGCCTTTCATTTTGATAACGTTCCGTGTAAATCACGAGTTGACTCTCATGGTCGACTCAAAGAAGTGTTGGAAAACTCAACTGAGTTGTCCAAGTCATGACTATTGTAGGATTAATTTGTTGGAAAAGTCCTGTTATTAATTTGACTATATTCTCTCTTGTATAGTGTTTAGATTGTGATTCTTTGACTCATATACAGCATTCAAGTGTTGGTGTCAGGCCTGTTGGCAATACGACGTGGATTTCTCTCTGTTTTCGCTTCTTGATGGTGATGTCATGTGAGATTAGTTTATGTGTTTCGGTTCGTATTAGAAACCTATATTCTTATGCAGATTTTTTTTGTCTGAGACGAATGTGGTATTTAATGCAGGTCTTTCTTGAATTCTGCCTTTGAGCTTTTATTGAGAGTTTGGGCCACGTCACGGGATCTTAAGGTTTGCATCTTTTTTGTTTTTTTCATCTCCTACCCATCACCAGTTATATTTTTGTTCTTTGGATTACGTATGTACTTATTACCTTTTGAATTCTTGCATTTGTTGTTCTTTGAAAAGTAATGTTTTTTCAGGCCATGTGCCTGACATTCCACCTCTAGTTTTGTTTTGCATATGAAGGGGCTCATGTTTGCAGAGTATGTTTTAAAAAATGTGGCAATAGGATCCCATTGACATGTGCTCACTTGAGTAATATAGTACGGGTAGTTGCAGCAATCCCCTAAATTTGTTTGTTGGTATTACTTGCAATTTTGTTATGATCAAGGATCAAAATTTCGTTTCGGTGTATTGTTTCGGTCACCAAGAAAACGGAAACGTTTTGACGTGTTTTGGAAACATTTCAACCCGTTTCGAAAATAGAATGAAAAAAATAAAAAATTTAAGAATTATTTTTTCAAAACATTGGTTGAAATATACCAAAATATGTTGAAATATCTTGAAATATTCTGAAATAATTGTGCAAATGAATTGAAATATAACAAAATATTTTGAAATATTATGGAACACTTCGAAGTATTAGAATTTCGATTCCATCACTGATTTGTTTCGGTTTCGTTGGAAACGGAAACGTTTCGGTTTCCTTGGAAACGGAAACGTTTCGGATGTTTCGACCGTTTCGAAACGATATTTTAATCCTTGATTATGATGAAACTTTTTTTTTTGTTGATTGAACCTTAACTAGTGCCACATGAATTTGAGCTTTGAAAAGATTGAAAATTAAGCAGGTAAGAACGTACTCTATCGTTTAAAAAGCAGGTGTACCATGATTTGATATTTTCTTGAGCAAATTATATAACGATTTAGCTCTTTTCTAACTTTCTCATTGAGCTAGATTTTTCAAAGGTCGGTCACGACAGTTCTTTATTTTCCCATTGTATTCTAGATAAGCCATTTGTATTGTAGACTATGCCATAGGCAGTAGGTGGTGTGTTAGTATAATAAGGTAACCCTATCGCATATGAGAGCCGAAAGCTCAATAAGACCGACGAGTGACTTCTTGACCCAGAAGAAACTCATGCTAAAAAAAGGACGATGGCAAGCAAGACAAACTTGCCAAAAGCTTCAAGGGCGAACAATTTTGTGCTTCTATACTAAACCTGCTTCCTTCCATTGACTACATGTGTTACAAGTAGGTACTGCTAGGCCATGGTACTTTGTTATAGAGCGTTTGGTATTGGGTGGCTGGCTGATTACAAATCTTAACAATATGAGGAAATATATTGAACAACAAAACTGGTAGAATGAATTGGAATTTTGCAGAGTAAATTATGTGGCTTAGACTTTAGCGGGGGCGAAGGCATCGTTGTCATTTGATATGGGTTCAAGACATTGTTGAAAATATTTATCAGAAAATAGAAGTAAACTTGGTAGTTCAAAACAAATCATGGTATCATGTTGACTTCTTTAATTTTTAATTCAGTTTGACGACTAAATGTTCCTTTTGTGTGGAAGTATAGCTATGGATGACATCAAGGCACATCTAACTTTTAAGAAAAATCATTCTATTTTTTGACTCGTTGTAGGTACTATTGTCAAAGCTAGTTTTGAGCCAATATTAGTTTGTATCATAGTTACCAAAATTCAATAAATCCCAGACGACCCATGATCTGGGTACATACTAATCATAAATTATTTCGCTTTGGAATATGTAGCACATATATAAAATATATATTAGGGTTAATTACACTAGAGGTCCCCAAAGTATAGGGTTTGTCTCATTTTGGTCCCCAATGTTTCAATTGCATCATTTTGGTCTATAAAGTATTGAATATGTTTTTATATAATCTTTTAAGTAGACAACGTCCAGATTGCTAATAATTTTTTATCATAAACTTGTCACATATTACCTAAATATGGTCAAAAAATAATTTTGATAACACTTAAACAAAATTTGGGTAGCTCTTGACAAAAAATGTGCAATAGGGATAGCTTTTGACCAAAATTTGGGTAGTTCATGATCAAAATTATGTAATTTGAGTAGCTATTTTGAGTAGAAATTTAGTCAAGAATTATCTAAATTATTTTTTCGTCCATATTTAAGTATCACGTGACAAGTTTATGATAACAAATCGTGAGCAATCTGAACGTTGTCTGCTTAAGGGACCATATAGAAATATATTCAATACTTCAGGAACCAAAATGATCCAATTGAAATATTGAGGACCAAAATAAGACAAACCTCATACTCTGGGGACCTCCAGTGCAATTAACCCTATATATTAATTGACTACGTGTATATGGATTTATAATTGTATATTATTTTAGATAAATGATAACTGACTTGGTGTTCATGGATGTTCTGCGATATAGAATGTTGTATATAGTAGTGAAAAAAATTTAGATAAGAGTTCCAAAAGGAATTACGACCTAAAATACTATACCTGCTAAACCTACCGCCATCGTACCGCGTACCTAAGAAAGTATCGTATCACGTACCCGTAACATGTACCAAAGTAACCCACGATCCAGGTAACGTTGGTTTATCTTATTTGCTGCTACTCAGATTGGTTTATGATTAGGTTTTAGAAAACCCCACCACCACCCCCACCCCCACCCCACCCCCACCCCCACCTCTCTAAAAAAAAAGGGAGAATTACATTCACACCCTTTGAAGTTTGTCACTTAATCATTCAGACCCCCTGTCATTTGAAGTATTACACTCAGACCCCCTGAAGTTTGTACACGCGTAACACTTAGACCCCTGCTGTAAATATATCCATTAATAAATTACATTCAGACCCCCTGAAGTTTGTAAATATATATTACTTAGACTCCTTAAGTTTAAAATATTATACTTAGACAAAAAATACATCAATTAAAGATAGAATATCAAATATTTTAAATTTTACAATTAAAATTCATGTTCTAATTGTATCATTTATTGAAATAAAATAAAAAATAAAAATTCAATTTTTTCTTAAAAAATCGTAATTAGTATATAATTATATTGTCTATTGGAATTTAATTTGGTCGTTTAAATGACCAAATTAAAATACCGAACTATCCCAATTGAAGCTAAAAGATATTGTGTTCATTACAATTTGACCCCTTGTTTAATTTTTTTAGTTTTATTCTAATAGATATTATAATTGCATATTAACTATGTATTTTTTGAAAAAATTAGATTTTTATTTTTGATTTTATTTAAATAAATGACATAATAGAACATGAATTTTGGTTGCAAAATTCATGTTCTATTATGAATGACTTAGACCCCTTGTTTGATTTTTTAGTTTTATTCCAATAGATAAAATATCAAATATTTTAAATTTTACAACCAAAATTCATGTTCTATTATACCCCTTGTTTGATTTTTTAGTTTTATTCCAATAGATAGTATAATTGTATACTAATTAGTAATTACAATTTTTTAAGAAAGAGTTGAATTTTTATTTTTAATTTTATTTCAATAAATGATATAATAGAACATGAATTTTGGTTGTAAAATTTAAAATATTTGATATTTTATCTTTGATTGGAGTATTTTTGGTCTAAGTATAACATTTTAAATTTAAGAAGTCTAAGTATTATATGCGTACAAACTTCAGGGGGGTCTAGGTGTAATTTATTAACTGATATATTTACAGCAGGGGTCTAAGTGTTACGCGCGTACAAACCTTAAGAGGTCTGTGTGTAATATTTCAAATGTCAGGGGGTTTGAGTGATTAAGTGACAAACCTTAGGAGGTCTGGGTGTACTTCTCCCAAAAAAAGAAAAACCCGAACTGTGTCCATCTCAAAATGGTATTACTTGTTCAACATTGTTTTCCCCGGCACTTGAGAGTTAACTTTTTTTTTAATCTAGAGATTAAGGAACCAGGTTCCGTTATATGATCTAGTTTTGTTTTGACGACAGGTTCGCACATCTACCGTTGAAGCATTGGGTCAGATGGTTGGTCTTATACCCCGAATGCAGCTGAAGGCAGCTTTGCCAAGGCTTGTGCCTACTATATTGGAACTGTATGATAGATCCTACTTCATGATGCTTGAAACTAGATATTCTAGATGATATATCTATCTATGCATATATAATGCGCGATAACATTATATATATAGCATGTAGAGTATTTACATGTGACTACAATAGTATATGTGCATTTGCACGTGCATGCTGTGCTTGTGCAATGGTCTATTGGGAGAACCAAAGATTAATATCCTTGGAAGAGTCAAAATTATGAATTGAAAAAAAATGGCCTAATGCGCGAGAATCCATCACTGTTGAGCATGGGAAGGGTTAAGTGTATGCGGCCATATCTCCATCTGCATAGAGGTTGTGTTCGTGACCGTGACTCGAAATATAGTGCCCAGGTCATAATGGAGTAATCTCCTCACTGTCTCTGAGGCTTGCCGTCCGTGCTCTTCATCCCTCCCGCATATCCGATGTTTTTTGATACATGCATGAACATCAAGTGGATTTTACCATTGTTTTTTCTTCTTCTGTTAATCAGGTATAAGAAAGACCAAGATGTTGTCTTTTTGGCCACATGTAGCCTCCACAATCTCTTAAATGCCTCGTTACTTTCGGAAAGTGGTCCTCCTCTGCTTGATTTTGAGGTTAGGAGATGTCACTGTCATTCCTGCTGGTCTACATATAATTAATAGTCTTGGTTTTAAGATTCATCTCTTAAGATTATTTGCTAAGTGATCTTTCTAACTTAGAGTCTTAAAAGGACAGCTTGAGATATGTAGAAGAAACTTGCTTTCATTCTCCTTATTATATGCATTCAATGTTAATTTTTTTCCCTCAATTGTAACCAAGAATTCGGAAATGAAAGCAAGTCTCTACTCTGAAAGTTTTTACTTGTAATTTTGTAGTTGAGAAAAGCATGATATCAAGTCTTTCATTTCTGTCTGTAATTTTTTTCGTCTCTTCTAAATTTTAAATGGGAATGGTGAAAACCATAAGATGAAGAAATGGGGCAAATTGGTTCACAAATGGAGTCCCCACTTATGTCTTTATCTAATAAACTCTTGTGTTAACATGTGTATATATGCATCACTTCATTAGATTTCCGATGTTGGAGTAACTTGTGTGATGTGACATTTAATTATTAATTAATACACTTATATGTATGACATTTGTAAATATACCTATATGTCTGTATATGTTATGAATATATTCAGTTCCTTCTGTGATTCTCGTATCTTTGTAGAGATGGTACATTATTTGAATGCTATGTTTACTTCCGTTTGTGTGATGGCTATTCTATGTTTTATTCTGGCAGGACCTCACACTTATTTTATCAACACTTCTTCCTGTGGTTTGCATTAATAACGATGGCAAAGATTGTGCAGACTTTTCATTGGGACTGAAGGTGTTCATAGGATAGCCGTCAGCCTATTCTATCTATGAATTTGTCATTCATTATATGGTTATGAAAAAATTGGGGAAATTCTAATTTGGTAGCTCCTCCTAAGCTCATGTTGTTATATCCTGAAAACTTGGGTGGTTGTAGCTTATTGTTTTGCGCTCTCTCTCTAACAGTAAATCATTAGATTCTATCTATCTAGTGACTTTTATTGTATATGTATTTTTTGGCTGGTTCTATGGATACTTTGAAATTTCTCTTAATTCAAAATGTTCCTTTTGCCACCAATTCTTTTGACATCTTCTGTTTTCATTTTGTTGGAAGCATAATTTCTTTGAATTCATACATATTCACCAGGATGGACACTTTACCTAAATAATCTTGGAATTTTCTTGAGTTGATTTTAGGCCGTTGGCGGTGAAGAACGAACTAATCCGCGACCTGGAAGTTATCCTACTGGCATGGGTAGAGCCAGCAGCACATGCCCACCCTCAATTTTTTTTCTTAACATTACCTATATGTATTTTAAGTATTTCTTTAATATTTTTAACTATGCCCACCCTATTTTTTTGGCACATCAATTAGTGTACACTTATATCAAATGAATATGAATTTTTTTGACAAATTTTGGACATGTTATGTACCTATCTAGATAAATTTTGAATATACTAGAATCATTTTATACTTTTTAAGGCTAAAAAATACATAATATATATTAACTAGTTTACTTGTGATTTTGACATTTATTTTACTAATTACAGTAGACATTATAGAGTGCGCATTGAATGCATAATCAAATGAGTGATAAATATCTAAGTGATAACATGATTGTGTATACAAAAAATAATAAAGTTGTTATGCAACGGTTTCGAAGTACGAAAATTCACCGGAGTCAATTCTAAATGATTTTAATTAGCCTATATTTTGTAAAAGGATATGATTAGTCTTTTTTTTTTTTGCTGTCATTTGTATATACTAGGCTTACTAATTTTTGGTTGGTTGAGTTTAATGAACTTCTAAGTATTAAATAGGATGTAATTAAATATAAATTATTATCCTATTTCTATCGATTGAAGGGAAAAAAATTTAGTTTGTTGAAAAATTCGTACCCACCCTAACACGATTTCTGGCCCGCCCTTGCCTACTATTACATTGCTTTGGTGGATTCATTGAAATCTAGATCTGTTGGTTTTATGGCATCATAATCACCTTTTGAGAGGGATTTTAGATTTGTCATCTCCTTTAGATGGTTATACCAATTTGTCGGCCGATGAAAAGTGAAATCTTTGGTGGGATCAGTAAAACCCCTCCATGGCCCCCCTGCCCCCCACCGGGGGGTGGGGGGTGTTTAATATGCCAAAGTACGTAGTTGGGTGTGCCATTTTATGGATGTCTAGCTTCAGGGTTGTATTTTTTTTTTCTTTTTGGTTTTTTAGGGGGGGTGGGGGTGGAATTTTCCTATTTATTTCGTACAACTAACCATTGTTAAATTCACTTATTTGCAACATCAACAGAGGTCCTCTCTCCCTCTTCCCCCATGCTCATATAATTAAAGAGTATGCTGTGTTTTATGTTTTCCGAGTGCTTGATTTTTATTTCTTGCATCAGCCTGTTTATATGTACTCTTGCTCATGGCAGACCTATAATGAAGTCCAGCATTGCTTTCTGACAGTTGGTGTCGTGTACCCTGAGGATTTATTTGATTTCCTGCTGAATGTGAGTTGTTCCTTGCTAGCATTATTTATTGTTAAGTTATAGTATCATTTAGTGGTCAAGTTTATCTCACTTCCAACCCTCCCCCCAAGCCACCCCCCACCCAAACACAATCACAATAGAAATAGGTTCGGGAAAAATCTCGTGTGTAGTATTGTTAGCCTTTTTATTATGCTATAATTGTAGAAATAAATTTGTTTCCATTGACTTTTTTACTTCATGAACACATTGTTTTTTGATACCAGAAATGCAGGTTGAAAGAACAACCTTTGACTTTCGGTGCACTGTGTGTCTTTAAGCATCTGTTGCCGAGGTTTATTTCCTTACATAATCTCTTATCTTATTTACAGTTGTCCTTCATAACCTGACTTTCTCATCATTTCCTTGTGAGGTTATTGGAAGCTTGGCACAGTAAAAGGCCTTCACTGGTTGAAGCTGTGATGGTGTTACTAGAAGAGAGAAGTCTGGGGGTTCGTAAAGCACTTTCGGAGGTATTCAGTAATAAGTGGATTGCTGTAGATTTTGTCACAGAATCGGTAAAAGACATTTTAACTGCTATATAATATGTGATTGTGTTTGTTCTGGTTGTAGTTAATTGTGGTTATGGCTTCACACTGCTACCTGATTGGTCCTTCGGGGGAGTTGTTTGTTGAGTATCTTGTGTGCAACTGTGCATTAAAAGATCAAGGGAGGGATGATTTTGAAAGCTCTAAGGAATTCTTTAAGTCAAGCGGAACTTATTCTCCTTTCCAAAGCAAGAGATTGGAGGTTTACATCTGAGCTTATATGTGGAAAATCTTATATGCCCACGTATTTCCTCCACCCTGTCAACTCAAACTCAAACATACCCCCACAGAGCAAAATAAAAGAAATGTCCTTCATTGTTGATTTGTATGTTCCAATTACCATCTGGATCCCCGCAATTTCAACCTTTGTCAATTTTGGGCATTCATGATTGATTTGTATGACCAATTACGCACCACGATCTTTGCAATTTCAAAATTTTTCAATTTCGGTCAATTCAATCAAGCATTGTTAAATTTGTTGGATCCCATTGGTGGAATCCTACGGCTTTCGATGGGACCCACTGAATTTAATTTTGGATGATCAAATTTTTCCCAAATTGACAGAATTTGAAATTGAGAGGTTCTAAATGCGCTCACTTATTGTGGTTTGTTATCATGTGCTAGCCTTTTTCACCGAGTGTTATAATCATTGCATATATATATATATATATATGTATATATGTGGTCATTTGTAATGTAGTGCAGTTAACTTAGTTCTCAGTGTGCTCAGGTGAAGATTGAGGCGGTTTGTTCAACAGAGTTACGTGCAATATGTGAAAAAGGTCTTCTTTTGATAACTATCACCATTCCTGAAATGGAGGTATACTATAATGTTTATCCTATGTTCATTAACTATTGTTCACATTTTTTGCAGTATAGCTTTATTTTACTTGGATAGTTCTTTCCATATTTACGTTGGGCATACATTATCATGACTAAAATCCTGTTTGTGATATTTGCAGCATATTCTCTGGCCATTTTTGCTGAAGATGATCATACCACGGGATTACACTGATGCGGTTGCCACGGTTAGACTTCTTCGTCATCATATGAATTCCCTGATAAAGCTGTAGTTTAGTTTGAGAGTGCAAATATCGGCACTTCCTTTTAACATTATCTCATGAATATGTTCTGCTGTGGGCTTGGAGTTTTGTGCATGTGGGAATAGTGCAGGCATTTTGTTTTAGTGGAGGTGGTGAATCCTACGTGGTGGCAGTTTCGAAATTTGAGTATGATGATTAGACATTTTCACAGGTTTGCAAATGCATCTCAGAATTGTGCAGACGTAGATCTTCTCATAGTGATGTGATGCTTTCTGAATGTAAAGATCGGACCGATATTCCACATCCTCAGGTAAAATTAGTGATTGACGTTCACTTAGATATTTTATTTCCCCACATCTATTTGAATTTGCCAATGGCAACTATCTGTGTGGCGCACACATATTCAGGAACTTTTTGCCCGCCTGCTAGTCCTTTTGCACAATCCTCTAGCTAGGGAGCTGCTGGCGACTCAGATTTTGACAGTAAGGGTTTCTTATCTTTACCTAATTCTGGAGTTTCATAGCTTGCCTTGAAATGTCAAAGCAAAGGTTAAGAAAGTTGTATCATTCTTACCATCTTCATGCATAATTCAGGAAATTGTTGTAATTACAAAGGTTAACCGCCTTTGCCAACGGCCACCCCTTGATCTATCATCTCCATCCTATTTCCTCCCGCCTCTTATCTCTTTAAAACAAACTCATCTCCATCTCCACCACCCACCAATTATTTATCACATCTACCAGCCACCACATTCATCACCATCACCGATAAGGTCTATCATCACCACCACCCACCCGCTCATCACTATAAAAACCACCAAACTATCACCCCAAGCACCCATTTCTTACCTTATATAAATCATCTATTTCCCACCCATGACCACCCATCAACACAACTAGTCAACTAACACCACCAATCCACTGATAACCCATCACCACCTTCTCCCCACATCATATGCCCATTGGCAGGGGCGGAGCCAGAAAATTATTTTTGGGTGGGCACCAGACAATTTAACAAGTTTTAATTTTTCCTTGTTGTCGATATAAGATAATATATTTATATTTACTTACATCATATTTAATATTTTAAAATATATTAAACCGAAAAACTTAAAATTGATAAGCATTTTTTTTGGGAAGGGGAAGGGGAGAGAGATTTGAACTCTTGACCTCAGGAAGACAAAACCTTCACAGGGGAAGGAGTACCATTGGACCAAAGACCCATTGGTAAAAGTCGATAAACATAGTATGCACTAACAAAAAAAAAAAATGATAATTACCATCTCTTCTAAAGAAGGCTATGTAAATTTTTTTAAATTGTACAGTGTGATAGGTTTTTATTCTTTGAAAGCCTTGCACAATAACTAGATTATTTTATATATATATACGTGTGTGTGTATAATTATGCTATCACATATCTATTTGTTATCAATTCGATAAACAAACCAAGTTTTAACAGTAATCTTTGTTATTTTTTTTTGTACCAAAATCACTAATCCCTACTAAAATTGGAAATTCAATACTAGATTAAAAAGTTTCATGTGTCCTATTGTCGTAAAGTTATCGTCAACTGTTTGGACCTCAAATAGAGATAAATCACATATCTCGTCGGAGGATCACATAGCGGTTATAGGTCGCACAATTATTGATCGCTTTTCCTTTCTTTGTCTCTTTCATTCTCGCTTAATATATGTGTCGGTCATTGGATTTTAGACTAACATAATCTTATTGAATAAATATATTTATATCAATTTTTTTAAATTTCTATCTCTAAGTAATTTTGTAATATTTAATTGTGACGTTGAGTAACTTGAGTTTTATGGATTACTTACAAAAGACACTATTTTATTACAGTGACCTTAAATTTTGTGCAATAATAAAATAGTCTCATAATTTTTCAAACATTATGAATTCATCCCTATATATCTAAAACTTACCAAAGACATGTTTATAACTTGTCCAAAAGTTCATAATCATTTGGATATAGTAATTGATGCAATAAGAAAATTATAGGGTGGGCATAATTAAAATATTTAATATGTACTAGTATCAATATATAACTACATATAGGAAATTTTAACAAGAAAAAAAAAAATTGAGGGTGGGCATGTGCCCCCCTGGACCTAAGCTACCTCCGCCACTGCCCATTAGCCATCTCTCAACACCTCTCAACACTTCCTATCACCTCCTTCCCCAATCATCACTCGCCAGTCATCACCCAAACTTCCTTTAATCTTTCCTTTTTCTCTAAAATAAGAATGTCACTTGTCTACCGACCCTCCACCACCGTCCCTTCCTGCTTCACCTCCACTACTTTATTTCTCCCTTTTTCCTCCTCTCCTTGTAAATAATAGGAATTTTTTTCTAGCTAGGGGTAATTTGATCAATTCTCAAAAGCTCTATTCTATTTGTTCGTGCAATGCAATCAACCAAACGTTGAAATGACCTGGAGGCATACATCCCAAGTAAAAGAATGTTGATGACCATTCCCATTCAATTCCAGTCTATTCCATTTTAGGACTCACCCCATTCTGGTCAATTTTCAATCATCAAACCAGCTGAGGCGCGAACAGATTTATATTTATGGTGTTTATAGACCTTCATCTTCCATATTATATTGGTATTGGTTCCAAAATAGGTTTATCAAGCGACAACTGAAATTTATCGTATATAATATGTATAAATGTGAAACTGTATGTAATATGTCTAGCCGTATCTTCATAGCATTTTTGCCTGCTGTAACGTATTTTAGTGTGTTGGCTAATCTTTGTTTTGTTGTGACCTTCTCCCTTGTCTGTTTCTATGCTACATTTTAGAACTATTGGAGTTCTAGCACTTGTAGAAAAAGTGCTGTTAGAAAACTAAACATTTAATAAATTAAATAATATGCATGTAATCTTCACCAGTCATATTCTAGCATAGTAGATCCTACTCAAGTCTTAATAAAAAACTGACCAATGGTGCTCCACTGTAAACAAAGTTACGGATGTTCTTGATTTCATCTACTCTTTATCTGTAACTGAGTGATGTACCTGATTTTGAAATAAATCTACTTCACATGTGTCTTTTGCACTTGCAGGTTCTTTGTTATTTGGCACCACTCTTTCCAAAGAATATCAACTTGTTTTGGCAAGATGAGGTAATTTTGTAGCAAGTTTATTCATATAATGGTTGGTTTTTTGATTGTGAAATGTTAGTTTTTTTGGGTTCTGTGAATTGTTAATTTTGCTAATGCTTAAAAATTTTATTTGGAGGTGAGTGGAAATCTTCGTAAGCTGATTATGTAGGAGAGTGCAATGTCTCTACAATGGAGCTAAAATGTCTTGAGTCCCCAAATTATTTGGAAAAAATTAACTCCATGTAATACCACCTCTTAGAATAACTGCAAGGGCATATTTGTCTCTGTTGTCCCTTTGAAGAACTATTAAGTCCCATAAATCTTCTGTTAAGACAAGTCCGTCCTATTTTTAGTAGTTTATTCCAAGATTTTTGTTATATATCTATTGAGTACTCATGATTCCATTAACGTATGCTTTATTCCAGCTTTGCCTTTCTCATGAAAACATCTGTTACACTTTGACTCATGATTTCAGAATCAAGTATAATTTATTCTGAAATCAAAGAAGTTGATAGGAGGACTACCACCAAATGTCTATAATTGTATGGGACACTTGACAAATTATGTAAACTAGTTTTTTTAATAAAATTTGTGTAGAAAATGCTTTTTTTTTTTTAAAAAAAAACTACTTTTTTTTGGTAACATGCTAATGACGTTGACTATTTTTTTTTAATGACGTTGACTATAATTTAACTTGTGCGGCTGATTTTCTAATGAAGTTTTTTGGATATGAAATCATGATTAGTGCTTTACATGCTACTAATGGTAATGAAAGAACCACCAATGTGAGTCTCAAATTTTATACTGGTGATATTAAAAGAAATCTGCGAGTATGAAGAAATTAGGAGGCACTTCTGTTATTAAAAATCTGAAGGGAAAAAGAGGAATTATCATAGTTTTAGGAATTTTGTGAAAGTTCTTTCGTAACATAAATATGATAGAACTGGTATCATAATCTTACCTCCCTACTTTCCACCTCAGTAATTTGTGCGAATCTGTATCACTCCTTCCCTCCTCCCACTTCCTGTCTTTTTCCAAACACACTCTCATGCATTCCTTGACTGTGTGAGCGATCCAGGTGCTGCCATTTAATTTGCTCAGCTAATATTGTGTAAACAAGTCTAACTATGAGTATTTTTTTTACAATTTATTTTTCCTGCTCAGCTGCACTATTTTTTTTGCTACAGTAGCATTTTTTTCCCTTCTTGCTTTTGGTTGAATGCAGGAAGGTTTTGCACTTTGAAAAGTGTTTGGTGGTCCCTTGCTATATGTGCTGTAATTTGCAAGTCTGAACAACTGTAGTGCAGCTGTTTATCATATTCAGCAATAATTGTTCATATGTATGAATTTAGATGGGTATTTTTCAAGTTCAGTGAAGTTATGACAATTAATGTGTAGTTTAGGAAGCCTGTGGCATTTTGATGACATTCTCCCAATGTTTGGAGGTGCCCTATAGGAACGTTATCCCAAAATGCTCCTTGTTAAGCATCTCCAATTTCAATTTCTTTCATAGGGTCTCCTGTGACCTACCAATGTGAAAATGGTGTTTTTTGTCAGTGTTCGTCATTATTTGGACTTCGACTGATAGAGAATTACAGTGCTTTAGTTTCTAATTGTTTTTTTCTTTGGTAAGCTCTAGATTCCAAAGATGAAAGCATATGTCAGTGACACAGAGGACCTAAAGCAAGATCCCTTATATCAAGAAACTTGGGATGACATGATTATTAATGTAAGTTTGTATGGATTTGACTGATGTAGGCATTAATTGAATGTGTGATTCTTTCCTGGTTATTATTGTTTGAATACATTGTGCAAAATGCTTTGCTTTCACTAGACACCATTGTTCACTGAGGTAATGCAATAAACAACATGAACCAAACTTTTTCACGTCTTTCCTGCATTTCAGCATGCACGCTGAAAAGCAAAATGGGATTATACAGTGTGATTGAAATAATTTTCATCATGAAAATCTTTTCTACTCTAAGAGAGCACATGTAATATATCATTTTTCTACTACAAAAGAATCAAATAGGGTCGTCTTGAGTCCTGAGAAATGAGAGAATTATTTTTTTACTGCTTATACTACCACTATAATGTCTCTGTTTTTTGGTGACAGTTTCTTGCAGAATCTTTGGATGTGATTCAAGATAATGATTGGGTGATTTCTTTAGGGAATGCTTTTGCTAAACAATATGAACTTTATACATCTGACGATGAACACGCTGCGCTACTTCACCGGTAATAGTGCATTTAGTTTCCTTTTCTTGATTGTCCGTTTCTCGCTATTTTTGAATACTTGTAGTATTTCATGATGTGATTATAAATTAGGTCATAGCCCAGGCTCTATAGCACTCGGCTGAAGCTTTGGATTAGCTAATTTTTATATTTCTGTGTCTTCTGGTATAGTAGTATTCCTCTGTTACAATTTGTGATTCCATTGTATATGGTGATATTACCCGTCGTCATTGTATATGGTTATAGGCAATGCCTTCAAATGTTCTTTCTTTTTCTTCTCTATTTTTTTTTTTGCATAAAGGGTTTTTTTTTGGGGGGGGTGGGGTTTGGTTTTGTAGAACTTTGAGTTTGTTGTCAAAAAAATGTGCTTTCCTCCACTCACTCCTCTCTTTCCTTTGATCTTTTTATCATTTGTTAAAACACCGACTGTTTGTAGGGAGATGCGAACTAGATTCTTCTCACAGGGCTTCCCACATTTCACATGTCTCACTTACCTTGCTGCAAACTGATTTCTTACCCACAGACAATTGTATAGCTGGGTTCATCTCATGTGTGAATTGAGTTATATTTCATTTCTGCAATAATCTGTTCTGTTGTAGTACATCCAACTATGGGTTCAGCTTTACAGATGCAATACAACTGAAGATAACTTGTCTGATTGCTGCAATAGGAATTAGACAAAATTTCTGCGATTCTTGAAAAATGTCAGTAGAGACCCAAAGAGAAAAAATGGTAGCAATGTGCAGAGACAGTGCATGCTGGCTTCTGATCCTCATTGTTTGTGGTTGTTCATTGGTTAGTTAAGTTGGACTCTTGGAGTCAGTGGTGATCTGCTGATATGGATGGCTATGCCTAATTTCTATAAGTGGAGGGTGATTCTTTTGTTCCTCGTCTGGACTATTTCCAAAGAGCTTATTGCATGATTTTTTGATGGAGTTTTTTTTCTCTTATGACAAGTGGATACTCACTAACATTGTACATGGACCATTTGCCAATAAGTGTCAATAACCCAATTTGCCAAGAAGCCTCAATTTGTTAGCACCTAAAAAGTTTCCATAAGCATACCACTGCAGACAAATTAAAAATCAATAACTTATAGTTAAAATTTTTGAAAATCTGTACATGCAAGTTTTATATAATGTGGTTTGTGTTGATATTTATTAATGAAAGAGGAAAGAAGCGAAAGAGATATTCATTAATAATAACCAAATATGTGTTACAGACACGTTAAAGGGAAAAACTACACAATAAGAGTCTTATATACTAGGGCAAAACATAGTAACATAAATGACTAATCTACCCCTACTGTTAATATGCTAATATACTAGATTACTCTAAAATTCCCTTTCAAACTCATGATGTGATAGCATTTTTTTTTTTTGTCATCATGATGTGATAGCATCAAACATTAAGAGTTTGCCAAGAAGAAAACGAAAGCCCGCGATAGTGTAAGATTTTGTGAAGAAATCTGCCAACTGCATAGTAGAAAGAATGAAGGGGAGAGAGATCGTGCCCAACTGAAGATGATGGTGCACAAAGTGACAATTAATCTCAATATGTTTGGTGCGCTCATGAAACACCGAGTTGTAAACAATCTGGATAGCACTGGTGTTATCACAATACATAGGAGTAGGAGCAGACAAGAAAATGCCAAGATCAGCAAGCAGCCAACACAACCAAACTATCTCTGCTGTGGTGGATGCCATAGCACGATACTCAGCTTCAGTAGAAGATCAAGTCACAACAGTTTGTTTTTTGCTTTTCCAGGAAATAAGAGAATCACCAAGAAAGAGACAGTGGTGGACTTGCGATCCATAGAGTCACCAGTCCAGTCCACATCAGAGAAAGCACGGAGCTCCAGAGACGATGAGGAAGAAAATAATAAACTCTGATGTAACGTACCCCTTAGATATCAAAGAATCTGAAGAACGGCAGACTAATGAAGAGTGGTAGGAGCAGCAACAAACTGACTAACCACATGAACCGCATAAGCAATATCTAGACGAGTAACAGTAAGATATACCAAACTCCCAACAATAGTACGATATAAGGTAGGATCAGGCAGGAGAGAACCATTAGAGGAAGTATTACGAACGTTGAGCTCCAAGGGTGTGTCAACTGTTCCAGTATCCGATAACTAAGCTCGCTGAATAACATCTGAGACATATTTTGACTGAGAAAGAAGATAACATTTGAGAGAGGAAACAACCTCAATCCCTAAGATATATCGAAGTGGATTCAAATCTTTCATCTCAAAATAATCCTGTAACTGAGTTTTCAACATCTGAATTCTAGCATTGTTATCACCTGTAATAATCATGTCATCCACATAAAGTAATAGAAGAATGAAACAATAAAAAGTGGATCGAAGGAAGAGAGCAGAATCATGATCAACTGGCATCGAAGTCTAAGTCACATATGACTGAAGAAAATTTTGCAAACCATGCCCTCGGGGCCTGTTTAAGGCCATATAAAGTCTTGTGAAGTTTGCATACATGACCAGGACTACGAGGCAACCCAGGAGGAGGAGGAGTCATATAGACCTCTTCAGATAAATCATCATGAAGAAAAACGTTTTTCACATCCATCTGAGAGAAACTCCACTGACGAATAGTTGCTATAGCAATTACTGTGCGAATCGTGGTCATCTTAGCCACTGGAGCAAAGGTCTCATCGTAGTCAAGCTCATACTCTTGAGCAAATTCCTTGGCTACTAATCTAGCCTTGTACCTTTCCACATAACCATCAAATTGGGTTTTGATTTTATAAACCCACTTACAATCAATTGTGCGTTTACCAGAAGGTAAAGACACTAACTCTCAAGCTCGAGTCTTATGTAAAGTAGAAAGCTCCTCATCTATAGTTTGTTGTTAAAGAGGATCAAGTATAGCCTCCTTATAAGAGGTTAGTTCAGATAGAGAATGTATAGAAGTCAGGAAAGAACAAAAATCAGAAGAGTAACAAGAGTTGGACCAACCAAACCTGTTAGGACACTTTTGAGTGCGCTGAGGGTAGCGGGGAGTGTGATCCACGGTGTCAGAATTTGATTGGGAGACAGGAGATTCAGATGAAGGCTCAACATCTGTGGAGGAGACTGTGGGAGTCTTGCGAACATAAGTATGCACAATTGGAGGGCGGGTAATAGACAAATCAGGCAAAGAGGAAGAAGAAGAAGAGGAGGAGGAGGGAAGATCAAACATAGACATATCACCAACATATGTATCAGGGAAAACATTAGAGGGAAAGAGATCAAGATAGATAAGATCAGATTTATGCAAAGATGAAGAACTAGGAATAGAGAAAAAGGGAATATGCTCCATAAAAACAACATGGCGAGAAATATAGAGTTTTTGTGTACTAGGATCATAACACCGAAATCCCTTTTGTCCCTCACCGTATCCAAGAAAAACACATAAGGTTGAGCGAGCAGAGAGTTTGGTACGAATAACACTAGGTAGCAAAACAAAACATGTACATCCAAACACACGTAAGGAGAAATAGTTAGGTGTCTTACCACATAATTTTTCAAAAGGTGAGACACTAGAATTAAGGATTGTGGGAATGCAATTAATCAGGTGAACTGCTGTAAGGACTGCTTCTCCCCAAAAAGTGCTAGGGATACTGAATGACAATAACAGAGAATGAGCTGTCTCAATAATGTGACAATGTTTCTGTTCAGCCACTCCATTCTGAGCAAGTGTGTCGGTACAAGAAGACTGATAAATAGTACCATCAGATTTCAACAAATCATGAAAAGAACTAAAAGAACATTCTCCATCTTGATCACAGCGGAAGTATTTGATGATAGAAGAATATTGAGTACGCACCATAGCACGAAAGGTAGTGAAAATGAAAAAGAACTCAGACCTACGTGTCATCAGATAGACCCAACAGTATTTGGTATGATCATCAATAAAAGAGATATAATATTTAGACCCCCTTTTAGTAGCAATATGAGCTGGTCTCCAAATATCAGAATGTACAAGATCAAAAGGTGTAAGAGAACTAGAATTACTTTTATTAAAATGTAATGCAGTAAATTTAGCTAACTTGCAGCCACTATAATTTGAAATATCATGACACTCTAAACTACTCAAATTACTAGTAGAAGTTAAAAATTTTAAACGAGAATGTCATGAATAAAAACTAGACGATTTTGAACTCAATTGAAAAGAAGATAAATCAACAGTAGATGCAACAACTTTAGGGACATGAACCTCGTCCAACACATATAGCCTTCCGTTTCTATGGCCTGTCCCAATCAGTTTCTTGGACCGTGGATCCTGCACAACACAACCGGTAGAAGAAAAGTGAACTAAAAATCCTGAATCAAACAACTGACTAACTGAGATTAAATTTAAAGTAAGTTGAGGAATATAGTAGACATCGGGAAATGTAAACTGGGAAGACACTATAGTTCCAACACCAGCCAATGACATTTGGGTGTCATTGGCTGCAAGGACATATATAGAGGGAGGAGAAATAATAGAAACAAATAAGGAAGAATTACTAATCATATGACGAGTAGCTCCTAAGTCAAAGACCCAGGTAGTTTGAGATATACCTAAAGGACCTGAAGTGAATGAACCTGCGGAGGGAGAAACTAATAGGGCACCTGGATGATGAAGGGAAAGAAGCTTCTGCAATTAATTAGCTATCATACTCATGCTAGGAGCTGATGGGAATGACTCATCCACCGGTGAAACAGCTGCTACTGTATGACGATCTTTGGGCTTAAATGGCTGATGTAAGGCCCCCTTGGCATTCTCACCAATTGAGGACATGAGCCTTCCAGTGACCCTTCTCACGATAAAAACTACATTCATCTGAAGCAACTCGACCCCGATATTTAGTTTGTGAATGAGAAGTCGCTCTGGGTGGTACAACCAGTACAGTCTGATTAGGCAATTGAAGAAGACCCTTCCCAAAAAGAGTCTTAAGATGGACTTCTTCAGCCAGAAACTCATTCATTACTGCATCAACTGTGGGAAGTGGGAGACGATGGAGAATAGAACCACAAAGTCCCTCAAAGTTATTTCTAAGGGCCATAAAAAACTGCACCAACCGCTGTTCCTCCTGAAAAGTACGATATACTATATGAGTACTCAGTTTAGCATGTTCAGCAAGTGCAACAGGTGCTAATTGATCCCAAAATTCAATCATAACCGAGTATAACTTCTGTATGGTCTTATCATCTTGACATGCAGCTCGAATTTCATGCTCAAGCTGATATCTCTTTGCAAAACTGAACAAATAATGTAGCTAAATAATCTCAAATCTCCTTGGCTGTGTTAAACTTAGCCAAATGCACACCAATGGTCTGATCAACTGAGTTGTTAATCCAAGTGATGATTTTAGCATTGCTGATTTCCCAGGTATTCTTTAAGTCAACATATTTCTCTCCCTTCGAATCTGTTGGAGCTTGCAAATACCACTGATATAACTCCACATCTCTTTCCCCAACAAGAAATTCTTCATAATATAAGACCAATATACATAATTTTCACCATTTAATTTGACACTAATAGCCTGAAGAGAATCAAAATGTCGACTTGCCATAATGTTAACAAAAGGGTCAATGCTCACAGCAAAATAATACCCAAAATAAAGTAGAAAACAACAATAAAAAATAGATTTTCAGCAACAATCCAGCAACCCAGGAGCAAAACAAATTCTCTTTTCAACTTAACGGCAAAGACTGAGAAACTAGCAGCAACCCAGCAAATCAACCAGTAGCCGATGCATAGGAGAGCAACCCAGTCTACAGAACAGTAAGAAGAATGCAGTTGGTGCTGTGGAAGACAAAAATCAGCCCAACCGATACATAGGGGAGCATAAATCCACCCATAGAACAACAAGAAGAAGGTAGTCAGTACACTGTGAAGGCGAGAAACAGCCCGCCGATGCACAGTGGAGGCAAGAAATAGCCCAGCCGACACACAAGGGAGCACAAATCCAACCCAAATCACTTCTGTATTTTTTGAATTAGTCAACAGATTATCAACAAGGCTTAGTTGCACCCCTTAGACTAGATTAGGACCAGGAATTTCACAAAACACAACCAGATTTCTAGATCAAAAAATAATTGACGAATTTCTTTAAAAAATCATTTCACCTACCAGATGAGCTCGAAATTGAAAACAAAACACACCATTGAGAAGCCCATGAAATTCCGATCTAGATAGTGGTCATCTCCATCGCCAACTGATGATGTCATCATGACGTCATCATCGTCGATGATGACGCCAGCCACTGTTTATCGTCGGTAGCCTTCTTCCGGACTTCAATCATGTATTATTATTTGGATTTAGGGATCGTAACAGGCTCTGATATCATGTTAATATTTATCAACGAAAGAGGAAAGAAGAGAAAGAGATATTCATTAACAATAACCAAATATGTATTACAGACACGTTAAAGGGGAAAACTACACAATAAGAGTCTTATATACTAGGGCAAAACATAGTAACATAAATGACTAATCTACCCTTATTGCTAATATACTAGATTACTCTAACAGTTTGGTAGTGGTTAGAAAGTACTTTAATTCTTTATGGATTCGGTGGTAAAAAACAGCGAGATGAACAACTTGACAAAGTTAATGACCCAAGATAGAGTTTGAAACTTGTATGTAACTAGTAACCTATGAGATGTGTGTTCTAGAGACCTTTGATGTTTCAAGAATAGAGATTAGAAATAATATTCGTATCTTGCTATACTATTTAAAAGAAAAGTTCAGAAAAAATTTGGAATTCAAATAGGTGCCAATAAATGTGTCACCTGACCTACTAGACAAGTGTAGAAACTTTTTTTTCTGTGAATAACGTGGTCTGGTAGTGGCTAGATTGGACTTTTTCATGTATACTTTTGGAAAACTACAAGAGTTCAAAAGTATTTGTAAGTCAAAGAGTCTAATAGGAGGGTTAAATTTTGTGTTCTAATCAGGGTTCTAGATATCGGTCGAGTCCGATACAACTCGGCCATTCCTGATACGATAATACTATATGATACACAAAAATTGCGAGTCGTAATAATGTCGGCGATTACTTGAGCAGATTCGGACGTATTGTCATAAATCAGAACAACTTGGTATGAATCAAATGATTCATATTGTAATTGGTCCGGTACGATTAGAAAAGCCAAACGAAAAAAGAAGTATGGGAGAGAAAGTGAAAAATCAATGGTCCACTGCCACAAATGGAGAAACACGTGAAAATCTGCAATTTTGAAACCCAAGATGGTAGAAATTATATGGAAATTTGTAGATTCACCTCTCTTTTGCAACTATATAAACAAAGAAGACTGTAAGGATTCACATAACATACTTATAGAATCGAATACAGATCACAGAGATCCCATCAAATGCATCATTTTCTTCTTCTGCTCTTCCTTTCTTTCATGCCTTGATTGCCTTTGCTTCAGTCAGTGGAGAGAGAGTGAGGAAGAGAAGATGTAACCATATCTTCCCTCTCACCTCACATATATATATATATATATATATATATATATATATATATATATATATGCATGTAAATGTAACCAAATACTAGTATACCCCTCTTGGGATATATTTATTACATGGATGCCACTCAATATATTCTAACACTCCTTCTTAAGCTGGTGAATTTATATCATATAATCCTAGCTTGAAACAAATATCTCTCAACCGAGAATTACTCAACGACTTAGTAAACACATCAGCAAGCTGATAATCAGATTTGACAAAGGGTACATTTTCTCGAACAAAATAAAAATCAATTTTAATGTGTTTCGTTCGCTCATTAAATACAAGATTAGAAGCGATATGAAGCAACTTGGTTATCGTAAAACAACTCAATCACGGTCTTGACTAGAAATCCAATTTCCTTAAGGAATTGTTGTAACCATCTTAACTCACTACAGGTGTGTGTGAGCCATTGCCCTGCACTCAGCTTCTGCACTAGACTGTGCCACCATTGTCTGTTTCTTATTCTTTCATGTAACCAAATTACCTCCCAAAAATGTACAATAGCCAGTAGTAGATCATCTATTTGAGATAGAACCCACCCAATTAGCATTATGAACCCTTCTAACCGAAGATGCCCATGAGATTTATACAACAATTCAAGTTTGGGAGCTCGCTTGAGATATTTGATAATACGAATAACAACATCCCAGTATGGTACTCGAGGAGCTTCTAGAAATTGACTTACTACACTTATCGCATAGGATATATCCGGTCGGGTAATAGTGAGATAATTTAATTTTTCAACTAATCGATGATATCATCCAGGATCTGAGAAATATTCACCTTCATCCACCTAGAGTTTATGGTTTGGAACCATAGGGAGATCAATTGGTCTACCACTTAGAAAACCTGTTTTCTCCAAAAGATCAAGCACATATTTTCCTTGAGACAAGCTAATACCCTGTTTCGATCTAGCGATACTAAGAAAATAACGAAGTTTGCCTAGATCTTTAGTGTGAAATCGGTGTTGCAGAAATTGTTTCAATCTTGCAATACCCACTGGGTTATCATTAGTAATTACGATATCATCAACATAAACAAGGAGGATGTTGCCTACATCTGTGAACTTTCCAAACCATGCTCATGGAGATTGTTTCATCTCATACAATGCTTTCTGTAACTTACACACACTCCCCAGGAGCAACAAACCCAAGTGATGGAGATTATGTAGGAATTGGATAGATATTATAGATTAATTATGATAGTTATTTAGATATTTTTAATATTTATCTTTTAAGTAATTTCTTTTACCTTTTAAGGGTTTAGTTGTCATTTTGATTATTTATTTATTTTAGGGTTTGTGATCTCCTTATATATACAGGATTTGTGAACTCCATAGGGGATACATATTTGTTGTAGGAGACTTTGATTATTGATTATTGATATTGAATCCTGCTATTGCTTTTTCCTCAAATTCTCTCTATATTCTCATCCCCTTCTTCTTCTTTTCTCATCTCCTTCTTCTTCCCTTCTCATCCCTAATTCTTCTTTATTGCGATCTACATCAATTTTGTATCAGAGCTATTACGATTTACATCAATTTGGTATCAGAGCTATTACGATTTACATCAATTATGATGAAGATTATGTAGGAATTGGATAGATATTATAGATTAATTATGATAGTTATTTAGATATTTTTAATATTTATCTTTCAAGTAATTTCTTTTAACTTATGAGGGTTTATTTGTCATTATTTATTTCTTTTAGAGTTCTTTTAGGATTTCTGCTCTCCCTATATATATAGGGAATATGATATTTGTTCTAGATTAGACTTTTGATTATTATTGATTATTGATTTTGAATCCTTCTTCCTCAAATTCTCTCTCTGTTCTCATCCCCTTCTTCTTCTTTTCTCATCTTCTTCTTCTTCTTCTTCCCTTCTCATCTCTAATTCTTCCTTATTACGATTTACATCAATTTGGTATCAGAGCCAAACTTTGATCCGTAAAAAAAAAAAAAAAAAAAAAACCTGTTCATTGCGACTGTTCACTGTTCACCGAAAACACTGTTCATCAGTGAAAAAATAAAAAAAAACAGAACCAGCCAGGAAAAAAAAAACAGAACTATCTCTGCAATCTTGAAAATTGCAGCAACATCCCAGCTGTTCTAGAAATTACAGAAACACCCCAGAAAGTTTCAGAAGTTACAGGACCACTACCAAAAGTTTTAGAAATTGCAGAATCTTCCCCCCAGAAGTTCCAGATTTGCAGAAAACATTCCCAACAGGTCCATAAAATTGCAGAATTATCCCCAAAAAGTTTCAGAATTTCCTGTTGATTATGGTATGACTACTCCTATAGAAATTTGAAACTGATATTTTTATTCATTGGAAAATTAAAAAAATTTGCAAAGGGTCCAAATTATGTCAATTACATTTTTGAACTTGTTTTGATGTCATTCCCTTGTTCCAAGAGTCACTCATGAGTATCTATGATGCCTTTAATCCACATATTTACTCTAGTTTAAGATTCCCTCCTCGAGGTTATCATCGTAGCAAGTCTAGGTATGTCTACAAGGATTCAACATTTATGGCCAAGTCAATTAAAGATCCATCTACATTTTGTGGTACTCCGGATCCCAATCAATTCTTGGATTGGTTAGCTAATTTAGAAGAATATTTTGATTGGCATGGCATGTCGGATTCTCATTGCGTCCGATTTGCTAAATTGATGTTGGAAGGTTCCGCCAAACAGTATTGGCAAACAATCCAAAGAAGCCTAGACCCCTTAGGAGAATCACCTATCACTTGGGTTGAAATGAGATATAAATTGAAAGAGAAATATTTACCTACTTCCTACATGGATCAAGTTTATGATCAATGGCTCAATCTTAGACAACATTCTTCTAGTGTTTCTGATTACTTTGCCCAGTTCGATTATCTCATGTACTTGTGTGATATTGTTGAAGAACTTTGGACAATTGATCAGTTTATTCTTGGGTTGAGACAAAAAATTAGTAGGGAGGTCAAACAATATACTTTTAGTACGTTAGTTGTAGCCTATCAATATGTTCTAAAGATTGAGAGATTTCATAAGAAATTCAACTATAGCTTGATGTGTTCTCAATCACAGTCTGCTAAACAGCGTGACAAAATACCTTCTAATTTTAATTTCACCACATATGAGTATCATGATTACTTGAATGATGTCCATGTTGTTTCTGCATGTTTTCCTAATTCTATGGTGACCATGGATTTGGATGACACTCTCACATACAAAAAAATATGTTACTCATGTTGACTACCAATCCCCGTGTCCGGTTTCATCATATCAGAGCTCACCTTCTTCATCCCAACAAAAGTCAATCCCTGAAGAAAGTGAGTTTGAGGCTTTGCTGGAGTCAAATGTTGAGTCATCACTTGTAATAGAACTTGCTGAAAAGTCTATCGAGTCCACACTTATGAAAGATGTCGAGCATATTGAGTTACCTATTTCAGAATCTTTTGGTGATTGTTTTGTGTCTCCTATTTCAAGTCAATCTAATTTTGTTCCCAAATCTTTCCCCTCTGAAATAGTTGACTTTATTCCTACTACCAAGATATCACTTGAGTTGGTACTTAATTATTTTCTCCACCAAGATGTTATTGTTACTCCTTTGTCATCGATGTCTTGTCCCATTGAATACTTTTTGTTGAAACCTAATGAGAATTTTTTTGCTATTCTCGAGTTTGGATCTAATGCTTATTTGCTTAATTTTCCATTGAATGTTAGTATTAGTCCATATTTTTATTTGGAGGACATGCTACTTAATCGAGGTACTCCAGAACCTCCTATTTTGTTTTCCAGTGTTTCTACAGGTGGAATTGCTTCTTCCTCAGCACTAGCTCCAGTTCTTATCTTTCCACTTCTATCGCGTATTTCGGGACAAATAGATGATGTGCTACGTGACGAGATTTACATTGTTACAGATGGAGATTCTTACATTTATCTTGATCGATGGAAAGATGTTGATGGTTCTTTCATTCTAGATGAGGCGTTCTGTCATCTTCATGCTGCTTTCTTAGGGTACTTCTGCTTTGAAGACTCTCCGGAGGAGAGTTTTTTTCAACCGGAGGAGAATGATGGGGATTATGTAGGAATTAGATAGATATTATAGATTAATTATGATAGTTATTTATATATTTTTAATATTTATCTTTTAAGTAATTTCTTTTAACTTATGAGGGTTTATTTGTTATTATTTATTTCTTTTAGAGTTCTTTTAGGATTTGTGCTCTCCCTATATATATAGGGAATATGATATTTGTTTTAGATTAGACTTTTGATTATTATTGATTATTGATATTGAATCCTTCTTCCTCAAATTCTCTCTCTGTTCTCATTCCCTTCTTTTTTTTTTCTCATCTCCTTCTTCTTCTCTTCTCATCCCTAATTCTTCCTTACTACGATCTATATCAATTTAGTATCAGAGCTATTACGATTTACATCACCAAGTGGTTGTTCCATGTAAGAATTCTTCACATCTAATTGAAATAAGGGCCAACCAAGATTAGTAACAAGAGAAATCAAAACCCGAACTTAAGGTATCTTAGCCACCAGAGAAAACTCTATGCATAGTCAACACCATAGGTATTTTTTTTTTTTGGTCAGACAACACCATAGGTATGAATGTAGCCTTTAGCAACCAAACGAGCTTTGAAGCGATTAATAGAACCATCCGGATGAAATTTAATGGTATAGACCCATCGGCATCCAACATTCTGCTTACTAGGAGGCAATAACAAGATTCCAAGTATGATTGTCATGGAGTGCGTGCATCTGTTCTTCTATAGCTTTCCACCGTGGATCAGATAATGCAGCCAATGATCAAAATATCATTTCGAATTACCGTTTCGGTCTGCTAAAAAACGGAAACGTTTCGGAAATGCAATGAAAAAACAGAAAAAATATGAAAATACGTGAAAACACAAATACAATCCATTTATTTATAAAGATAAGCTTAATAATTGATTAATTCAATATATTTATTGGGTTAACATCCATTTATACTAGAATAAATTTAAATTAGAAGGAAAAAAAGGCTTGACATGAGGCGGAAATCACTTAAATTAATTTCAAACACTTAATTTTCATCAAGTAAACACATTTTTATATAATGTTAAGGTCTCATAATATACATCAAATGCTAATGAGTGCATACTTACATGGCTACATCCATCCCCTTGTGGAGTATCGAGTAGACCCATACATCGGCGTAGGCTCTGGGTAGTTACTTAGAGGAAATCTATATGTGGCATAAATATGATGACAATAGTTACTCCAACTCATATTATTACGATAATCTGAATTATACCCTCTCCCAAATCTCTGATAGTCTACAGCACTACATTCAATCTGCAATCTGCTAGGAAACGAATGCACTAGTCTCTGGCCAACCTTCGTCTTGTCCCTATGAGGAGGATGTCTGAGAGTCATGGTTAGATCCATAACTATATGTTGAGGATCCATATTCGTATTCTCGTGTGTCATACCCCGATCCATAGTCATATGAGGGAATGCCATATTCAGAACCATAACCATATGAAGACGACAAACCATAATTATGGTGTTCACTTCCACTTCCATTTATACTCATAGTAGAAAAATCATCATTAATCATATCAGTACCATACCTAATAGCACCCATACTATGTAGAGTGATCGGATTTTGAGTACACTCACGTTGACGATCTCGACTTGATTTTGAGCGTCGTTTATATTAAAGCATTCGTCGAGAGCCATAATGTTTATCTTGTGTAGCATGTGTAGATCGTTCTTCCATAGTAAATACAATTCCATGTGGACTTTGGTTCCCCGTATCTCCATCACCTCCATCGCCACTATGTCCAAGGCTATCACCACCTTCGCTGTCACCATCTCCACTACCACCACCACCATCTTCATCATCATCTTCACCATCATCATCATTGCTACCATCACCATTATGATCATCCTCAGTACTACAAGTGAGGGTGATAGGTTGCTTACATTTTGGTGGACCTCTCATTAGTCTGTCAAACTTTTCATCATCCATTGTTTTACTTGATTCTTCTCTACTTACTTTGGATCTTGATTTTCATGGTGGCACAACACCCAGACTTTGACCTACTCCTCCATCGTCATCAGAAAAACGATTTGCCCACGTTGCTAAGAAAGTGTTTGGTCTTGTTGGTTGTCCATCATCATCAAGTTCATCAAAAGTGTATCACCAGAATCATCTAACCACTCCAAAATACCTTCCTCTTCCTAAAAAACAGTGGTTAAGTCTATAGGTTTGAATTCGTACGTTTTTTTGTCCTTCATAAGGTGTTTTAACTTCAACCTCATGTTATACTGTGCAAACACCGGCCTTTCTAACTTTTGATAATTGAGTTGATTTCGCACTTTAGTATGAATAAGAGCAAATGTGCTCCAGTTTCTCTCACAACCAGTAGATGAGGTGGTTTGCGACAATATTCTCATAGCAATTTTTCTCAAATTTGGAACATCAGTGTCATACATAAACCACCATTCAGTTGCATAATAATAAGAAACATATTAAAACCTTAAAGAAAAATATAAATAGAAAACTATGAGAACAAAATATAAGTGTGTAAATAATCTACTTAATTACCTGGATTACTTTTTGTTCTTCCTCTAATTGCAGCTTGGTCAGCAAAACAATACATGGCCTCCAGAAATATTTTTACCTAAATATAATGGATATGTTGATGTTATATATAAACTTAGCACATTCGTAAACTAAGATCGAAATTCTAAAGTATTACTTCTGCAAGTGCTTCAACAACCTTGTTTAGATTTGTCTCTAATCTAGACACAACGATCCGAAACGAACCCAATAAACTTTCTAAAACACCAACATCTTCTTCATAATGGTATGTAAAGTTCAAGTAATAAGCTACACAATATAAATAATGATAATATTTATAAATGATAACATCCAAAATGATAACACTTATAAATAATAAAAATATAAATTATTAAACAATAAGTTTACTTGACATATGAATATGTTGAATAATTTGTTTTTCCCGTTGAGCATTAATGATGTCAAGATATTTCTTACACGATTTAGGAGCCGCGTCTTTGACAACTTGTCTTTACTCGTTTCATTGCTTCATATACATATGACATTGTTGTTTTTCTTTCTTCATCCATCATTCTTAGAATTCTTGCAATAGGTGTATGAATATTCAACACATTTTTGACGTTCTCCCAAAACTTAGGATTTAGAATTGTCCCTTGCATTCTCTTTCCAACTGGATCCTTTGTCGCCGTAGTCCTAGACCAATCTTCTGAAGTAAACATCATTTGTAAGCCATTTCTCTGTTCCAAAATATTTTGTAGTGCAATATAATTAGTGACAAATCTTGTTTGCCCAGGCCAAATCAATTCCCCCGAACAAAATGTTCTCATTATATCTAAGACTTTATTATGATTATAGATAAAATTGGTCACTCTTTTAGCTTACTCTAATACATTTTGAACCGTTTGAATCTTGAAAAAATCATGCAAAATCAAATCTAGAGAGTGGGCACCACAAGGAGTCCAATATAAGTGTGGTCTTCTTCCCATTAACATTTCACCAGTCTTTTTGTACGCACTACCATTATCTGTAATAATCTGAACCTTGTATTTCTCTCCAATCTCCTCAACAACAGCATCCATCAATCCCAAAATATAGTTAGCATCCTTGTCATGGCCACAACTATCAATTGACTTGTGGAAGACAACTTTTTCATCACAATATATTAAGAAGTTAATAGTAGATAATCTTGTGGTGGATGTCTATCCATCTCGCATGATTGTCACTCTATAAATCTCTCACTTCTTTTAAAACTGATCAATGTATTCTTTAAGCTTATTTATATCATTATCTAGTAATGACCCGCTAATCTTATATGGGGTTGACCCTTGCATACCCACTCCAGCGAAAACAATTTCATCAATCATCAGTTGGTAAAAATAACCCAGAGCTTTGGTTGGTGGAATATTCTCATAAATGAAATACTTTGCAATAACATGTTTTGTTAACTTTGCCCACTTTTTGGGATTCCACATATGAGTTAGCTTGACTTGTTTCACTTCCCTATTCTGATATATTGAAGGATTCATCTCTTCTATCTTTTTCTTTGCCCATCAACTTTTGTGATTTTCTTTAGAATTTATCCCAAGATTTCTTCACACTATGTGAGCACATCAAATCTCTAGATGTACCACCTTTTTGAATAGATGGTCTAGAACTTCCTCCTCTAAAGTCCTGCTCAGCCATATGTATGTCACAAATAGATTGTTGTTTTGCATATTCAATATCAGCTCTATATTCTATATTCAAATCATTATCTGAATTCTCATCGGAAGAATAAATTTCGATATCACTCCTTCGTCTTGATCCACCAATTAAATTATGGCTCATTTTTCTCCTTTCATCAGTCACTTCTGCACTTTTAGTTTCGGTGCGATTCAAGTAATCCATCATAGCTGCTGCAATTTCTATAGGACACTTATCACATTGTTCCACATTATTATAACCGCCTGTCAAGTATTGTTTTAAACTAGACACATAGTCACCCTTCATTATTTTATGGCAAAAATTACACATCACATGTTATCGATTATCCCCAATTTGTTCACCGTAATTCCATTTAATATCACGTTTTTTTTTTTTTTTTTTTTTCTAGAATGATTCAATAGCCACATTCTTCCCCTTTGATGTCATATCTACAATAAATACCATTATCAAGGATTAAAATATCGTTTCGAAATTGTCGAAAAATCCGAAACGTTTCCGTTTTCAAGGAGACCGAAATAAATTAGTGATGGAATCGAAATTCTAATATTTCGAGGTGTTCCATAATATTTTGTAATATTTTGTTATATTTCAATACATTTGCACAATTATTTCAGAATATTTCAAGGTATTTCAAGATATTTTGGTATATTTCAACCAATATTTTGAAAAAATAATTTTTAAATTTTTTTATTTTTTTCATTATATTTTCGAAACGGGTTGAAATGTTTCCGAAACATTCGTTTTCTTGGTGACCGAAACAATACACTGAAACGAAATTTTGATACTTGACCATTACATTATCAAACATATTATATTCATTCTACAAATTAAATGTGACATGTATTATTGTATAACATTTTTAAATTAAAATATTATCCAATTAATAATACTATTTTATTATAATACTAATTCACTAATTAATAATGCTAACACTTCGTGCAGCATGTTATTATAATACTAATTTGTGCCTCATGTTATTATAATACTAATTTATTAAATTTAAATTGTCTTCAAATTAATAAATAATATTATTTCATTAATATTAAAATCATTGTATACACAATTTTTACACACAAATACTTAATTCTAGATATTTAACAAATAAGGTATAATTAATAAAATGACTTGCAGTTATTTAATATTATTTAATATACTAATTTAGCAAATAATAATACCATAAAAGAATAATTGTAAAAAGGAAAAAAAAATAATGAAGGGTATTAAATGAAATTAGTGGTACTTATGTATACTTAAAAGTTAAAAGTTATACTGCAGTGGAGTATTAAATAAAATTTATCATACTTATAAGTTATAACCAAAAAAAAAAAAAATATATATATATATATAAAAGTGAGAAGACTCCTCAAAGAGTCAGTCGCGACTTTGTCTCAATGACAAATACAGACAGAGACAGAGGAGTGAGAGAAAGGTGATGGGCGATGGCCGATGTCGATGCCGATGTCGGAGAGAGAGAGAAGAAGAAGAAGAAGAGGAACATACTTGCTAGCTCATAGCGATGAAGACCTTAGTCCCAAGCCTTAGATCTGCGTGGAGGGAGGCTAGATCTACTCAAATCTGGTCTCAAGGAGGTAAGCTATTAAACTCTTCTCCTTCAATTTCTGCTGTATAGTTTGTATTTGTGTCTTTCTCTCGGTCTTCAATTTCGTCTAGGTGAGCTGATTGTGCCTTTCTCTCTCTTCTCTCTATTTTTTTTTAGTTGGAAGACTTGGACCCGTGTACATGTGATTTTTGGGAAAATCTCTGTTTTTCCCCTTTTTTTTTTTTGGCTTGGAGGACCAGTGCACTCGTAAATTCTGATTTGGGGAATCTCAGATTTTTGAGTCTTTCCCTTTTTTTTTTGGCTTGGAGGACTTTGGCCAGGAGTGCAATCGAATCAATCCACTGTTTCGTCGAAACGGACCGACACAGTTACATTTTGACTGAAACTATGGAATTTTGGGATTCAACCTATGTTCTGTATTGGTGTGTTGAAAATCTGAAACGTTTCAGATGTTTTGACACGACATTTCAATCCTTGAGTGCAGCTGAGACAGTCTTAGGAACATACATAGTAGATAACTGGGAGGTAAAATAAGAGAATGAAGGAGATAATGAATGGGAAGAAACAAAGTTATTCATAGGATGGTTGGTAACACAAGAGCGAATACCTTTACAGTAAGCAATTGGTAAAGAGTATGAGGGAACTGAAGTAGTCAAATCCGAAGACAATGAGGAAATTGGTGGTGGAATTGAATTTGGGACGGGTGGCGTTGAGCGAGGAGAGTAAACCTATAAGGGTGTGGGTTGAAGGTACATTAGGAGACTTAGGAGATGACGACTTAGGATTTGACAGGGGAAGTAAAACTGGTTAGGGATGAGGACTCAGGGAGACAAGTAAGAGGAACAGGTGGCCCATATAAGTATGGGGTAGACCTCGTAGAAGGTGACACCAGCATAGGTAAAATATCGATGAAGAGTAGGATTATAATAACGGTAACCTTTCTGTGTGCATGTGGGTTAAGTTTACTAAATCCTGGACCAAGATTATGAACATAATAAACACAACCAAACACTTTGGGAGGAATAGAGAACAATGGAGACCGAGTAAACAAAACAAAATGAGGAGAAGACCCATGTAATACCGCAAACGGTTAATAAGATAACATGCAATTAATATTGCATCACTCCAGAAACGGTTAGTAACATGCATATGAAACATGAGAGCACGAGTAACATCCAATAAATGTGGTTCTTTCGCTTAGCCACACAATTTTGTTGAGGTTAATGAGCACAAGATGTTTAATGCATAATCCCTTTCTATTGGAAGTAAGTGTAAAGGGATTAGACATATATTCTTTAGCATTGTCAGATCGTAAAATACGAATATTGTAATCATATTGGGTCTTAATTTGCTTACAAAACAACTGAAAGATGCAGAATAATTCTGATGCAATATGGGTGGCGAGATTTTTGGTATTTTATTGAATGTGGTTAATGTCGTTCAATTAAACAGAATGACATAACTGATATGAGAAACGGGTAGAAAAAGGGTATAATAAACAAGAATGAGATAATGAAACTAAACCGTTGATTTGTGCACAAATACCGGATTAGAATCTTACTTTTTACTTTTTAGAGTTGTTGATTCACAAGAATACGAGTTCTAAAGACTTCAATTGATTTGTTGATTCACAAAGAATACCAAAATAATTAGGAGTAAGGAATAAAAGAGAAACTCTCTCAATTGTATTAATCAATCAAAAATTGTTTTGCCCTATGGCTTACATCCATTTATACAGTAATAGAAATCCTAAAGCAACTAGGAAACTAGAATCCTAAATAAATTAGGAAACCAAATAAAATAGAATAAAATAATTTTCTAATGCCATGAATATATCAACACCTTTTAACGAATTAGAGGGTAAAAGCTTTAATGGGCAGCCTTAACCATGCCAAACCAACAATGCTTGGTAGAGGTTTTTCTTGTAAAATCGTTACGAGCAGCAACATCATCATCTCCATGGGTTTTCATTATCTCATCCCTCATATTATCAATAAAAATATCTTCGATAATGTTGAGATAGTCATCCACTGGATATTCATCATATTTCGGAATATTAAAATCATCTTGGGCAATAATTAAAAAGTCATCTTGGATAGTCATCAAATATTGGGGGTAATTCCCAATCAATTTTTAGCTATGGAGTAGATGAATAGGCATTAAAAAATACCTTATTCAACTCCGTATTGAAAACTTGAATCTCCTCTGGAATCACAGCTGCAACTACTTTATTGTTGTATTGACCTCTTTTCGGTTTTTCATCCACGTGTATTGTTGATTTCGGATACTCCACAAAAAATTCAGTAGAATCGATTTTGCCCCGGGATGGGAAAGTGATTAGGGAAACCCGTTTGACACCGGGGAATTTATCGCTCACAAAACGATACGGGATATGGTTGGCATGATGATAAATATCCATGAATTTATGGACCTGACTAATCAACACATTAATCGATTGTTCTTATCGAGTTACCTCACCATGTACAGACAGGTTGTTAACAGATGTGTTCCAACCACCAAGACTTCTCCCAAGTGACATGGTACTGGAAAGATCGTAAGTTCTGATACCAACTGATGCAGGAAAGCGGGTAGAAAAAGGGTATGATAAACAAGAATGAGATAATGAAACTAAATCGTTGATTTGTGTACAAATATCGGATTAGAATTCTACTCTAGAGGTGTTGATTCACAAGAATATCAGTTCTAAAGGTTTCAATTAAACTGTTGATTCACAAATAATACTAGAATAATTGGGAATAAAAGAGAAGCTCTCTCAATTGTATTAATTAATCAAAAATTGTTTTGCCCTAAGGCTCACATCCATTTATACAATAATAGAAATCTTAAAAGTAACTAGGAAACTAGAATCCTCAATAAATTAAGAAATAAAATAAAATAAAATAATTTTCTAATTAAATTAAGAAATAAAATAAAATCTCTTAAATTTTCCTAATTGAACGACATCAACCACGTTCAATAAAATACTAAAAATCTCGGCACCCATACTATATCAAATTTTGAGCGAGATTTCATTAAAAACAACCAGGTCATATGAGAATGGTCATCAACTAATGTAACAAAATAACGAAATCCATTAATAGATAAATCTCTAAGAGGACCCCATACATCGGAATGAACTAATTCAAAAAGACTTGAAACACCTTATCAAGCCTAGATTTAAAGGGCACACGATAGCACTATCTGACATACTTCACATGACAAAGATTGACAAACTAACTAAGACTAGAAACTTGAGACTTCAAAACTGGAAGGGATGGATATCCCAAACTACAATGCCATTGAAGAAGAGATAATGAGGTTTGTAAAGTTCTAGGAGAAGACTCAAAGTCGAAGTAATAGAGGCCACCCGATTCATGCCCTGTACCAATCTTCCTCTTCATCTTGAAATTTTGAAAGACACAAAATGTTACTGAACAGATAAGAGAACGAGTAATTTTACTTATAGATAACAAACTAAAAGGGAATTGAAGAACAAGTAAGACTGAAGACAACGATAGAGAAGGACTAAGCAACATATTACCCAAACCAAAAAATGTGATGAGGATCCATTGGCAAGAGTAACACTACGAGGTGGGGTTACATAGTAAAATTGAGATAATTGACTAGAAAAACTAGTCACATAATTTGAGGCTCCATAATCAACGATCCCCAGGGAGGAAGTGGAAGACAATAAGCAAGCGGACGTTGTACCTGATTGAGCAAAAATAGTAGTGGCGGATGTCAAGGCTTGTTTCTGTGACATGAACTGAGCATACACATCCCGTGAGATAGTACTAAGGTCATTACTAATGGACTGGTTATGACTAGATGATGGAACTTTGTCCTTAGAAGATACCTGATTAGTTGAAATAGGTGGTTTACGACGTAAAAATCCCAACAATACTCTGTGTGGTTGCTACGCCCATAATGAGTGCACTTGTGAATGTACCACCACGGCCTCCACGAGAACTGTTAGCTGCACCACGCATGCCACAACCTCCTCTACCACAACAGCATCCACGAGAGCTACTAGACCCATGCTGAGGAACAATTAAAGCTGATCGATCATTTATGTGATCAATACTTGTTGGAGATCTAGAATTGGACAAGGTAGCACACTAAAGACGGGATAATACATCTGAAAAAGAAGGAAGGTGAGGGCTTCCCAAAATCTGAGCACGGATGGGCTCATACTCTGATCGCAACCCAGTTATGAAACGGACAACATCAACGTTATCACATTGTTGTTCCATCTTAGAAACATCAGATGAGATAGGTTGATACAGTTTATGCTCTTCACGTATTCCTATAACCTTAGAAAAGTACTCCACAAGAGTTAAGCTTACCCTATTTTAGGCTAAAATACTGTTTGCACATCTCATAAATACGTGTGATGTTATTGGTGCCATAGTACATGTGAGTCAATCGATCCCAAATCTCTAGATAAAGTAAAGAAGAATTGATATAAGACTCGACACTGGTCAATGAAAGTGAAATAATCTGCTCATCTTCCTATTCCGATTGGGCAAAACCAGAATCATTGTCCTTGGGTTTAGCTTCCACCAAGTGCCTCCGAAGACCTTTACCTTTAAGAAAAACATCGATGGATCTCGCCCACAATACATAGTTACTCCCGTTTAATTTAATAGAGGTCATAGGAGCATTAAGAAGGGATGTAGTGGAGAAAGTCGGTGGAGGAATAAAGATCATTGGAGCATTACCAGAGGTTAGAGGAGTATTATCTACTTTAGAATCCATATTCTGAAGAAGGAATAAGTAGAAAAAGGCAGGAAAACCCAAAACCTGTTCACCAGAGAAGCAACAGTGAATCGGAGTGGGCAGAAACACAAAACCTGCTGGACCAACTTCTGGACCCCTGGACCAGCTCAAAACTAGATGAACCGGCCTAGAAAAACAACTCAAAAGCTGCTGGGTAGAAAAAAACATTGCTGAACCGAACCCAAAGTGGTAGATCCGGACCAAAATGATCACCAAAATAGAAGAAAAGGTGGTGAATCGGGGTTGAAGATGAAGAAAGCTGAACTGGTTCAGTTGGGATGAACTGGCTGGCCAAGTGATTGGGCTAAGCTGAACCGGTGTAGTTGGGTTGAACCGATTTAGTTGGGCTGAACCGGTTTAGTTGGGCTTGCTCTGGGTTGGACTTGATCAAGGTGGGCCAGGTCTGGTTTGGTCTTAACCCACACAACTAATCCAAGAATCGATCCACACCTGTTGCCAAACTGGTGTCTTCTCCTTCATGTTGGGCTGATACCAAAGCGGATTGGCAATATGACGTCAAATACAACATCACAGGTTCAATACCGATGATCACAAATTCAATGATCGACGATCACGGGCAATACAATGTCGACGATCACAGGTTCAACGATCAACAACGACAAATCGAACCAACCTTCAACACCAAACCAACCACCAACACGAAATCAAACCAATCATCAGCACCATATCGAACCAAATCGAGCTAGGCATCACCATCAAACACCTCAACAATGATGGGTGATTAATGATAGCCACGACAATGACAACGCCAAACCAGCCTTCAACCCAATCGCTGCTGGCTACGGAAATCGACGACCTCCATATCAATTCTCAATCACCATAGCAACAGAGAGGACACAATGTACAGAGGACCTTGCTCGGATACCATGTCAGTGTAGAGAGAGAGAAAGAGACACGAGAGAGTGAGGAAGAGAATATGTAACCCTACTTTCCCTCACCTAATATATATATATGTATGTAAATGTAACCAAATACTAATATACCTCTCCTGGGATATATTTATTATATGGATGCCAACAACTGAGAACCAGTCGTGAGTAGGCATAGAAGTAGAAGCCCAGCAGCTCCAGCTCTAGCCCTAGCCTTCTTCTACTGATCGCTGGTGGGTTCTTTGAATCCACTCTTAGATTCGTCTCTCCCTTTCCCTCTCTCGACTGAGATGCTTCTCAAGGATGCAAACCGAGTCTTTTAAGACTTTGTTTCTATCGGGCCCAAGTCCCAACGAGTAAAAATGCAAACCCAAAATATTATTTTTTAGGAAAAATTTCATCTACACCCCCTCTAAATAGGTCTATCTTCAATGACACCCCCTGCCTTTTCTGAAATTTCACCGACCTCCCATGTCAGTGTTGGTCGGCTAACGGACGTGACGGAAATAGACGTTTTACCATTTTACCCATGAATTTTATAAAGATTTACATATTCACTAATGGTACAAACAAGGAAAATGACACAAATACCCCCTACGTATAGTTCACATATAACAAATTTATTTTGAATTTTTTCCTTATATTATATTCAAGTGTACGGTGCCATCGATTTTTTTTTCCTTATATTATGTTTAAGTGTATGATGTCATTGATTTTTTTTTAAATTTTTTAAAAAAAATTATTTTGAATTATTTTTTTCTTATATTATGTTTAAGCGTACGATGTCACCGGTTTTTTTAAAAAAAAAATTTCTAAAAAAAATATTTTGAATTTTTTTCCTTATGTTATGTTTAAGCGTAAGGTGTCACCGTTTTTTTTTTTTTAATTTTTTAAAAAAAAATTATTTTGAATTTTTTCCTTGTATTATGTTTAAGCGTACGATGTCATCGATTTTTTTTAAAAAAAATTTTTTCTAAAAAAATTATTTTGAATTTTTTTCGTTATATTATGTTTAAGCGTACGATGTTATCGGTTTTTTTTTTTTTTTTAAATTATTTTGAATTTTTTCCTTATATTATGTTTAAACGTATGGTGTTACCGGTTTCTGTTTTAATTTTTTTTTTTTAAAATTATTTTGAATTTTTTCCTTGTATTATATTTAAGCGTACGATGTCACCGATTTTTTATTTTTATTTTTATTTTTTTTTTAAGGAGTCACCGATTCATAGCACTAGATTTTTTATTTTTTATGTGGATTTTTTATATTATTCTTCACCTATTCATGCTAGGACCAGTGGCTTGGGTTCATTGCCACGTTTTTGCAGTTAGGTGATTGAGTTGTTGAGGCATGAGAGAGAGAGAAAGGGGGTGAAATAAGGGTTTCATGGGGAATAAGAAGGGTAAAATTGATATTTCATAAAAATTTTGGTATGACATCAGCACTTTTCTGATGGTCAGTAATGGCTGGTTACGGTAGGGGGTCTAGGTGAAGAGGACATATAAACTAGAAGGAAGTGCAGTGAAATTTCAGAAAAGACAAGGAGTGTCGTTGAAGATAGACCTATTTAGAGGGGGTGTAGATGAAATTTTTCCTATTTTTTATTTTCTTTTTACTTCCTTATTTTATTCTGTTTTAGTGTGGTTGATTTATTTTATTTGTGGATAATAGACTTTGGGGTTCATTTTTTGCCAAAGTTTATTTGGAGTAAAATATTTAATGTAATGATTAGATACATTAATATTTTTAATAATAGAAAATATTACTATTTTTTAATCATAAAAAATCAGTATTTTTTAAATCTCATGTAAGGATTAGTTACATCAGTATTTTTCAATTTCAAATTATTCAAAATTAAATGTTAAAATTGATAACTTTGATTATACAAAGAAAGAATATTATTCAAGCTAATGTAATCTGCTTATACAAGACACATTAAGAATACCAAATGAAGAGCAAAATAAAGACCCTTTATAGTAAGGCAAAACAATAATAGAAAATACCTAAATTACCCATAATACTAAACTACTCTAACACCCTTTCTCAAACTCATGATGTGGTAGGAGAAAATTTCAGGAGTTTGTTAAGAAGAAAACGAAAACGCATAATGGTGTGAGACTTCGTAAAGAAATCTGCCAACTGCATAGTCGAAGGAATGCAGCGAAGAGAAATTGTGTCCAGTTGAAGATGATGTCACACAAAGTGGCAGTCAATCTTAATATATTTTGTACGCTCATGAAATACTGAATTATGGACAATCTGAATTGTACTTGTATTGTCATAAAGGATAGGAAAAGACAAAGAGATGCCAAGATTAACAAGTAGCCATTGCAACCAGACTATCTCAGTGGTGGTGGAAGTCATAGCATGATACTCAACCTCAGTAGAAGAACGAGCAACCACCATTTGTTTTTTACTTTTCCACGAAATAAGAGAATCACCAAGGAATACATAGAAGTCAGTTGTGGACTTGCGATCAGTAGAGTCGCCAGTCCAGCATCAGAATAAACCCTGAGTTCCAATGAAGAAGAAGAAGAAAATAATAGACTTTGGTGCAATGTACCCCGAAGGTAACGAAGAATGCGGAATAGCAGCCTAGTGAACTATGGTAGGTGAGGCTACAAATTGACTAACAATATGAACTGCACAAGAGATGTCTGAGCGAATGACAGTAAGATATACCAAACTTCCAACAATAGAGACTACCAAATAAGAGGCGTGACCAACAATCCTCAAGCAAGAGAGAGACAAAATTAGCAGGCCAACAATCCAGCAACAAAGCCAAGACCCACAGTGCAAGAGCCAACACCCACAAAGCCAACATCCACCAAAAAATTCAAATCTGAAGATTCGACTCTCTTTTCTTGAAAAATTTCTATACAACAGCTGCAAATCTGAACAGGAACATTGCAAAATAGAGAGCCCAGTGCATAGCCTTGAGAAGTTGAACATCAGATTTGTGAAGGAGACCCACCAGAAAATCACAAAACAGAATTGTCACAGTAGTAGGGCACAAAATCAACCAAGAATCACAGCATCTGTGCCCAAACAGGTCTATGGAATCACAAAATCACCCAAAATTCCATCACAAATGAACCCAATGGTCTTGAATCTCTCAATGCGTGTTTAGATCCCTTAGTCCCTTAGTCGAACCCCTCAGGAGTGATGTGAAGCAACAAAAAACAAGAAAGATCAAGGATACCACATATCAAAAAAAATTCTCTCTTTTTCAAAAAATATTCAGAAAATCAGAAACCCTATCAAACAAAATAAAAAACGAAGCACACCACAGTAAAGCTCACAGAAAATTGATCAGGATGATGAAGAAGATGGCTCCAGCATGATGATGTCATTATAATATCATGGTCTACACAGATGATGTCAACACTGGTCAAACTCTGATTCTTCTCCCAATGAACAATACTGTGTTTCTAAACATGGTTAGGACTGAAATCAAGCTTTGATACCATGATAACTTTGATTATACAATTGATAGAGAAAGAGAGAGAAGAAAGAATATTATTCAAGCTAGTGTAATCTGCTTATACAACACACTTCAAGAATACCAAATGAAGAATAAAATAAAGACCTTTATAGTAAGGAAAAACAATAATAAAAAATACCAAAATTACCCCTAATACTCAACTACTCTAGCAAAAATTACTATAGATTTATATTCAGATTACTTATTTATTGAACACTGATAATAATAGTTATTTCTAGTAGCGCCCCTTATGTTTCATTTTAGTTATGTTTAATGTGTTTTTGGATGTATTGTGGACATATGAGGCATGTATGATGATTTTTATATTTTTTAGAAATTTTTATAATGTTTTTAAATTTTTTTGAAGCTTCTATCTAGAGTTTTGAGTGTATCAGCCAATACCACGTCGCGGCTAATTTGTATCAGTGCCCTTTGAGTTGATGGTCAATATTGCGACTTTGAACCATGGTTTTAACCAGGGTTACCAAAAAACGTAAGATACCCTATGAAGTGCAATCTGGGTTGCACGATCCCAAACGTGGGTCATTCGCGATCTAGATCGCTCCTATCTTCGACTCCAACTATTTATTCAATCACTAAATCAAAATCCAGATCCCCAATATAATCCCTAACCCCATATCAAACCAAATCATTGCAAATTTCATATATTAAGTTATAGTAGGCCAAAGTGAAGATTAGGTAACTTACTCGATGGATCTCACAGAGCTTTTCGTATCAGTCGCCAGCGAGCAGGGGCTTTTCTGCTTCGACTCTTTCTCTCACTCTCTCTTCTTCAATTCACGAATCTCTCTATCTTTCTCTGTTTCGATTTCTTCAGTTCACGATCTCTCTCTGCTTCGAAGCAACGAATCTCTGTCTCTACTGCGCCTTCTTCAATTCAATTCACGATCTGTCTCTGCTTCGAAGCAACAAATTTCTCTCTCTTTGATTCAGTTTGCTTTGACTTCTTCAGAGCATCACCTCTCTCTCTCTCTCTCTCTCTCTCTCTCTACTTCAACTTCTTCAGAACATCGTCTGTCTCTCTCTCTGCACTACGATTTCTTCAATTCAAGGAATGTATTTTTCTCTCCAGAACATCGCCCCTCTCCTTTTTTCTCTCTACCTCCTTCGATTTCTTCAATTCAATGAATGCATCTCTCTCTCTCAATTGGCACCCACTCACGTGAGTGTCTGGAAACTAGTACCTGAGTTGCTAGACTTTATACCTAATGGGTATTAGTTTGTGTGAAAAAACGGAAAAAAACCCATCTATTTTATATGACTGAAGAACACAACTTGGATAAAAAAGTCAAAATAAGATTTATGTTATGTTTAATATAGAATAAAAGTGTGCAAATTATTGTAGGTTTAAAATAAAGAGCAACTGATGATGTGTATAATTTATAAATAAATATAATTCTTTGTAATAATGAAAATGATCCAGATAAGAGTCCAAAGCGAACCGCGACCCAAAATATTGTTCCAGCTAAGCCTATCCCCACTGCACAGCGCACCGGAGAAAGTAACGTACCCCACATCTGTACTCGTACCACGTAGCCAACCGACCTACGATCCAGGTAACCCAGACTCTAATAGATATAAGAATATGGGAGCAAACAAAATAATTAAAGATTGAGAAAACAAAACTAAGATCACATGACACGTTAAGGATATAATTGACTTTATAGTTTATAATATTGGTTGGAGAGAAAATAGGAAACGAAAAAGTTTTCTGACTAATCTTGGAAGATGGGGAGGCTTGAATAATATTTAAAGTTCCTATATTCTGCTGCAGGTGTCTTGGCATGCTTCTTCAGAAAGTTGATGACAGGACTTATGTTCGTAATAAGATTGATTGGATGTATGGAAAAGCTAATATTGCATTCCCGACAAATAGGCTTGGTTTGGCAAAAGCTATGGGATTGGTAACTAGCTACTGAGTTTTGTGGTCAGTCTTCTAACTTTGGGATGTTATTAATTTGCGGAATTTCTTAGGTTGCAGCATCCCACTTGGATACTGTTTTGGGAAAACTGAAAGACATTCTTGATAATGTTGGGCAAAACATCTTCCAAAGGTGTGTGCCAGACTCACAATATTTTTAATTTCATCTCTCTCCCTCATCTCATACGCATGCATGCATACACATCCAAATGAATCTAGATACTATTGAAACTTCTTATGCAGTTCGTTATGCACATTTATATAAATTGTGATTTTCAGTTGCTTTTCTAAGTGTTCCCGGATTTTAGGGATTTTAGCTTCAGACTAATGTGCTAATGTGAAACTGAACTAGTATTTAGTAACATATTCTGATAGCTTTTATGAGATTTTTAAGACTACATGTTTTGAGGTTACCCTTTACTGAGCATGAATACATAAACTAGGTTAGTCTCGATATCTGGTTTGAAAAAGAGCATGTGTGCTTCATGCAACACTTATCTTATCTTCCATATGGCTAATTATGACTATGACCCATATATTGTTTGAAAACATAATGGTTCCGTTAAAGAGGGTAAATTTTTGGTCTCTTTAGTTCTTTCATGTTTGTAAGGGTTTGGTTCCCATTTATTCATTCACTTATTAAGTTGGAATTTTCATGTTTCCCCAAATGGAATTCTCTGTATTGCAGATTTCTATCTTTATTTTCTGATAGAGCTAAAATGGAAGATTCGGACGATATTCATGCTGCCTTGGCTCTAATGTATGGATTTGCCGCAAGATATGCGCCATCGACAGTTATTGAAGCCAGAATAGATGCACTTGTGGTATGTTAGTCGCTATTTTTTGGTCTTCTCCTTGATGCAATATTCTGTTGTCAAACCATATTGATCTTTCTTGGTGTTCTACCTGCTTATGCAATCTATATATTGGTCATTAGTTAGATGGCAATTGTAAATTGAAATTTGCAGATTCTATGTTGTGCTTGTTGATTGCGGCTTTCTTGGATTGTTAATCCAACATTTGGATGCTGGTTCTTTTTATTTTCGTTCTTTCCCTTGTTGGTTCATTTTTTGTCATCAAATCACAATAATTTTGTTCTCAGATCCAATAAATCACGTCTAGTTCAGGGTTACTATGTAGGCACACTCGTGCTTTCCACTGGAGTTAGGATTGTAACTTCTGAACACGAAACTGCTGCTGGATGCATCAGTTATATTACGGCCATCTGATAACATGTGAACTTCACATGGAGTTATATTCTCTACTCAGTTGAAAGAACCCAATTTTTTTATATATTCTATACTTAGTTGAAAGAAAACCAATTTTTTCAATGTGGATTTATGTATAAAAAGGGATAAACAATCTAATAACTCAAAACTACAGATCTTACCCTTGCTTTAGATATTCAATCATTTGAATAAGCAGATCAGTGACCTTATTGCCAACTTGGCTTCCCGTTTCCCAAAATAATTTGCTTTGAAAACAGACGATAAAAGCTTCTACAGCAGTACTTGCTTTTCAAAAATAAATGCTGCTAAGACAATATCATTTTGCTAAACGTGCAATCAGTTATTTGTGTAATTCTTAACGACAAGATGCTATGCACAATAGATTTTGCAGTTATTGTTGTGGTTGTTAAGATCATCCCAAGTTTGGTTATATGTTATAAATAGTTCTTGCTTAAATCAGTCTCAGTTGTTTTTTATAATGACTTCAGTCTCATAAGTTCAAAATCTGTTTTAATGGTGTACATATTTTATAGAATGTCATCATATTTTTGATTATGCTTATTACTTATTGCTCTTGCTTATAGGGGACTAACGTGCTTTCACGCCTTCTTCATGTGCGCCACCCTACGGCAAAGCAGGCTGTTATAACTGCTATTGATCTACTAGGTTTGTTAAGTACCTTTAGAGTAAAATTTATATATATGTGTGTGTGTGTGTGTGTGTGTATATATATAATCTCTGTTGTTATGTCCTTATTTGCTGTTGAGGATATCTTAGCTTTCAGTGTCTTTTGGGGCTGTTCTTTTCTGGTTGGGGTGAACATTTTTCTTCTTTCTTGTTGATAATCTGGATTCAGTTACTTGAATTTGGCTTGTGAAATTTTTGGATTTTCCACTTGATGTGGAATGATTTAAAAAATTGCCTTATGAATCTTTACTAGGCTGGAATTCAAAGTGCTGTAACTTTGGCCTGGGCAGAATCAGATTATGGCATGTTTATTTAAGTGACTTGGAATATTTGTCAGTCAAAAAGGGATACAAACTAAGTGTAGAGCCCCAACAATAGTATAAAAAGACCTGAACATTCCTCTGGTCTAGGCAAGACATAAAAGTCATAATAAGGGTAAAAAAGGTAAAAAGGCAAAACACTAATAAACTAGACTATAACTCTGACACTGCCAATCAAATGAGTCCGCTGCTGGTTTATGCTGTCGGTGAATGTTTATGCTACGCTGGTTTCTGGGTCCTGGATTTGGGTTGGTTTATGCTGTCGGAGGACTTGGCTGTCGGTGGATGGATGTGGAGGCTGTGTGGTTGGACTTGGCTGTTGGTGGATGTTTGTCGGTGGGTTGTGGTAGTTTATCGGTGGGTTGGAGTTGTTGAAGGTGGAGCTGCTGAAGGTGGAGTTGCTGATTGGCACTGCTGGGCAGTGGGGTGGTGGCTGGTGGTTGCTGGGGTGGGCTGATGATTGGGTAGGATGGAGGCTAGGGCTAGGATTAGGGTTAGGGTTAGAGGTCGGATTTGGCTCTGATACCAATTTGGAATATTTGTCAGTCAAAAAGGGATACAAACTAAGTGTAGAGCCCCTGTATATATAGCATAACAATAGTATAAAAAGACCTGAATATCCCTTTGGTCTAGACAAGATATAAAAGTCATAATAAGGGTAAAAAGGGTAAAAAGGCAAAACCCGAATAAACTAGACTATAACTCTAACAAAGTGGTACCTTCCCCTTTCTGCTTCCAAGAAAACTTTCTATGGTCATTGTTACATTAAATTGGATGCACATCTAGTGACTCATTGGTTTTAGGTCTTTGGTGGAGTCCTGATGTATACCCCTGTGGAGCTAATCTATTGGGAAGCTGAGTAACGCATTTGTTGTATATTTCGTGTATTATTGAACTTGGTCAATAATTGGTTGCCTTGTGCTGTGTTGCACCTTGGAGTTATTTTATATTTTTGCAACATTCATGGAGATTTTCTCAATCTTGGGATGCGATAGTTGTGTAATGCTAATGCAGGTCGTGCTGTCATTATTGCTGCTGGAAATGGCACATCATTCCCACTGAAAAGAAGGGACCAGTTACTTGATTATATATTAACTTTGATGGGCCGAGATGATGAAGATGGTCTGTTGGATTCCAATCTTGAGCTCCTACGCACTCAGGTTTGTATATTGCTGTTGATTTATTATACTTGTGGCTTTGTGCTGGCCTATACTTTTCCACTATGCCAACTTTTGGACCTATTTGTTGACCTTAGATTTTTTCCTTCTCTTTGCTCAAATTATTGTGATTATGGATATTTTTGCAGGCCCTTGCTATAAGTGCCTGCACTACGTTGGTTTCTGTGGAGCCAAAACTGACAATTGAAACAAGAAACCTTGTTTTGAAGGTGTAGATATTAGTAACCATTTCAATTATGCATTACTAGTTTATTCGTTGTGCATGTTTTTGTCTCTTCTGAGTACTTCCCAATTGAATTCGACAGGCCACCTTGGGATTTTTTGCTTTGCCAAATGATCCATCTGATGTTGTTGACCCCCTTATAGACAATCTTATTACTCTCTTATGTGCTATTCTTCTCACAAGGTATCATTTCTTGTTAGATTTTTGATTTAATTTATTAAGATTAATCATTCTTTTGAAATAGTGGCATGTTTTTTTTTCCCATTTGTTCAAGTGCATTGTTTCTTCAAATAAAGACAAGATTTGATCGTTAGGATTTTGAAAAGAGAGTTGATAACACTGGTGGCAGGGTTTTTTTCCCGTTTGTTCAAGTGCATTTTTGTTCAAATAAAGACAAGTTTTGATCATTATGTTTTTGAAAAGAGAGTTGATAACACTGGTTGTCAAGGTGCTTTTGCATGTATGAAATATGAATACAAGTCTACTAACAATGTTTGGTCCTTTAACTGTATGAAAAATAGTGAAAGATGATGTAGCACAACAATCCTTTTCTTGTTCCCCCAATTTGAATGTCAGCAGCAGCCCAGAACTCTTACTTATAGGAAACATTAGCCTCCCCTGATTCTTATGTTAAATTGCATGCATAGATATCTATAGGTTCAACTATTTCTGCTTACAATGTCTCTAAAATAAGAAACTTTGACTACTGAAAACTATGTCAAGACCATATAATGATCCAATAACATAACCCAAAATAAGCTCATGGACTACAACTATACAAACCATGGACGGAGTAGCAAATTACTGAAGTGCCACTGACTCCTATAAATGGGAAGACATAATGTATCCATTACAGCAGTGGATTAACATAAAGTTGCTTACATAAGGTTCAAACATGCTTCAAGTAAAATTTCCAATATTCTACATTTACTTTTCATAGCTTTGAGGTTTGGATATGTCGTCAAGGTGCAGTTGTTACTCATTCAAGTTAGTCTATGGGTACCAAATCACTATGCAATTGCCATTGCCTTGTGAGAGGAAAATTATTTACTAGCTTTGGATTTCAATATCTTGAAAGTTTTGGTGTTATAAGCGTATAATTTCTTTCTTTCTTTTTTTCTTTCTTTCTTGTGGCTAGGAACCATTATGGTAATTCCTTCAGTATGAATTTCCCCAGAGAAGCTTATGCTAACTAAAAATAAAGCTTCCACTATGGTTTCCTTTGAGGATAATTTCGGGCCTTGATTCTTTTGTTGGTTTTTGTTTTATTTGTTTGTCACTGAAATTGCCATTGGCTTTCATTTCTTGTATGTTCAACAGTTGCCCCTCCATCAACTCCCTCCTCTTTCTGCATATAATTGTTGTTGTATAGTTCCTCTGATCCTTCTGTTTTTTGTTTCTTACAAAGTAAATCTCTTGGAAAAGTAAAAAGAATTCGATGAATGAGAATAAGATTGACAATTTTCAAATGGACATCTCGTTTCCTTTTCAGTATAAAGTCAATGTAGTTTTTGTGAGGTTATGATCAGTATTCAGTCTTTTATTCTATTTTCTCCATTACAAGTTTAGAATCTCTTTTGTGGAATGGTCTGCTGTGTGTTTTTTTTTTTTAAAGTACTCAAATGGACCATAAGTTTGACTGGTTAGGATATCACATAGTGTGGGAGGCTTCTCAGTTTAGATGTGACATCTTTGCCTGTTAACATCTGCAGTTTACACATGCATAAAATAACCTGTCTGTGTCTCTCTCTCCCTCTTCTCTCTTCTGGAGCCCCCTTCCTTCCCAGGATTGCTGGGATTATTGTGTACTGATGGGTGAAAGAGGAGAGATTATGAAGATGTTATCACATGGACTATTTCTTAGGGACTTGCACATTCTACTCCTTCATATGCATATATTCTTTTATGGAATTTATTGAGGATGCATGTACATCAGTGTATAGGACTTTCTCTATCCTAATTTGACTGGTAATATCTGATATAATAAGTGGAGAAGATGGAAGAAGTCGAGCAGAGCAGCTTTTGCATATCTTGAGACAGATCGATCATTATGTTTCTTCTCCCGTGGAGCATCAGAGGAGAAGAGGCTGTCTTGCGGTGTATGAGATGCTTCTCAAGTTTCGGACACAGTGTGTCAGTGGATACTGTACGCTTGGTTGCCGTGGAAGTTGCACACATAGCAAGCAAATTGACCGTACTTTGCTGCGGATCTTTTCCAATCTGCCATGTAAATTTGTTTCTTGTGACACCTTTTGTTTTTGTTTATTTTATTTATCTTGCTGAATTTGTGCGTTCCCTTTTATTTCCAGCTTCATTTGTATTGCCAAGCCGTGATGCCTTGTGTTTAGGGGATAGGATCATGGTGTATCTTCCACGTTGTGCAGATACAAATTCTGATGTAAGGAAAGTCTCTGCCCAGGTCAGTATTTGCCAGAAAGCTTTTAGCAAGGTTCTCGCCTTGTGAAATACCTTTACCATTATTTTTGTTAGTTGAACTTGCTAAATGTATTATTGATTGTTTTCTTTCTGTGCATTTTAACATGAATGTTAATCTCTCTTCTCATTTCTTTGTGTGGCTATCTCTGCAGATTATTGACCTTTTGTTCAATATATCTCTATCACTACCTAGGCCTGTAACTTCTAGTTGTGGCATAGATATTGAATTGTCCTATAGTGCTTTGTCTTCCCTTGAGGATGTTATAGCTATCTTGAGAAGTGTAAGTTCTTTTGGAATTATCTTCATTCACTTTTTTTCTTTAAGTTCTTGTTTGAGGCAGAGGGACGGAGGAGGATGGATTGCTTTTTGCCTCATTTTTTTGGGGTATTATCTGCTTGTTTGTCTACTGAATTTCTTTTTCATCATCAGGATGCTTCTATTGATCCATCTGAGGTATTTAACAGGGTTGTCTCTTCTGTTTGTATCTTATTGGCAAAGGATGAGGTAAGGTTCTGTATCTTAATGTATAAGTCATCTTGATGGGCACAGTTTAAGATTTGAAATACGCGCTATTTAATGTACACTCTCCAGACTTAAGCTATTCTCATCCATTCTTACAGCTCGTAGCCACCTTGTATAATTGCTCGGCAGCTATATGTGACAAGATCAAGCAGTCTGCAGAAGGTGCCATCCAAGCAGTCATTGAGTTGGTTACAAAAAGGGGAAATGAATTGAATGGGACTGATATTTCAAGGTCTCTTTTACAAGAAGATAAAAACTTTGGATAAATTTTAGACTTCTATGAATAATTTAAGTTTTTGAAATCCAAATTTCTTGTGAGTCACTAGATCTTGGAATTTTTTAAAGCAAATTCATACATTATATGTGTCAACAGGACAACACAATCTTTGCTTTCTGCTACAGTTCATGTAACTGAGAAGTATTTGCGTCAGGAAACTCTTGGTGCTGTATCCTTCTACCCTATATATAATTAACTTTTGATTTCCAACATGTTACTTTTGCTGTTGTTATTGACCATAGTTTATCAGAAATAATTCTCAAGCTCCATTTCTTTAAGTGTTTTCTTTAACTATTAAAAGCTTTGTTCTCTAGCTGAGAACACCAATTCAAAAATTGTGTTCAATGAAGTATTAGCTGCTGCCGGAAGGGATATAGCAACTAAGGATATATCAAGACTACGTGGTGGCTGGCCAGTGCAGGATGCATTTTACGTGAGTCCCACATGATACTTGCTCGTTTGCATGGTTATTGATTTTGTTTATTAAGAAATGACCCTAGGTTATTCTTTATCGTGCTTCTGGAGCACAGAAAGTATGCTTAGTTTTATGATCATTTGTCTTGCAAACCTCCTCGTCTGTTTTTCTTCTCTTTTCTAAGCAGGAGTGTTAATATTTGGTATCAGGGTGGAGCCACCCATGGGCCCTCAATTGTTTTCTTGATATTAGATATATGTTTTTTGAAATAAAATTTAGACATATTTAATGGTTTCCTAATACAACAGAATCTTAAAATCCATGTCATATGCAGCGAAAATTATGATATGCATGCCAGTCTGTGAATAAAAAAAGAACCAAAAATATCATTTATAAATCTGAAGGCCCTGGAATGCCACAAACATCAACATAACCAACCAATAATAACCTACTCCACTCATGAACTGTAACCACTTCGAGGTACTTTAGGGTCTTGCACCTTAAGAACACTATGCTCTGCATGTTCTTCTAGGAAACTAGTAGAAGAAACTAGTACCTGGCATCACATAGGCAATTACCGTCCTCTAGCACTCCTCACCAATCTTCCAAGGATATATAGGCACACCATCCATAAATCCTACAATGTTAGTCATGGAAAAATGAATAACATACATCTATGGTACCACAAAAGCGGCCAATGTCCTCTGGTATCACTAACCAATTTTTCCAACATCAATATCAGACATCCACGCTTTCAAATAGGCCAAAATAATCATATCATATAAGTAGTAAGTCCATGATAAACCAACAATATCATATTAATTAATAATCGATAAATTGAACGATAGAACGTCAATAATGGCTAAGATCTGTAATATGTGGTTCAAATGGTAGCATAAACATCATATTACCATATCAATAGCTCAACCATTGAAACTAACAATATATTAATATCATATGTATCAAATCATGCTTCATTGTCAAAACTCGACAATTTTCCCTGGTCAATAGAACAATGAAAATATTAAAACTTGCTCATATGTAATATAGGTTTGACATAAATTCGAAATAATATGAAATGTATCGTTGATAATGGATCAGAAAATAAATCCTACTTCCGAAGAGAAAATACGAAATAACGGTAAATCGGTGCAGTCGAATTCCGGATTGACCAAAATCCTGACTAGCATTTCTATTATCCTTTCTTTTTTCTCTTTTTTGTTCCAAGTGTTTAGAGGTGCTTATAGTGTTCCTAAAGACTCGGCGTAATGAGGAATATGAAGTATTTATAGTAGAGTTCAACCGCGTAAAGGCAGTGGAAGAACCAACTTAAAATTCAAAGAAGTTACACGTAAACAGTTTGGTCTCCTTCGCTAAATTACGTCTTCACCCCTAAATTTTTTCAATTCATCCCAAATGTGTCTCTAAAGTTTTGCGATGTTCCGGATCCATTCCCAATGTTATTTTAAGCTAGAAACATTTATTTTTATGGGTAATATCAAAACCCACTCAAAACCCAAACCAAATTAATACTTGAAATAGCAAAATGACCGTTTTACCCTTCTGAAGCCCAACATCAACCACTCATAAATCTTAAGGTTTTTCGATCTCTTGGTTCCATTGGCAATATCATTTTAGCTTAAAAATATTTATATCAATGGCTTATCATAAACCTCAATCTAGATTATACCCGATATGTCAAAATTACCATTTCGCCCCTCAAGATAATTACATCGTCCGAACATCCATTTCAAGGTTTCTCGCATCCTGGATTCACTGATAATATTCTTTTTACCTAAAACATTTAGATTAATGATCAATCATAATATATAAGCTTAATTACACTTTCATCCCTTAATTTTTCAAAAGTCCAAATTCAACAAAATCAAACATCACATCCGATCCTTTACCATTAATCCACCTTATGTTTATGCATTAGGCCTATGAAACATATTTTAAATATTATATACTTATTTTGATCCCCTTTTTAAGGCCTTTTGAGTTTTGACCTCAAGCCCGATTCCACCTTAAATTAGCAGCATACTGGGTTAATCAATTAATTATTCCTAAATGTCTTTAAGACTTCGCCATAACTTGAATAAACCTTTAAACCACCATTTCTTTCCAACTGTATTTCCAACACAATTCCTCACCCAAACATTCCTTAATCAACGTGATGGCTACATATATATCTATTTTAGTAGTTAATTTGATCTTATTGTGAATTGAATTAAAATACAGTGGTTTACGGTAAATGACAATAATTAGTCTCATTCTTGATAAGAAGTTTTAATTATTTTTTATTTGTTCATGCTATGTATATCTATTTTTAACCTTTTATGTTTAATGAACTTTTAAGTATTAAATATGATTTTAGTGAATATGAATTTATGAAGTTCTACGATCAATTGGAAAAGAAAAATAAAACGTGTTAATGTGCCCACCCTAAATTTTTTTTGAGTCCACCCCTATTTGGTATGCAGGATTCTAATCATCTCTCGACTTTTCTATCCTTTCCATTTTAAGTGGGATTGGGATGCTGAGATTATGGCATAAACACTCTACAATAGGTACAGTAAGATAAATATACCACCAAAAATATCCTGAAGTTAGAAAACCGTGGATTGATGTAGAATTGTTATATCATTGTAACCTCATTTTGTCCTGAACAGAGGAAGTCGGATTAGAAAAGAGTGAGGAAATTGTAGGACACAAAAACTTCCTTTCTCCATTCTCTTCTTTCTTGGGTGTTTGTCCCAAGTCAGTTATTATTGTTTCTTTTTGCATTTTGTCAATAGGCATTTTCCCAGCACACAATACTCTCAACTTTGTTTCTGGAGCATGTGATATCTGTCCTTAATGACAAGCCTACCCTTAAAAGTAATTTGGAGAAAGGAGAAAACTCTAGCTATTCTGTTGATAGTAGCATAGAGGATGACATCTTGCAGGCAGCTATTGTTGCTCTCACTGCCTTTTTCAGGTACCTATATATTTATTTTTGCATGTCCAGGCAATTATTTAACTGAACTTGTCGGATTTTAACTTTGTTTACAGTCTTTGATGGTATTACATTTTTCATATTGTTGCAGAGGTGGTGGTAAAATTGGAAGGAAAGCTGTTGAGCAAAGTTATGCTTCTGTTCTTGCAACCCTTACACTTCACTTGGGAAGTTGTCACGGTTTAGCTAGTTCTGGTCAGCTAGAACCACTACGGTAATTGCCTGTCATACCTAATGCACACCTGGATGGATACTTCTTTTATGTTGTGTTTCAAATGTGTGACTTTCATCTATTTTCTTTGTAAATTGCAGGGCACTTCTGATTGCATTTCAGGCGTTCTGTGACTGTGTTGGGGATTTTGAAATGGGAAAGGTGAATGAATTTGTAGACACCAAGCCTGCTCATTCTCTGCAGTGATGTAAATTTGTTACTTGCTTTAACAAGGTGAAAAAATAGCAAACTTTATATGCAGATTTTGGCCAGAGATGGAGAACAAAATGAAAAGTGGATCGATTTGATTGGAGATTTGGCTGGCTGCATTTTTATAAAAAGGCCCAAAGAGGTAATATGTTCCACTTGAATTCTCCTCCTTCTTTACTTATTTATTTGTTTTTCATAAGAATCCACTAGACTGACTAAAATGGAGGAGATTCATAGTGTACATGCTGCATATAAGAACAAATCTAGAAACCCAAAAAGAAAATTTTAGATTACCCAACTAAAAGCAAGGAAAAAATATAATTGCTTTCATTTCATTTTTTTTTTCTATTTTTATGATTAATGATTAAGCACATGAGAACCAAGGAAGTGATCTATAAATGCATGCTAATTAGATAGAAAAACTTCCATGAAGGTTTTGGCCATTTCTTAGTAGCAGTGGTAGAATCCATTCAAGCTCGTTTAATGACCCCAAGCACAGGAAGTATGAAATTCTAGAAAAACATGGCTGTAGGATGCCAAAAGTGGCCTATTAAAAAAGAGAAGTGGTTTTTTCCTAGAAATAGTGCTGAAATCCCTTTATTACATAAAAGTTGTTGAAAGAAGAAAAAGGATAAATTTGTGTATTTTTGCGCCTGACGCAAGCTTGAGTCTGACTACTGCACAGGCAACACCCCAAGTGAGTGTGCCCCCCTCTCCTACTGATACATCACTCACATTATCAGCGGTTAAAATAGCCTCTAATGGGGCTGTCCAAGTAAGAAAGCAACCTTTAAAGGGCTTTAGTCCTCCAAATGACTCTCAAGGAAAACTGAATGTGACATTGCTCTGAGGATTGCTTTAGCCCTCCAAATAACTCTCCAGGGTAAACTAGACTGTGACATTCCTCTAAGGATATTTTAGTAGGAATGCACAAAAAACACCATCGCCACCCTTCCGTCTTAGTAAGTCCTGCACCCCATGGCAAACCAGTTACATCAAGAAGGGTAGAAAATAGTCTACAGACTCCAATTTCCAATCCTGAAATCGTCTGGAAAGTCATACTCCGCACTGCCCCCGTGCAAGGTAGTCACATAATCCGCCACATGAGCTTCTTTACCCGCTGCCAAGAGAAGTAAGTCTGGGGACGCACGGTCAAAGAGAGGTCTCCATGCCGAATATGCTGTCAAAACCACACGCATTGCCCATTCTCGACCATGGTAATGTGCTGGAGGACCTATCCCTCTTTTGCGATAAATACCCACACCCTACTCTGCTTGGTCACCATAAGACTCCTTCAAACACCCCTCCTCTCTGGTATACCTCCAAAGCTATCGACCCCATAGAGACTGATTAAACGATCTAAGTTTGTTGATCCCCAACCTTTCTACTCTAACTGGAGAGCACACTGTATCCCAGTCAACCAGATAATATTTGAACTCAAAATCCCTGCGAAGCTTATCAAGCCACTACAGGATTTCAAGGTTTCCATTGCTTCCTCTCCCGGTTGCTAGTCAATCACAAGGTGCTCCTATCAGGACATTGCATTGAGTCGTTAGACAATTGTGGGCCTTTGGGTTAGGGTTGTCAAAATTCGACACGACACGATTAACCGATGCGAATTAAACGGGTTTGTGTGAGATCTTAATGGGTTTGGATGATAAACGGGTTGACACGCCAAACACATTTAATAAACGGGTCGTGTTCGGGTGAGACCTGTCAAACCGTTTATCACACGTTTACCCGTTTAAATAAAATTAATATAATAATAAATTAATAATTATTTTAAAAAATTAGCAAAAAAAAAAGAAGTAAAAAAATCAATACAAAAAAAAAAAAAAAAGTAAAGTAGTAGTTCAAAGACAAATGAGGGAAGATGGGGAGAGTTGAGTTGCCTATAAAAAGGCAATGACCTCTTGCTTTTTTTTTAAGCCTTCAAGTCTGATTTTTATGAAATTTGACTTAAAATTCCTCTTTTTTGAGGTAAATACAATTGACAGTAAAAAAAAATGGAGTATTAAAATTTGTTGATATAAATTTTTTAAAATTAAACGGGTTAAACGAGTAGTGTCGTGTTACCCGTTTATTAAACGGGTTGTGTTCGTGTTGAGATTTTTCACCCATTTATTAAACGTGTCGTGTACGGGTTTACATATTTTTCACCCGTCACCCGTTTAACCCGACACGTAACCGTTTAACCCGACACGTTTGACACCCCTACTTTGGGTGCTATTGTTGTTGAGTTCTTTTTACCATGTACAACCATGTTCTTTCACATAATACATTATATGTGCAAGGATAAAACCAGAAAAATGAAGAAGAAAGATGAGAACTATTGGCAGAACAACCTAGTTTTCTGTTTGTTTGCTAATGGTTGGGTTTAACACCTTTTCAGTTGTAAATTTTCTCGAAATGGTAAGACTGACACTATAAATTTGGCAGTTTTAGTGTCCAAATTGTGTTTTATATCTGTTAATAGTTTTGCAAACTTCTGGTCTTAATTCCGTGGCTTTTCATATCTTGTAGACTGCAGTTTAAATTTATTCTCCTATGGACATCTTTCTCAGGTGTCAACAATATGTTTGATTTTGAGTAAATCTTTGAGTCAACCCTGGCGATTTCAAAGGGAAGCTGCAGCTGCTGCAGTATCGGAGTTTGTTCGCTATAGGTATGTCTGATACAATATTTCAACCAATATGTGATCTCTCTCTCCCTCCAAGCGTCTTTCCAGATTGCTGGAGTCTCCTTACATCGGAAATCTGTGTGCTTATTTCTGTTTTCTGTAATCCTGGCTTCTTAAATCTGCAGATTATATTTTTGATCAATTTAATAAAAACAATAGGTTTGTTTGATTCAAATAAGTGATCATATGGGAATGGGACTCATTTCTGTAAAATTATAATTTCTGACCACTGAATAACAAGTGATGTATTTTTAAGTAGCAGATCCATGGATTACTGTTGGGGAGTAGAAATACTTTTTTGTTTCGATGAATCTTTGTTGGTTTAAATTGTTTCAGATCTTACTCTTTCAAATTCTAATTGATTAAGGATTTGAATGTTGCAGTGATGGCTTTGGTACTCTATTGGAGCAGATGGTTGAAGCATTATGTCGACATGCATCAGATGATTCTCCAAATGTTAGGCGCATTTGTCTGAGAGGACTGGTGCAGGTTTAGATTTTATTCATACTTTTCAGTTGTGTTTTCAATGGCCTTAATTGTATACAGAGTACTTTATGCATGATTCTCATTTGGTCTGATCTGTTGTTTCTTGCAAAAATGGCAAATGTACTTTTACATTTCACACTCGGACACAGTAACAAACACCTTTCAGGAAAACTGTGTTTAATTGTGTTCAAAAGTGCCTGGTGGTTATTTCTGTCCCACACCGAGATGACATGAAGTATTTAATCAAATTGAATTGAGCAATGAGTTTCAATGAGTATCAGTATCTGTCTGCTGTTATTTGTGATGTGGGCGTCATGTTTTCAACTGGCCTTGCAGATACCATCCATTCATATACATCATTACACTGCTCAAGTTCTTGGAGTTGTACTAGCTTTGCTTGATGATTCAGATGAATCAGTTCAACTAACTGCAGTGTCATGCTTGTTGACAGTGAGTCCCTCAATTCTCCATTTCTACTAGATTCTGAAATCAAGATATAGTTTTCTGTACTCTCTTTTGCTGTCTTGATCTTTCTTCTTTCCTAGGTTCTTGAGTCATCGCCCAATGATGCTGTTGAGCCCATTCTGCTTAATCTTTCTTTTCGACTTCGTAATCTTCAGGTAGGTTCTTTGCTATTTGGCATTGTAATAATTATCATTTTTTATCTAACTTGTGTTGTAATTGTATGAATCGTTTTTTTTGACAATACTAGTTTGTTTCACTAGAACAACTATCTTTGCTGATTATTTGTGGTCAGCATATATGAATCATTTTGTGTGATTTTTCTTTATAAAGGACAATATGTTCTGTTAAACAACACGCTGTCTTGCTCTTTCTCAGTATCTCATTTAAGGTTAAGTTCGGTCTACCTGTGCCCCAATCAATTGGTATAATATCATTTTTTTATTGAAGCATGAGTACTTAAGTTACACCTTCCTCAACAGCTTAAGCTTTTAGAGTAGATAGTTGTTTAACATGGTATGGTCCTATGTTCGAATCTCACCGCCACCCTAATTATTAAAAAATTTTCACGTGTTAGGCCCAAAATTTAGCCGGCACATGAGGGGGCGTGTTGAAGTATATTAAGTTACACCCATTTTAATATGTTAAGCTTTTGGAGTAGATAGTTGTTTAACATAACTCTTTTCCTCACTGGTACAGTAATAAGAGTCACCTCCAGCTCCTATCCTGTGCAGTATATTTTTGTCAGGGATGTAAACTTTACAGATAATATTGTATGCTGTCTGCTTGCATCTTCGTTTTGTTAATGAGTTGCCAGTATTATTAGTAGTCTGCATGCCAGCTGCATGGTGATAACATTGAGATAATTTGTCTGTGGTTTGGAACAGATATGCCTGAATGAGAAGATGAGAGCCAATGCCTTTGCAGCATTAGGAGCGCTAAGTAACTATGCATTTGGGGCACAACATGATGCTTTCCTCGAGCAGGTCCCTTCTTGACTATGATGACCACCAGATAGTCTAAAATGTTTTCTGTTCTTCCTTTTTGACGTAATTCGCTTGAGAACTAATAATTTTGGACTTTGGAATGATTAACTATTGTATATCTCATTAGGCAGGCAAACTACAAGAATGTTCTATTTGTCTTTAATATCTTCATAATCTTATTTCTTTTTTTTTTTCTTTTTTTTTTTTGGGGGGGAGGGGGGGGTCGCCCTTAATTTTGTATGCCATGCCTGTACCACGACGCTACAATACCTTTTACCTAACTGCTTTGTGAAATGACTAACCATTGAATAGTTTAGGATTAGCTTTTATCTGTTATCTTGTGAAAGACATTTATTTTTTCGGAGCTTGATTTTGTTAGTCTACATATTTTCAGCATGTTACCGTGTCTGTACCTTACATATCAGCAGCATGGGTTTTGTGGATCTCCATCTTGTTGGCAATATATTTTAAGTTCTCGCTTAACTGAATAGTTAACAAGTTAATCTTTTCTTCATCTCATATGTTTGTGGATGGTAAACATGTTTCTGAATATACATGTCAATGGCAGAAGTTCTAATGATTTGATATTTTGTTTGTTCTTCATGGTTTTACATATTAAAGGCCTTTTGACTTTGTGCTCTAACTATCTCAAGAGCGATATGGATTTTATCTACTTATATCAGGTACATGCTGCCTTGCCACGCTTGGTTCTACATCTTCATGATGATGATATTGGTGTCCGACAGGCTTGTCGGGTAAATAACTAGCAGAGCATTCATTTTTTTCTCTATGTGACACTTCTTAGAAACCATTGTTAACAGCATTGTTACTTGTCTTGTAGAACACCCTTAAACAGATTGGTCCCCTTATGGAATTAGAAGGAATGGTGGCCCTATTCAACTCGCATCGTTTTAGTTCTGACCATCGGTACGTATTACCAGATCTGTAAAACAGTTTCCAAGTTGATTGAATTTTTCAATTCATGTGATGTGTGATTAAAGTGGGGAAGTCTTGTGTTTTTTAGAAGTGACTATGAAGACTTTCTAAGAGAGTTCACAAGGCAATTTACTCAACATCTAGCTTCCAGGGTTGATACGTATATGGCGTCAATTATACAGGTTTGCATCTTTTTTCTATAGATGAAGAAGATATATAGGTTCACATCTTGCTGAAAAGAATGCAAGTTGAATCCGGAGCTACAAAATATTCCATCATTTCCTAATATATGTAATTTTTAGGTTGTCTTTTTCGTGTTACAAACTCTGGTTAATATTAGATATAATTTTGAGTTGATCAAGTCCCTGATAATGCAGGCCTTTGATGCTCCTTGGCCAGTTATTCAGGCTAATGCCATTTATTTATCCAGCAGCATGCTTTCTCTTTCAGATGATCAACACATCTCAGCTCTGTACTATAGTCAGGTAGGTCACTCTTGAATGCACCTTCTGTCAGTTGCTTCTGTTAAACTGCAGCTTGATTCGACACATTAACAACTTCAATCGTATCCTCTTTATAGGTTTTTGGACTGTTGGTCGGCAAGATGAGTCGGTCAGCAGATGTGGTTGTTAGAGCAGCTTCCTCTTCCGCACTCGGCTTGTTACTGAAATCTAGTAATTCATTGTCATGGAGAGCAGCTCGGCTTGATTGAGTGGACTCAACTAGAGGGGCCATGATGTGGAGTCTACTAAGAAGTAACAATGTGCATATAGAAAAAATGAAGATAGCACAGCTCACTCTGTATCCTGTTCTGTGTCAACTACAATTGGTGAGGTTAGATCACAACTCAGTTCCCTATAAACTAAAAGGCGTAACACTGTTGAGCTTCAACATGGATCTTGCAGTTCTATAACTTGCGGTGTTTAATAGGTACAGTTGCATGTGAATGTATGTAGTCTAAGATGGAATAAGCCAGAGTTCATCTGTATGTTTAGGCTGATGGTTGTAGCTTTGTATAGTGACCCTACATGCTGAGAATCATTTGTATATCAAGGTTGTATCTTGTGTTAGAAGTTTTTGACAATAATTTTGTAAAGAAACGTACAGAACATGTAACTAATCTGTGGAAACTACATCTCCCTTGCAAATATTGAGATTGAAAAGAAGCCAATCTGTGGAAGCTTGTGAGCCAATGTTGGTTCAGGGTGCAAATGAAGCCAATCGAGCACTAAGCTGGTTAGGCTTGACGCATTTGTTTGCAAAGAGAGTGTGGGATTAAGCTGGGACCGACTAGTTTTCACCATTTTGTGTAAGCTCGTTCTTTAGATATTTTGAACTAAGCTCAAGTTTAAACTCGTATTTAAGATCAAGTTTAGTTTTTGTGTATGCAAATCTAAATGAGCTGAATAAGTTACTGTTCTGGTTATGCTCGTTTAAACAAGTTTTGAAATTAAAGTTGAGTTTTATTTATTTTTATAAATTAAAAGAAATTTGAAGCAAGTTTAAACATTGACCGGTCTCGATGGGTAAGATTTCCCTGAAAGCACTTTTTGAGGAGCTTCACCACTATTTGGTTCAAACATGGTTCTGTTTGGCAAGAGGTTTTCCCCAAACTCATTCCCCCTCAAAACTTATTTCCTCAACCCACTCACTTTTAAACTTAATTCTCATTTCCAGTTTTTTTAAAAAACGTCATTTGGAATGATGTCTTCTCCCCTTAAAACGTCATTTGAAATGACGATTTGAATTTGTAATTTGTTGTCTGAAAACGTCATTCTAAATGACGTTTTTAAAGTCGTCATTAGGAATGACGTTTTTTAGTTTGTAATTTTAAACGGAGCCTAACAGACGTTAACAAAATAAATGGGCAGAAGACGTCATTTGCAATGACGTCTTCTGCCCATTTATTTTTTTTAACGTTTATTACCCCCTTAGCCTTTTACAATAACGTTCGTCTTAGCCAAAGTCACCACCAATTTGTAATAAAGTTTATAAAAAGCTAATAACTCCACCTTATATCTCACATCATGATTCACCAGACAAAAAAAAAAAATTAAATAAATTTTAGAATTTAATTCCTTTTTCATAATAAATATGAACTTATTTTATAATTGAAAATAAAATATAAAAGCATAATTTAATTTCATATTTTTCAATATAAAAACATATTTGTAAAACATATATTTAATAAAAAAACTTAAAAACGTGTTTTGAAAGCTCACTTTTATATCAAAAAGTATGTAAACCCATGATTTACTAAGATGCTATAAAAAGAATCTCAATATTATAATCTCACTTCCCATGTCATAAAAGCATATCAATCTGGAGGAGCTTTTCCCCAAACCAAGTCGGACCTAAAATTTTATTTCTCAAACTCAGTATATTTTTAAAAACGTTTTTTATTTAGAAATTTGTTGTGTATATGCTAAAAAAATTATGTATTCTAATTTTATGTTATAAATGTTTGATGAACATTTATAGATGACCTACAAAAGTGCGAAAAACTTCAAAATATGGAAAAATATATTTATACATTAAAACAAAACAAATTTATTACATGACACTATAAGAAATACAGTCCGTCAATATTTTGGTTGATGTAGAAAACAATATAGAGGGTTGCCCAGTACACATAAACTCGATGGAATAAAAGTGTCAGACGCATCATAACTTAAATCAGAATAATCAGAAAGTTTAGTATCTGAAACAAGTAACGGATCCTGCAAAATTTGAATTTCAGCATAATCTGGATCGAAATGCTCAAATTTTGCATGGTCGATTGCATATAAACGATCAAGTCTACGCTGCATTTGATCATTTTCACGTTCAAGCCTTGCTATGATCTCGTTATGGTTGGTAGAGTATTGTTGATCATATATATCAGCCGAACGTGCCTTCGGTACCATTAATCCATGCCAACGACAGCATACTTCTGCTCACAACGTTTGTCATATAATTGTCGCCATCTTGGCGTGGGTTCGATACGAACACTCGGAGGCGGAGAGTCGGTCGTAGGCCCTACAAATACGTGTCCAACTTGACCGAATGAGTGATAAGGGTCGATGGGCTCATTACGGAACTCACGCTTTTGTCCATACCAAGTTACACCGGTAGAATCTGTGTAGGATTCAATTGAACGAACTACGTCTATACCACATGCTGCTCGGCCAGTCAAGCGTTGACATTCGTAGGGTGAAGATGAACTTTGTTGATCATTGCATGATGAAAAACCTTGGGTGGTTTGACTGGATTGCCTCTTAGAGGTGCGCTTAGACATATTTTGGGTTATGATGTACACAATTAATAAGGATGGTTTATATAGACACGAAATACAAATATATATAAATTTGACAAGACAATTACTGGGTACGAGTAACATGACTTGACACAGGTAAAAAAATGATATGACTCCACATTGATAAAGTAATGACACAACTCGTGAATAACAAAAGGACTGACATGACTTGTCTGTAGACTGACGACACATTGATAAAGTACTAATATGACTACACACTGATAAAATAATGACATGAATTGTCACTAGACTGATTACATTGATAAAACAGGACTGACATGACTAATCAGTAGGCTGACTACACTAACAAAGCAATGAAATGAGTTCACAATGAAAAAGTAAAAACATAACAATTCAAATACAAATGACTGACATGACTTGACACTACACTGGTTAGAAAGTCTTGCTATCTCAGACCTGAACAAATGCAGACTTTGTTAAGGTTCATCAGACATATAATCATCTGACATGTATTGTGCATTAGACAATATATTGTTTTGCTCAACTGGTGTCAACTCTCATCCATGTGCAGTTCCCATCATATTTTTTGCTTGTTGGAGCATATAATAACGAGACCTACGAACCAACATTCTATTATTTTCTCTTCGAACTTGTTTTACTGCTGATTCGTAGTCCTCTCTATTCCGGCGTTGCATTGTTAGTGATCGTTTACGAGGCACTGGTATACAAAGTTCTCTTACTTGTGTAAATAGTTCGTCTGATTCTTTAACACGAAAAGCCCACTCTCGTCGCACTCCTGCATAATACTCTTTTGGATCGAAAAATCTCTCATTCTTGTAATCATCGTTCCGCTCTTGTAACAACCACACTCGTTCACGTCTGCGATTGTTAAAGCTCGTAGAGAAATTTGATGTAGACATAATGTTGTGTTTGTCATATCAACGGCAAAATGGTGTTTAAATAGAAGTGTCCCAAGCCTACTGTGTTAGACAAGTCATATCAGTCAATAGTGAAACAGTGTAGTGATCAGATGTCATATATGGTATAGTCATTCAGCAGACTAGTGTATGGTCATTTCAGTCTTTCCCATTATCAAATGTGTGTTGTCACTTCAACACATGGTATGCAGCAACCCATTCAGGGTTTTGTTAGTTCAGCACATGGTATTTTGAAACCCATTCAGGGTTTTGTCACTTCACCACATGGTTTGCTGAAACCCATTCAGATGTAGTCATTTCAACACATGACATTAAGTAGTCACGAGTAGTCAGTTTTTCTTCTTTAGCATTATGACAGAGCAGAAAGTTGTCACTTCAAGACAGTGTTTGTATTGATATGGTCAGTTGTTGAGAGATTTGTGTATTCACTATATATTCACCGTCTTTAAGCAAGTAAGTGAAGTAAACTTATTTCCAATATGAATTATAGTGTTAGAACTCTATATGAAAATATGGGTTATCATTGGGCCTTAGAGGATGAGTTTTTCCATCCAATGAATCCTCGTTTACGTTATTCTACCAGGGCCGAAAAAATGTGATCATTAATATATGAAACAGGAGCTCCATCAAACAACAGAAGGCAAGCATTGTCTTCAAACAAGGACTTTGCATACAAATCAGCCAGTTAGTTACCATTGTGTGATATGCCTAATTTCTGAGCTTTTCGGGGTCTAGCTCCATAGTCAACAGCAAATATGACTGACCTTTGATAACCATTTATCATACCACTAGCCTTTCAAAACTCCAAATCTTTGAATTACTTTTGAATATCATTCACCAGATAGCAGCAGTTTTTTCTTTTACAACCAGATTACATTACTTCATTGTCATGAAGTACCTATACATAACTTTCTCAACTTAATGGACCACATATATATAAAAAAAAAAAACTTACAGACCACAGTAAATATATTTGTTTTATACTAAAACCCTAAAGCTGCAGAATCCAGGTCTTGAGTGAACTAGCACCTTGGCAAAATTGAGTGCTACCCTGTTTTAGTGTATTTTAAATATCTCTGAGAGGCCAAGCCTTTTTCCATATTGAATCACCAACCAACCCACAAAGGAGAAGTATGCTACAAAGAAACAAACCCGCTTTAAGTGAGAGAGCATCCTCACGGCCTTCATTCGAGGCAAAGACTTCACTTGCTGCAGGAGTTTAAAAAGGTAGAGGAAGATCAAGGGAGTTGAAATCCCAGCGAGAACTCCAAGCTTTGCTTCACAAATCCAATGTCTGGCTCTAGATCCAGTAGCAAACCAGGACATTAATATCCTTGTGGACCTGTCAGTACAAAAACCAATGGTAACTAAATACCTATGATAGGTAAGACAGGCAAACAGAACAAGCATAAACACGGGGACGCACACCATCACAAAGAAAAAAAGAAAAAATGCTCCTTGGACATTTCCATGATAGATAATACCATAGGTCACCTACATAAAGGGTTGCTCAGTAACCGGGACTTGTGTCAACAAAGTTGGAATATCCCACCAAGTAAGATTTCGTATGTAACTCAAAGACGCATGCACCAGAAATAAAAGAAGAGTACATCATGTTCTTCCAAATTAGTGCATCAGAAACCAAATAACAAAAGTTTCGTACCTGCAGAAGCAGGAAAAAGCAGAAATGCACACACAACCCAAAAGTGATCTGATGGCTCACAAGGTACTTGCTAGTTTTTTTCATAAAATCACATTCACTACCAAGGATAAACAATGAAAAGCGAGATTGTCTGGCTTCCATGTTCTTAAAAGGAGACAATTTCAGATGAATCTATAGGATAACAACTATCATGACTTATAAACCATAGAAAGAGTAGAAACTCAATAATCTTAGAATTTTCCTTTGGATTAGCAGCCATAGAGAGTACAAATTATAGAAAAACAAGAATTTACTTTACAGCTCTAATCTACTCACAACATGGTATGTCGTCTGAGCATCTCAGTCGCGGACGGATCTTTTGCTTGGCAATCAAAAAAACTATCATGATATATGTTCACTTTAGAGAGGCCCAATGTATACCAGCAATCATAACTTTCATTCACCTAAGGAAAGCAAGGAAGAATATAAGAATTTCACGATGATTATCATGAGCATAGAAAGAGTCAGCTTCAGTACAGTTTACCATCAAAGTGTTAGAAAATCACTTTTACACATAATCTCAACTTCAATGGTCTAGTCAGTGCAGTAGGTTAACTTTGTGGCACACCCACCTTAAATTTATCTTTGGTCAGCCATGCGACACCAAAATTGGGCCTGCAATCAGGGGGAAGGCCCTCATTTGGAGCCTCTGCAAATGCCATTTGTGCCTGACCTGAATTATCTACATATTCAACCTGCGATTTAGGAAAAATTATACAATTCTATTAAATGATAGTACTTAGGTATCTTAGACATCCATAACATACTTGACCACATTTAATCATAATAAGAAATATGGAGACACATAAAATACACTCCTCCCCTTGTGTTTTGAAATATTATAGCCAACTCTTGCTAGTCGACTTCTTTCAGAATGCTTCTTAACTGTAATTTTCATTTTTATCTTATTATAGGTGATATTATGTTTATAACCTTAGCAATGCATTAGCTTTCTATTAATTCTTACCCGTGTTGCACTTTTAGCAGTAATTCTGGCCTTGGAACAAATTAAAATGCATCCAATTGTAACGACATAGCAAACAAATGGGTAATTAATCAAATGATATCATCATATAACTCAAATGTCAAGCTACGTAGTCATGGAAAGAGATTCGTAAAAGAAAATTAAGATTGGGAACATGAGCTCGTGGATCAAGAGTTAGCAATCCTGACCTGGAATATAGACGCCCAATAGTAATCATACCAACATCGAAGCTTCTTTCCTTCAGAAGGGTAAACAACATGCTTGGCTTTGTAATTGAGCAATCCAAGTTCACAGACCTTGGATGACCTAAGGTCCACAGCTACAAAGAAATTAAGATCAGTCACATGGTGAGAAGCATTTCATTATGATCCTACAAATAGAGTATCTAAGGGGCTGAAACTACCAAAAAAGTTAATGCCACGCAATCAAGAACTGAAATTAGCATCCAGAAGTTACATCAATGTGTTAACTTGCCAGAAATTGCATTCTTTCCAGTTGCTCTTTGTATATCAACATATCACAGCATCGGGTTGTCTTTTCCTTATCCTCTCTACCTTTTCCTTTTAAATCTTCCAAGATTACTATTGAACAACCAACTTATCTAAAAGTTTAAACTTTTAGAGAGGGGTGTAACATAAGTATTTATCTAATACTCCCCCTCACTTATGGCCTCTCTTGGGTGGTCCATCACGCAATTTTTTTTTCCTGTAGTAAGGAAGAAGACCTGGTGTGATTTAAACTTGGAGAAGGCCAAGTGCGATTTAAACTTGGGGCCTCTAGGCTCTAATACCGTGTTGAACCACCATATACTTTAAACGCTAATTGAAGAAAAACAAGGAGGAAAATAGTCAAAAACAAATATCAACCATGCAGGGACTAATTACAAGAAGAGAGAAAATTCCTATCTCCGTTCTAAAAAATTCCCTTCCCGTAGACATAATAGAACAAAGTAATGCAATTTAATGGGAATTCATGACAATAAAAAGAACAAAAGAAAAATCAGCCATTATTAATAAATCAAGACCTTTTTTCACTTCCACTTACAATGTTCTTTCTCTATCTCATTTTCCATCACAGCCAAACAAAATGAATGAATTGCTGTAAATTTTCCTTTCCTTTCGCTCAGCAAATCCATCAACCAAATGGGCGTAAAATTCACATAAAAATATACAAACCAGCTAAAAATAAACAAGTGACAATAACAACTGACCTCGGCACACGTCAAATTCAAACAAGGTCTCACCGACTGTTTGGTATCCGAGAAAACTGGCGACTCACGTTTTATGTTCTTTAATGCCCATAAATAAAACAACACACCTCAATCAAGCTAAATATTAGTATTTTCCTGAGTCTCTTGGTTTTGTGCAAAGATTAATCAAAATACAAAAACCGTGCCAATACAGTCCTAATCCTATAATCCAGATTTCAGCTTCTTGTTTTTTTCAATTCTTGCATTTTCTCGGCAACCAAACAGACCCAATACTTGATCAATCAAATGGGTAAAAAAGATTCAGATATAACTTACTGCTCGAGATTATCTTGCACAGCGAGGGAACAGAAATCGGGCTCGAAATCGATACGTCCCCTATGGAAAAAGAGACCAGCACCAGCCAGTTCTGGATCGATTTTGCCCTACATTCGATTTTGGGCAAAATTCGACTGACTGATTAGGCTGGAATGGAGAATGGATTTAGGCCAAATTCGATTGAGGGCAAAATTAGATTGAGGGCAAAATTCGATTTAGGCTGGAATGGAGAATGGACATACTCACTGGTGGAGGATGTGCCCACTGCTCAGTCGCAGGTGGAGGCAGTCGGTGCTCAGTCGGTGCTCGATGGTCTGCTCAGTCGTTGGTGGACCAGCTGTGGAGCTGTTGAACATTCCATGCTTCGTCGGAGTAATACCTGGCTGATTGAAGAGGAGGAGAGCTCAGAGAGTCGTTGGAGAGGAGGAGGAGAGCTGAGTGGTTGAATGAAATTTTTGAAAATTTTTGACCTAACGACTGATTTGAGAAATTTTAAGGTAGGGTAGTAAACGTTTAAATCGTCGTGCAGAACGACGTTTTTTAAAACGTCATTTTAAGCTCCTTTTATTTTTTAACGTCTATTAACTACGGCCTGTTAAATTCATGTTAAAAAATGTCATTGTAAATGACGATTTTAAAAACGTCATTTAAAATGACGTTTTATGATAAAAAGTTTCAACTTCAAATCGTCATTTAAAATGACGTTTTTGTATCTGAAGGCGTCATTTCAAATGACGTTTTTAAAAAAAACTGGGTTTGAGAATTAAGTTTAAAAATGACTGGGTTGAAGAAATAAGTTTTGAAGGGGAATAGGTTTGGGTTTGGGGAAAACCTCGTTTGGCAAGTACAAACCATGTAATTGGGTAGTTTTAGATTACAGCTAAAGGGGAGGTGGGAAAGGGTTCAACCATATGTTTGTGTGTGTGTCCATATGTGCTTAAAACGATGATAGAATGAAAAAAAATAATAAAAAATATATATTTTATACCCTTCAATCCTGAACTAACAAACGAATATCATTTGATACCAAAAAACTCCACATTGAGAATTCGGATATGATTTTGAACACAGAAATCTAAAATATAAAAAAACTTGAATCCTCAAACTTTGGAACGAGAGAAGATAACTTTCTCTCTAGTAGCAAATTGAGATGGAAAATAATGTCTTGAATATAGCATGATATTCCACATTCAAGACAATGTCATACATTATTCCATGGGTCAGATTGAGTTTGTGGGTGCCATAAATTACTACACAATAATATATGGCATTGTCTTCAAAAAAATTTATCATTAATTAACTCCAATAGATATAAAGTCTTGTTAGTAAACTTGAACATAATCCATGTTTCAGAATCCCTTCAACACATTTTTTATATTTTTTTAATAATTATTGGTAGGAATTCCTATATGGAAATGAATTCATTTTTAATTCATAAGAGATGATTTAAGATAAATAAATGGATGAAAATAAATGGTGGATCTTAGTCCATTAATCTACACAATAGTGGATGGAATAGTTTTAATTTATCAAGATGTATTGTCGACTACTGTCGATACACGTATCTTTAAAAAGGACCAAGAATTTTAATTACGCATGATCGGATGATACGTAAATCTATTAGTGGATTGCATTTTGATTCAAATTCAAATTTGGATAAGAATGTATAATAGCCTCATTTGAAATACAACAAATTAATATTCTATATAAGTGGAATGTTTGTCATATATATGTAATCATTGATTGCAAAAATGATAAAGTACTATAAAATACAAAAAATTATACTCAATCTCAATTTTATTACTTGAAAAGTAGTAATTAGACCCATATTAGAGCATCCACAACAATGTTCTCTATTTTAGAAAGTATCTTAACTAAAATAGAGAACATCTTTAGTAAAAAGTTACATTGGAGATTGAATTTTTACACAACATTCCAATAGGACTCTCAATTCTTGTTATTTTATATTTTGTCATTTTCAACGATAAATTTGAATTCCCTCATATTTTTTCTTTATTATTTTAAATGAGATACATTTATCCTTAATGTCTTACATAAAAAAGACAAATATATTATTTTTCTGCTCTAAAAAAATAGAGTAGAGAGTGAGTTTGAGTTAGTGTAAGAGCATTTCCATCACTGACTCAAATTTAAACTTGAGTAAAAAACTTTACTCTAACATTTGACTCAAACTTATACCAAATCAAAGGAGACTCATTTTTTTTTCTCAAATTAAGGGAGACTCAAATTTTTACCCAAATCTTTAATGGTGAGATTTCATCATCTTTTAAAGATCTAATGATCATCTTTACTCACTTTTAAATTTATGTTTGCTCTTATTTAAATTTAGCTTTTTCTTTGTTTAAATTTGAATTTGTCAATTGAAGCTCTTTGTATCAAATCAAGTTTTTTACTCAAAAGTTAATTTAAATTTGAGTAAAAATTTGAGTCATGGTTGAAGATACTCTAAGGAGTCAAATTGGACTATCTATTTTAGAGAGTTTAAATAAAGAGTCTATTGAAGAAGAAAGTTTAAGGGTTAGACTCTGTATAATAGAGAATTGAGTGAAAATAGAGAGCATATTGAAGGTGCTCTTACATGGATAAGTCTATAATACCGCAAAAAAAAAAAAACTGGTATCATATCGAAATAGTTTTTACTTGTAGATCTTACTTTGATTCATTTGTAGCTATTGATTAGACAAATAATAAAGTAAAATAAAATGAGGTACATGTCGAAAAAAATTTGTACCATATGTAGACCTTATATGTATGGGATTAGATTTGATTATCAAAGAAAGTATGGTACTAAAATTTATAATTTTTGTGGGCTAAAATACAAGTTTTTCAGTTTAGTTGTAATGAAAAAAAAATAATGATCCATGCTGACTGAACACAAAAATCCTGAACAATTTTTAATGACCTCAAAAATTATATAGAAAGTCCTAAAGAGTTGTGTATGGTCGTAACTAGGGCTGTTTATCAAACTGAGCTACTTAAATTCGGCTCGGGTTCGGCTTATTCAGACTCAGTTCGTTTTCTAAATGAGCCCGAACTTGAACAAGTTTTTATGCTCGTTTAGAAAACAAGCCATACAAGCTCGGCTCAAACTCGACAGGCTCGGCTCGTTTATGTGCAAATACTCGGGCTCGGCTCCGACTCGACTTGTTTTTAGCTAGTTCAGGCTCGACTCGTTTCCTAAACGAGTCAAAGTTAAACAACTTTTTAAGCTCGATTATGAAACAAACTTTTCAAGTTCGGCTCGAACTCGGCTTTTCCTGGACCCGGCAAAGCACCAACCAGTTTCGGCTCCAGCAGTCCGAGCACAGTCAGTGGGACAAAGAGTGGCTTGGGCTTGTTCGACCAACAGCCCTAGTCGTAACATACCAAAACTTCTGGTATCATACCAAAACTTATCCCCAACCCGTGAGTTTGAGGTAGATGATTTATAATTATTGTTTAAAAAATAATAAATATATAAAAATAAAAAAATAAAAAATACACCTATTAAAATTTAATTTAATAGAAGGTAAACGTATAATATTAAAAATAATATTTTAGTAACATAACAGGCAAATTGTAAGCGATCAAATATGAGGATATCCATTATCCACCGAAATGGGTGCATCAATAATCGTAACTTCAGCTTCTATCTTGTCCTTTTCATTTTTCAGTCCTATCAAGTTTGAAACCCAACTTTGAAACCCACCCAACCAACTGGGCTAGCCCAGTTGGCAGGGCATCTGGCTTCCCACTAAGAGGTTAGGGGTTCGAAGTTTTTTAGGCGTCAAAAAACGTGGTTGTTTGGTAGGATAAAACTTCAGTTGCTTGGATGAATCGTATCCAAGTATCTGGTGTGGGTCTTGAGTTCTCGACGAAATGCAAGTCCTAATTTAAATGGTGTATGAGTTGAGGGATCGATTCATACACCCGAACTTATTAGAAAATTGTGAGTATGGGCACACAATTACAATTGAAGTAGAAACTATAAAAATGAGAATTTTTATATGAAAATTTTCCCAAAATAAATTTGAGACAAATGATAGGCAATTTGTAGAAGGATAACAAAAGGATTTACAATAACTTCTCTCTAACAAAGGAAAGACTATGAGTATTTAGGAGAACCCTCACTCTCTCTCTCTAACACTCTCTCTGGTTCTCTCTCTTTGTTTCTGTTCTAAATGGGATACATACTATGACTCAAAACACTTCTAGAATTTATAGGACTCTCCTATCATGTACCTAGACAAGTACGCAACCCTAGAAAATAAATAGATTCATGAATGACCCTTAGACTCCATACATGAATATTACTAATGACTCTTGAACTGCATACATGTATCAAACACTTCTTTGACCAAAATGACTTTATCAGCAACATTTCTCCCACTTAAAGTCACTTTTGTAATCCTTCTATTCTTTCTACTTGTCATTTCTATGTCGCTTATATTTCTGCCAGGCCAATAGAGGATCGACACCACATGAACTTGTCATTGTTGATCGGATTTGTTAGAACATCTGCTAGGTTGTCTTTAGTATGAATTTTCTGTATATCCACACTTCCTTCTTCCACCTTCTCACGAATGAGTGATATTGAACTCGTATGTGCTTTGTCTTCGAGTGAAATGCTGGATTCTTTGCTAAGTGCAAAGCGCTCTGACTATCACAAAACAGAGCAATCTTCTCTTGTTTGTGTCCGAACTCCTCCAATAGCATTTGCAACCAGATTGCCTCTTTGCTAGCTTGTGTAGTTGCAACGTATTCTGCTTCCGTCGTTGAAGTGGCCACGATAGACTGCAGTTTCGAAACCCAGCTTACAGCTCCTCCAGCAAGAGTAAACACATAACCTGTGGTGGACTTGCTCTTGTCAAGATCACCTGCATAATCTGAATCAACATATCCTCTGACAGTAAAGTTTGATCCTCCATAACATAATGCAACATTTGAGGTACCCTTGACATATCTCAGGATCCTCTTTACAGTGTTCCAATACTCTTTACCAGGATTCGCCATGTATCGACTAACCGTTCCCACTGCTTGTGCAATGTCTGGTCTTGTGCAAACCATAGCGAACATTAAGCTACCCACTGCTGATGCATATGGTACTCGAGACATTTCCATCCTCTCTGCTTCACTGCTAGGACTCATACTTGAGGATAACTTGAAATTAATAGGAAGAGGGGTAGAAATTGGCTTACAATCTTGCATGTTGAAACATCGCAAGATTTTCTTCAAATAGTTCTTCTGAGAAAGCCAAATCTTCCTATTATGTCTATCTCGGTAAATTTGCATCCCTAAAATCTTGTTTGCTGGTCCCAAGTCCTTCATTTCAAACTCCCTAGCCAATTGTGCCTTTAAGTCTTTGATACGATCTTTGTTGGGGCCTGCTACCAACATGTCATCAACATACAACAACAAAATAATGAAATCACCATCACCAAATCTCTTGTAGTAAGCACAAGGATCTGAACTGAGTCTGTTGAATCCAAGGCTCATGATGAAGGAATCAAATCTCTTATACCAACACCTCGGCGCCTGTTTAAGACCGTACAGAGATTTGTTCAACCTGCAAACCAAGTTCTCATTTCGTTTTTCTTCAAAACCTCCTGGTTGGAGCATATAGATTTCTTCTTTACGTTCTCCGTGAAGAAATGCAGTTTTCACATCCAACTGCTCTAAGCACAAATCAAATGTAGCACACAGTGCCAAGACTACTCGAACTGTTGTAAGTCGAACAACAGGAGAGAATATCTCGTTGAAGTCAATGCCTTCTTTCTGAGCGAATCCTTTCACCACCAATCTAGCACGATACCGCTCCACTTGGTCATTGCCATCTCGTTTGATCTTGTAGACCCATTTGTTCCCGATGACCTTCCTTCCATGTGGTAGTGGAACAAGATCTCATGTCTTGTTTTTATGGAGAACTTCAATTTCTTCTTGCATTGTTGCCATCCACAAGGAAGTTTCTTGGCTTTTTGTAGTCTCATGGAAAGTTGATGGCTCTCCATCCTCTATTAGTAGATAGTATGCAACATTTCCCTCCATAATGTATTCTGAGTGCCAAGCTGGTTCTCTCCTCTCCCGAGTTGACTATCGAACTTGTGGAGTTGCAAACTCAGCTTGTTCTTGTTCTTCGTGCTCTGGTGCTGCTTAAGAAGAATCTGGAACTTCTTCTTCAATTTGAACTGTAGTAGTCTCTAGTTTCTCTTTTGTAGTGCTATCATTTTCTTTTTCTTGTACTTTATTCTTCAGTAAATATCACGTCTCTGCTAATTATCACCTTGTGGGCAGTGGGATCCCACAGGCGGTAGCCCTTGACTCCATCAGCATACCCTAAGAAAATACATTTTCTAGATTTTGGATCCAGCTTTGATGTTCTTGGGCGTTGTACATAACATACACATGACTTCCAAATATATGTAAGCGAGAATAATCAACTGGGTTACCAGTCCACATCTCCATTGGTGACTTCAGATCAATTGCGGTTGATGGTGACCGATTGATCACATAACATGTGGTCTTGACTGCTTCTGCCCAAAATAACTTGGCCATCCCCGCAGTTCTCAACATTGCTCTTGTTCGTTCTAGCAAGGTTCTGTTCATCCGCTCTACTACTCCATTTTGTTGTGGAGTATACGCCACCGTGAACTGCCTCTTGATACCTTTTTGTTGACAGAAGTTTTCAAATTCATCATTGATATATTCACCTCCATTGTTTGTCCTCAAGCACTTGATCTTCTTTTCAAATTCAAGTTCCACCTGCGCTTTGAATATTTTGAAAACTGGAAATACGTCTGCCTTCCTCTTGATTGGATACACCCAACATCTCCTGGAGTAATCATCAATAAAAGACACAAAGTATCTTGCACCTCCTAGGGACATAACTGGTGCTTGCCAAACGTCGGAATGGATCAGTTCTAAGATAGCTTTGCTTCTAGCACTAGAGCTATTGAACTTTAATCTATGCTGCTTACTAGTAACACAATGCTCACAAAAGGGTAATGAAACCTTTTTGAGTCCTGGAAGAAGCTTTTGTGCAGCGAGAATCTTCAAACCACATTCCGACATGTGGCCAAGCTTGCGGTGCCACATCATTGTTAATTCTTCTGCCGAACTTGCTGATGCAATATACGCCTCTCCTTTTTGTTGTGTTTCTCCTTTAAGCATGTACAAATTTGCATCTATCTTTTTCGCTTTCATCACCACAAGCGCACCTTTGATTATCTTCATGATCCCATTTTGAACATGGGTTTTGCACCCACTATTATCTAATTGTCCCAAAGACAATAGATTTTTCCTCAGACCTTTCACATGTCGTACCACCTGGATGGTGCGAACTGTACCATCATACATTTTCAATTTAATGGTACCGATACCAGCAACCTCCAAGGCATGATCGTCTCCCATAAACACAGATCCTCCTGAGATAGGTTTATATTGGTGGAACCATTCTCTTCGTGGGGTCATATGCCATGTAGCTCCTGAATCCATAAGCCAGACATCATCGAATTTTCTTCTGCCTTCAGTAACTGTTGTTGTCTCGCTGTATAAAATTTCACCATCATCTGAGGTGCTTGCTACACAACCCTGAGTTTTTAATGACTCAGGACCTTTTCCTTTAGCTTCTTCATTCTTCATGAGGTGCCATGTGACGCCCCAAAAATCCGGGGGTCCGTTGATTTCCCATCAACCCGTGCAATGCCCGTGGATACCGAGTAACTCGATATCACAACGTTATGCCCCATTTATCGGGGTCCATAATTTAACAAAATTGGGCAGTCTCATTTGTACGGGGAGCTCTACCCAAAACACAACCTGTGCGTCATAAAATAACAAGACCCATCTGAGGTCCAATATTCAACAATGACCGCACCGGGTCTATTTATGAGTAAATATAGACCACACCGGGTCCATCTATCTATACTCATATAAACATGCAAGACTATATTAAAATTAGTCCATAAAAGTCCAATTACAATTCTTTATATACATTACATGCCAAATTTTACAAACAAAAATGATTAAAAGCCACAAGTCGGCTTTTCTTCAACCATGTGGCCCCGATTGTGAGCCGTCCGCCGGCGCATAACCCGCACCTGAAATGTTTCCCGTATAGGGTGAGCCAACGCCCAGTAGAGTATATCCTACAAACGCTACTCTCCACCTTAAATGCATATGCAATGTGTATATGCAACAATCAACACATTAATCCATTCAAACATTCCTATCAAGAATATGCATCAAATGATAGGAATTCTATATCATGCCATGAAATGAGATGAGACTCACTTATGCAACTTCAACCCGAGTCCTCACCGATTCTCACAACACCATGCAATGCACTTGTGAAATGAACCGTCATTTGACGAAAAATCCATCCAATGATCGTTTGAAATAAAAGTTGTTTCATTATAAAACCAAATCATTGATGGGTGTTACTCATTGGATGAGTACTTTTATAAACCAAAATCTTGTATCTTGTAGGGCAACGAATTTTGGTATCTCAATCACCGGTTCCGTAAACACCAGAAATTTTCTGGAATTTCACTGCCGGGAAGTGCCTGAACCATGTGACCGGGTTTTGCACCCGAGGGAGAGTCTAGCCCTACTTGTTATACCCGACATAAGTTTTCTTCCATGCAACCATGCAACTCAAAGGGGATCCTCGATCCACATTTTTCCGAGCCCACAGACCAACCACCAAACAAGGTGTTTGATCAACCATGCATCTCACACACACACACACACCCATACTCATACCTAAGCCCATGGATGGGATGCCTCCGTGCAAATGCAATATAATGTGCCATTGCATATCAATGTCATGTCTCATATGTAATGAATGCTATATGTACAACTTAAACAACATATCAACATATATCATGGACAATTATATCATAGACATATAAGCTCCAAATTTTCATCTCAATGTCAAAACATCAACTAGCATGTATCAACATTTATATTCAACACAATTGACAAGCATGTTATTACATAATCGATGCTAATAACACACTTAAATCACAAGACGCATGATAACACATAACAGCCTACAAAAAATCAGCCCAAAACAGTCCGTAAAGTGCCCTAAAAATAGTCCACAAAGTGGCCTAAAAACAGTCCGCAAAGTGGCTAAAAACAGTCCGTAAGGTGGCCTATGTGCAGTTCGCAAAATGGCTTAAAAATCATCCACCTTTGGGCACCAAAAACAGTCCATTTTTTCGCCCAAAATCAATCCATTCTTCCATCCAAAAATGGTCACAATTTCAGCCCACAAACAGGCCTAAAACAGCCCCTTAAACAAGCATAAAACAGCCCCTTAAACAAGCATAAAACAACCCCATGATTTCAATCCAAAAGAGGCCATATAACAGCCCCTAAAACAGTCTATAAACAACCATATATCAGTCCAAAATACAGCCATGTTTCAGTCAACAAAACAGCCCCTTAAGGTAGGAGTAAAACCCAAGTAGGAAGAACCCTACCTCTTGTAGTGTAGAATGAAGGCTAGAGCTTCAAGAACACCTCCAAAACTTCCAAAACTCTTGATTTCCCCAAAGTCTCCTCTTGGATCTTCGGTGAAATCACTCGTTCTTGGTACGTAGACGTAGCCCTCGTCGCGGTGATCGACTTTAACTCTTGGTTCGAGTTGATCTGAGCGACGGAACGTCTTGGATCTTGGATTGAAGCTTGGAGTTCAAAGCTTTTTCTCTTCTCTCTCTTTCCTCTCTATGGCCGGCCAAAAAAGACTTGAATAAGGGTGAGAATATCTGATTTTTCAGATATTTGCCCCTATTTATACCCCCTTAATGTGCGGTCCAAATTGTACCGCATATTTCCGACTTCCGGATCCGTTTTTTCGTCCGGAAACGATTCATTATATCTCGGATTAAGTTCAAATCAATTTTATTTGAACTTTAACTTAACTTTAAGAATATTTTATAAAATCTATATTTGAGGACCTTTGTGAGGTCATTCACCACGCAGTCGCCTCGAACGACGTGCAAAAAATTTGACTCTCTCGGAATTCGATGAAATTTGACAGGGTGACTAGATTTCGCGATACGAATTCAACGGCGAACTCCGTTTCCTCATCCGAGCTCTAGAACATGAATATTTTAAATACGCATTAGGGTGGCAAATTACCATTTTGCCCTTTTTTCAGAAAAAAGTTCAAATTTGTCCGGATTTTACATTCTTCCTCCCTTAAAAGAATTTCGTCCCCGAAATTCACACACATACATGCAATCACATACGTATGCAACAGTTATATAATACATAATGACAACAAGAATGTACCTCCATCCTCAAATAGGAAATGATAATTGGTACGTATAGTGTCCTCACGCTCCTATGTTGCCTCCTCCACTCCTCGGTGTTGCCATAGTACCTTCACTGGCCTTACGGTCTTGCCTCGCAAAACCTGATCCCGGCTATCCATGATACGTATCAGTCCTTCCTCGAAGGTTCCATCCGCATCAACGACAAGCTCGCCCTAATCCACCACATGAGTCGGATCTGGAGTATACTTCCGGAGCATAGAGACATGAAATACCGCATGAACACCTGATAGATTTGGCGGTAACGCCAACCGGTAGGCAACTGTACCTACCCTCTCGAGTATCTCGAAGGGCCCGATATACCTCGGCGACAGCTTTCCCCGCTTGCCGAACCTGACCACTCATCTCTTAGGCATTACCTTCAAGAAGACATGATCTCCCACCTCAAACTCTAGAGGTCGTCGCCGCTTGTTAGCGTAGCTCTTCTGCCAGCTCTAGGCCGTGAGAAGACGCTTTCGTATCAAGTCTACCTTCTCCGAGTTGTCCCTAACCAATTCCGGCCCCGTAGCGGTTCTTTCTCCCACCTCCGTCCAACAAACCGGAGATCGACAAGGCCTCCCATATAGTGCCTCATAGGGTGCCATCTGTATGCTCGTCTAATAACTGTTGTTGTAGGTGAACTCCACCAAGGGTAAGTGTTCTTCCAAGCTACCCTTGAGATCTAGGACGCATGCCCGTAGCATGTCCTCTAAGGTATGGATGGTTCTCTCCGACTGACTGTCCGTCTAGGGATGAAAAGCAGTACTCATCATCAATTGTGTCCCCATGGCTCGCTGAAAACTCTCCCAAAAATGAGCCGTAAACCTGGGATCCCGATCCGATACTATAGATACGGGTACCCCATGCAACCGGACAATCTCCCGTATATATAACTTGCAGAATTCCTCCAGTGTGAAGGTCATCCGCACTGCCAAAAAGTGTGCCGACTTAGTAAGCCGGTCCACTACCACCCATACCGCGTCATGTCCTCGCGATGTTCGTGGCAAGTGGGTCACAAAATCCATCGTGACATGCTCCCACTTCCACTCAGCTACCTCCAAGGGCTGGAGCAAACCTGCTAGTCTCTGGTGTTCAGCCTTAACCTGCTGACACGTGAGACATCGACTGACAAAGTCTCCAACTTGCCTCTTCATTCCACTCCAGTAATACTGGCGACGAAGATCATGATACATCTTCGTGCCCCCTGGATGAACCACAAAACGGGAGCAGTGAAATTCCCTAAGGATCTCCTATCTCAGATCCGCCAACTGAGGAACCACAACCCTTCCTCGATACCGAAGACTACCATCCGAGTGAATGGCCCGGCCCTCGTCACCTGTACCTGCTTGTACACGGTCCCGGATGGACAATAGCTCCGTGTCCTGACTCTGGGACTCAATCACCCTGCTCAGTAGAGAAGGCATAGCCACCAAACTCCCCAAAGTATCCTGAGCCTAACCCATATAACACAGCCCGAACTGTCCCACTGTCTCGAGCATCTGCCATTCTCGGGAAGCCACACTAGCCACAACTCCCCGTGACTTTCGGCTGAGTGCATCAGCCACCACATTTGCTTTACCGGGATGGTAATGCAAAATGAAGTCATAATCTTCGAGGTACTCCATCCACCTGCGTTGTCTCATGTTGAGGTCCCGCTGTGTAAAGATGTACTTCAGACTTTTGTGGTCTGAAAACACCTCGAACTGCTCACCGTACAGATAGTGGCGCCAAGCCTTCAAGGCAAAGACAATGGCCGCCAACTCCATGTCATGTGTGGGGTAATTCTGCTCGTGGTTCTTTAACTGCCGAGAACCATAAGCCACTACCCTCCCGAACTGCATCAAAACACATCCAAGTCCGTCCTTAGAGGCATCACAATACACTGTGTACCTCTGTCCCCTTTCCGGTACTATCAGAATAGGAGCTGAAGTAAGCCTCCTCTTCAACTCTTGGAATGCCTTCTCACACGAGTCATTCCACTCAAATTTGACATCTTTTCGGGTCAACCTCGTCATAGGTGCAGCTAATCGAGAGAAGTCCTCACTGAATCTCCTGTAGTACCCTGCCAATCCCAAGAAACTACGTATCTCGAAGACTGACTTCGGCCTCTCCCAATTCATAACTGCCTCGACCTTTTCCAGGTCCACGGATACACCCGAAGCCGACACTACATGCCCAAGAATTTCACATCAGTAAGCCAAAATTCACACTTACTAAATTTGGCATACAACTGGTGGTCTCTCAAGGCCTAGAGAACAATCCTCAAGTGACCCTCATGCTCCTCCTCAGACTTGGAGTAGATCAAGATGTCGTCAACGAAAACCACAACGAACTGATCTAGGTAGGGTTGGAACACCCTTTACATGAGATCCATGAATGCTGCTGGGGCATTCGTCAATCCGAATGGCATCACTGTGAACTCAAAATGCATATACCGCGTCCGAAACGCCGTCTTAGGGATATCCGCCTCCCTAACCCTCAACTGATGGTAACCGGTGCGGATATCTATCTTGGAGTAGACCCGTGCCCCTCTCAGCTGATCAAACAAGTCATCAATCCTCGGCAAAGGGTACCTATTCTTAATAGTAACCCTATTCAACTGCCGGTAATCTATGCATAGTCGAAGGGTTTTGTCCTTCTTCTTTTCAAATAACACCGGAGCGCCCCAAGGGGAGGTACTCGGTCTAATGAACCCCCTGTCCAACAATTCCTGCAATTGGACTTTGAGTTCTTTCAACTCAGCAGGCGCCATCCTATGTGGAGTCATAGAAATGGGTGAAGTACCGGGGTGCAACTCAATAGTGAAGTCTACATCCCTATGTGGAGGTAATCCCGGTAGTTCATCCGGAAAAATATCCTCATAATCACACACAACCTGAGGTAAACCCAACTCTTGTCTCGCCTCGTCCTCTAGGGTAAGGCTTTCTAGCCAACCCATCAACTGCCCGTGCCATCTAGAGTCGTACACGGCTTGAGGTAAAGCATCGTGCTTTGCCCCCTGAAATTTGAAATAAACACCATCAGGCGTATAAGCAGTGACCCGCTTTCGATCACAATCAATGACGACTCGGTGTGCCGCCAACCAATCCATTCCCACGATTACATCGAACTCCGACATGTCCATGACCCAAAGGTCCACGGTGAGTAGAATCCCTGAGATCTCTAACTCACACCCCCGACATATCTGATCAACCCTCGCCCTAGCACCTAGGGGAGAACTCACATGCAATGACTCTTCTAAGGTCTCAACCTCTAAGCCCAAGTCTTTCACACAAGATGCAGCAATAAATGAATGTGATGCACCAGAATCAAATAATACTCTAGCCCATAAGCGAGAGAGTAGAAATGTACCCTGTACCACTGACTGAGAGTAGAAATGTACCCTGTACCACTGACTGGTCTGCCGGCTCAGTCTGAGGTATCATGGTGTAGACACGCCCCTGGGTCCCCGAAGTTCCGGTTTGTGAGCCCTGCCCTCGACCCCCGACCCATACCCATACCCTGGCCCATCAGGCCTGCTTGCGGAGTTCCCGCTCGTGAAGTGGTAGGAGCCTGTGCAACACCTTGGAACAGATATTGGCTTCCCTGGCCCATGGTGGGGTAGGAAGGAGTGTAGTGAGACTGTGAATATCCCACTGATGGCTGGGACTGAGACGCCCCCTGACCCTGGGATCCCTACCTCTGAGGACAATCCCGCTTCATATGCCCCAGTTGGTGGCAATGATAGCAAGTCCGTTGGCCTGCCTGAAAAGGAGGCCTCTGATTTCTCCCGCCTCGGGAGGACTGACCTTGACCTTGGCCTTGATAGCCGCGGTCTTGCCCTTGATGCCCTTGCGGAGCAGAAGTTCTCTGCCTCTTCCCCGCACTAGAATAAGAGGATTGACCCTCAATCTTCTTGCCTTTACCACCCGCTTCCCGGATGTTCCTTGCATCATCAATCTCTCTCTCAATGACCATAGCTGTCGTGACCATCGTGTCCAAGTCTTGTAGAAGAAGACCCACAATTTTGCCCCGGATGGACAACTTCAAGCCCTCCTCAAACTTATGTACTTTGGCCATGTCTGTGGCCACATAATCGTCGGCGAAACGGGCTAATTCAGTGAACTTAGCCACATATTCCATCACCGACATTGTTCCTTGCCTCAAGTCTAAGAACTCCCGGGCCTTTGCATGTCGAGCAGCTGTCGGGAAGTACTTACCCATGAAGAGTTCCTTGAACTCTGCCCAAGTCATTGTCCCCAAGTTCTTTGAGGTCTTGATTCAATCCCACCACACTTGGGATTCTCCCTCTAGCTGAAAAGTAGCTAGGGTTATCTTCGTAGCATCAGAGGTGATCTTCATTGCCCCTATGACCTTTTCTACTTGCCGGAACCAATGATCAGCTACTATCGGGTCCGCCCCTCCCATGAAGATCGGAGGCTGATGTGCCTTGAACTTCTGGAGATGACTTGAGCCTCCTTGGCCCCCACTTGCATTAGCCTGTGCAATGGTAGCTGATGTAGCACTGACATGTGCAATAGTAGCAGCCGCAGTATCAATAGCCTCCATGAAGGCTTGTTGGTCAAAGGTCGGTGGTGGTTGGTTGTTGTTCCGTCCACCCTGACGTCCCCTTCCTCTAGTTGCCATCTACACACACATGAGATAGCAATAGACCAACAACTCCCAAAGTTAGGGATCAAACACAAACGTTGAGAATTCTCTCATTGTCCCCCTAGTAGAACCCTAGTAGAACATGTGTCACATACTAGTAGACGTTTAACCCTTGAACTATCCCGTTCATTTTTTTTTTTTTGAACTTCCAAGGTTATGTTTTCTAACCCTAGTGTTCCTCTTTTCTATATCTATCATGCATATAAATCACATAACACCTAGCACATAACATGTGGCAACTAAAACACATAACATGAAATGCACAATGAATGTCATGGTCTAGACCCACGCCCAATTAAACCCTAGGTAAATCGTATACCTAGGCTCTGATACCAAGTTGTGACGCCCCAAAAATTCAGGGATCCGTTGATTTCCCATCAACCCGTGCAATGCCCGTGGATACCGAGTAACTCGATATCACAACGTTATGCCCCATTTATCGGGGTCCATAATTTAACAAAATTGGGCAGTCTCATTTGTACGGGGAGCTCTACCCAAAACACAACCTGTGCGTCATAAAATAACAAGACCTATCTGAGGTCCAATATTCAACAATGACCACACCGGGTCTATTTATGAGTAAATATAGACCACACCGGGTCCATCTATCTATACTCATATAAACATGCAAGACTATATTAAAATTAGTCCATAAAAGTCCAATTACAATTCTTTACATACATTACATGCCAAATTTTACAAACAAAAAGGATTAAAAGCCACAAGTCGGCTTTTCTTCAACCATGTGGCCCCGATTGTGAGCCGTCCGCCGGCGCATAACCCGCACCTGAAATGTTTCTCGTATAGGGTGAGCCAACGCCCAGTAGAGTATATCCTACAAACGCTATTCCCCACCTTAAATGCATATGCAATGTGTATATGCAACAATCAACACATTAATCCATTCAAGCATTCCTATCAAGAATATGCATCCAATGATAGGAATTCTATATCATGCCATGAAATGAGATGAGACTCACTTATGCAACTTCAACCCGAATCCTCACCGATTCTCACAACACCATGCAATGCACTTGTGAAATGAACCGTCATTTGACGAAAAATCCATCCAATGATCGTTTGAAATAAAAGTTGTTTCATTATAAAACCAAATCATTGATGGGTGTTATTCATTGGATGAGTACTTTTATAAACCAAAATCTTGTATCTTGTAGGGCAACGGATTTTGGTATCTCAATCACCGGTTCCGTAAACACCAGAAATTTTTTGGAATTTCACTGCCGGGAAGTGCCTGAACCATGTGACCGGGTTTTGCACCCGAGGGAGAGTCTAGCCCTACTTGTTATACCCGACATAAGTTTTCTTCCATGCAACCATGCGACTCAAAGGGGATCCTCGATCCACATTTTTCCGAGCCCACAGACCAACCACCAAACAAGGTGTTTGATCAACCATGCATCTCACACACACACACACACACCCATACTCATGCCTAAGCCCATGGATGTGATGCCTCCGTGCAAATGCAATATAATGTGCTATTGCATATCAATGTCATGTCTCATATGTAATGAATGTCATATGTACAACTTAAACAACATATCAACATGTATCATGGACAATTATATCATAGGCATATAATCTTCAAACTTTCATCTCAATGTCAAAACATCAACTAGCATGTATCAACATTTATATTCAACACAATTGACAAGCATGTTATTACATAATCGATGCTAATAACACACTTAAATCACAAGGCGCATGATAACACATAACAGCCTACAAAAAATCAACCCAAAACAGTCCGTAAAGTGGCCTAAAAATAGTCCACAAAGTGGCCTAAAAACAGTCCGCAAAGTGGCCTAAAAACAGTCCGTAAGGTGGCCTATGTGCAATCCGCAAAATGGCTTAAAAACCGTCCACCTTTGGGCACAAAAAATAGTCCACTTTTTCGCCCAAAATCAATACATTCTTCCATCAAAAAACGGTCACAATTTCAGACCACAAATAGGCCTAAAACAGCCCCTTAAACAAGCATAAAACAGCCCCTTAAACAAGCATAAAACAGCCTCATGATTTCAACCCAAAAGAGGCCATATAACAACCCCTAAAACAGTCTATAAACAGCCATATATCAGTCCAAAATACAGCCATATTTTAGTCAACAAAATAGCCCCTTAAGGTAGGAGTAAAACCCAAGTAGGAAGAACCCTACCTCTTGTAGTGTAGAATGAAGGCTAGAGCTTCAAGAACACCTCCAAAACTTCCAAAACTCTTGATTTTTCCAAAGTCTCCTCTTGGATCTTCAGTGAAATCACTCGTTCTTGGTACGTAGATGTAGCCCTCGTCGCGGTGATCGACTTTAACTCTTGGTTCGAGTTGATCCGAGCGACGGAACGTCTTGGATCTTAGATTGAAGCTTGGAGTTCAAAGTTTTTTCTCTTCTCTCTCTTTCCTCTCTATGGCCGGCCAAAGAAGACTTGAATAAGGGTGAGAATATCTGATTTTTCAGATATTTGCCCCTATTTATACCCCCTTAATGTGCGGTCCAAATTGTACCGCATATTTCCGACTTCCGGATCCGTTTTTTCGTCCGGAAACGATTCATTATATCTCGGATTAAGTTCAAATCAATTTTATTTGAACTTTAACTTAACTTTAAGAATATTTTATAAAATCTATATTTGAGGACCTTTGTGAGGTCATTCACCACGCAGTCGCCTCGAACAACGTGCAAAAAATCTGACTCTCTCGGAATTCGACGAAATTTGACAGGGTGACTAGATTTCACGATACGAATTCAACGGCGAACTCCGTTTTCTCATCCGAGCTCTAGAACATGAATATTTTAAATACGCATTAGGGTGGCAAATTACCATTTTGCCATTTTTCAGAAAAAGTTCAAATTTACCCGGATTTTACATGCCAACACTCCCTTTTGTAGTGCCCTTTCTTGCCACAATGATGACACTTGACATTCTTCTTACTTCTGGATTTTGATCTACTCTGATTTTGACTCCCACTAGGGCCACGTTCCGTTGATCTCCCTCTCGTCATCGTCAAAGCTTCGGCTTGCTGTGAGCCTCCTAGTCTATCTCCTTTGCTCTTGCGCCGACTTTCTTCTTCAAGAACCGCAACTGCAATATCATCAAAGACTAATAATTCTAGGTTGTTTGTTAAGTTGATAATGAGTTGATCATAGGAATCAGGTAGACTTTGAAGTAGAATTTCAGCACGTTCACCCATCTCTATGTTATGCCCCATTGTTGTGAGTTGTGAAAATAAAGTGTTGAGGGTGTTGATGTGGTCGGTCACCGAAGTTGACTCCATCATCCGAAGGGTGTAAAACCTTCTCTTCAAGAAGATTTTTTTGTGTAGTGATTTGGCCTCGTACAATTTTGTCAGCGTATCCCATATCTCTTTTGCCATCTTTTTCTCCCCCACACTTGACAATACTCCATCGGCTAGTGCGAGATGCAGATTAGCAATAGCATTGCCATCCATCTCGTTCCACTTGCCGTCGTCAAGAATCTCGTCGGGCCTATCTCCAATTGCCGCCAAGCAGTTATCTTTTCTCAAAACTGCTTTTATTCTCATTTTCCACAATGAGAAATTATTCCCATTGAACTTTTCTATTTCGTACTTCGTCGCCATTGTTGAAGATGCCTCTTTTCCACTAACTGGATCTGACAGTAGCACAAAAAATCCGACTATAAACCTAGCTCTAATACCACTGTTAGAAAGTTGTGAGTACGGGCACACAATTACAATTGAAGTAGAAACTATAAAAATGAAAATTTTTATATGAAAATTTTCCCAAAATAAATTTGAGACAAATGATTGGCAATTTGTAGAAGGATAACAAAAGGATTTACAATAACTTCTCTCTAACAAAGGAAAGACTATGAGTATTTAGGAGAACCCTCACTCTCTCTCTCTAACACTCTCTCTGGTTCTCTCTCTTTGTTTCTGTTCTAAATGAGATACATACCATGACTCAAAACATTTCTAAAATTTATAGGACTCTCCTATCATGTACCTAGACAAGTATGCAACCCTAGATAATAAATAGATTCATGAATGACCCTTAGACTCCATACATTAATATTACTAATGACTCTTGAACTGCATACATGTATCAAACACTTCTTTGACCAAAATGACTTTATCAGCAACAGGACTTTGTCCTTGGTTATACTCAGAATCACGAGCTTAAACTATTAGCTGAAAATAGGCCATGAAATTTCCCCATATCTGAAGTTTGAAACCCATAACACGAAAATATTGCATAATTTCTTCCTTTAAGCAATGAATTGTCGGTGTTGAGTCTGCACCATTTCCACCTATTCTTTCCAAGATTTCTTCACTGACAAACCATCAACAAAGATTGCAAGGCTATAAACTCAGGGAATGTGGCCATGAAAAAAAGAATTTCCATGCTTGAAGATAGCGATTAAATCTGTTCTGCAGATTAATATACAGAAATTCTAATAAATTAGATGGAAACAAAGTCATCCATTGAAAAGAAAATCAGAGAATAAAGTGGGAAAAAAAATATTTCTAATTTAAGCTTCAATAGACAATCTAAAAAGTTGGGCCTTTTATGCAAGAAAGAGAAAATTTTAAAATTTTACATGTGTTTGTTTAGCATGAAATAGAAAATGATAGAAAAAATAATTTTCTTCCGTGCTTAGATTTTCTCACATCTAACTAACTTTTTTTTCTTGCAAAAAACACAAGAAAAAGCAAGAAAGTTGTGTTCAATAACCTAACTTCTCATTTTATCCTTATTTTTCTTAAAATATTCAAGTAGTTATTAATTTTTAAAAAAAATGTACAAATTAGTCTAACCATATAATTTGGTCTACAGATCAGGATTCGAGTCAATTCTTGTCCCTGATTTAGGTTAGAAGCCAATTTTAAAAAAAATTGAATAATAAAAAATATTTTTTTCTTCTTTAAACCGAGTTAAAATAATTAAGGATAATTTAGACAATTAAAACAAAATTCTTCTAACTTTCCTTTTCTTTCAAACAATGAAATGAAATTGTTTTAAAATTTTCTTAGAAGTTTTTCATGTTAACCAAATGCATACATGAAAATATATTTTCTTTTACTTTCTTTTCTTACATGAAAATATATAAATCTATTTTCTTTAACAAACGTAGTGTTATAAGCTTGGTGAGCTGAATTTTAACTTGAAAAAAAATAAAGGATCATAAATTAATTTGCAATACAAAATAATTTATGTGAAAGCAACAGAGAGATAAATTATTGTCAATTTCATGTTCTGTAGCCATATGGGTAGAGCCACTTTTGAATAATTATACATAAGGGTAATTCAGACAATTAAATAAAATTTCTTGTAACTTTCTTACTTTCAAAACTACAGAATGAAATTTTCTTAAAACTTTCTTACAAAATTTTCATCCTAATCAAACACATACAAGAAAATATATATTTTTTCACTTTCTTTTCTTTCACTTCACTTTCTATCACTTTCACTTTCTATCATCTTTTTCTTTCTAACCAAACAGACCCTTATAGGGGGTATATTTTTCCTCCAAAATTTCACACACCCATCACACACTTTTCCCCCCAAATTTCACAAACTCAACACACACACTCATTATATATATACACTCTAGTTGTACATACACTTCAATACACGCATAGTTTCTTAGCTTAATATACAGTGATTTCAGTCACGGGTGTCGCTAGTCTTTCAATATTAAAGCAACAATGATATGTGTATTATTTTTGTACATCACCTTGTCTATTCTATTTGATGTGACATTATCTCGATTTTTAAATATTTAATGAATTTAAAAAAACTCATTAATTTAATAATTCATATTGAGGTGGTCCATAAATGTAGTGGAAGAAAGTGGTATGTATAACATTATTGTTAAAGAGAAGGACCAATGTGGTGCTTGATTGAAATTATTGAAGAACTGAAAAATTGTACGACTAAATTTCACACAGAACAGTCATCACCACTATCCAATAGCCCACCTTGTCACTTTCCCCTCTCTCTCTCTCTCACACACACACACACACACACACACATTCACTCACTCACTCACTCACCTCCACTACGGCCCACCACACAGAAGCACACACTACAGTATCCACCTCCCCTCCCCCAAGCCACGACAGAATCCTCACAACCGCAAACCTCCACGACACAACCACCCAACAAATCTGCATTTTACATTTTCAATCCTTAATTCCTGTGCATTTTTAACCGGTTCTCTGTATGCGTTTTCTTGTCTTCTCTCCTGCCCCACCTCCCGCTCAAAGTGAGCTGTCTGAATCCATGTTCTTCCACCAGAGTGCCTTACTACATATGTCTTGATTATCTGTATCTATTATGTTAAAAGTAACATATAGGTCTCATCTTCCATGAATTTGTGTTAAAAAAAAGTAAGTTTGTAGAAGAATACCTGAATGTGCAGAGAATTTGCTTCTCGAGAAATTGATGATGGTCTTTAATGGCAGTTTAGAAGCAAGGGAAAAAGAGAGGCCATGCCTCCTCCTTCACCGTACCTGTTTAGAGAGACAGAAAGAACATCTTCCATTGTTTTTTTTTTTTTTTGACTGCTATGTGATTTGAAGGTAAGAGGGAAGGAAGGATTTTTTGAGTAAGGGAGAGACCTGGACAAATCTTGTTTTCTTTGCATGATTTTCTTTAGACAAGATTTTGGGGAGGAAGACGGGTATGGTAAAAATTTGTGGGTCCCTCGCTATAATGTAAATGACAGTCCATTATCTTCTCTCTCACATGGGATATAAGACTTCTTTTCTTCACATGGTGGAAGAAAGACATGTTAAAAAGATATGTGGTCCTTGTTACAAATGTAAATGATGAAGTCATTCTCTTATCTACCTTTTTTTATATTTTTTCTCATTGATGAGCTCCATTCATAAACAATAAATGATGCATGGTCATTTTATTGCAACAGGGGAGACTCCATACATGAACATTGGGGTGCAATTTAGGTGGGTTAAGCGGGTTGATAGGTCAATTCTAGTCTAATCTTAGGTATATAATTTTTAACCTTAATTCTAACTCTACCTCAACCTGAGATACTCAACCTGAGTACTGCCCGAGTTTAATTCGGGCGGGCTCGGGTTGAATTCGGATTATTTAATTCGGGTTGATTTCGGGTTTAAGTTTGGGTTAGACTTGAGTTACTTAATTCAGGTTGATTTTTTGAAGTGTAGATCTAATTTTTTCAAGTGATTTGAGATGAAGGGGCGAGACGCAGATGAAGAGAGATGGAGGAGTGATGAGTGAGAGAGGGATATGAGAGTGATAAAGATGCAGAGGTGAAAATTTGAAGTGAAGTGAAAGTCTGGACTCTAAAGAGTGAAGATAAATATTAACCCTAATTAAATATATTTATATATTTATGTATATTCGGGTTGAAACCGACAACCCGAGGCTTGCCCAAATTTAATTCGGGTTGAGATTTTTTTGCCCAGACCCAACTCAAGTATTAAAAATTTTAACCAAATTTTTTTTTTTCGGATTGGGCTCGGGTTGAATTCGGGTTGGCCCGCCCAAATTGTACCCCTACATGAACATGAACATGAACAGTAAGAGGACGGAGGGTGTATTAGCTCTTTGATAATATAAGATATATATATAATGACCAAGGTTATTGTGACTTAATTTATTGACCTAATTTATTGACTTAATTCACTATAACCTTTAGATTGACTATGGGCTCCACCAAATATTAGAACTTAGTGTTAATCCAATGGTTCCACTGAAGTCATATCATTATGTCAACAAATTAGGTCAAATTTTTAGATTCAAATAGCATTTTTCATATATAATTGGATAGTTGTTTCCTCCAGTTTCAAGCTCTTTTTTTTAATGTTCCATCAAGTCAATTTCTCTCACAGTTTTATATTGCTTACTTTATTCTTTAGGTTCGTGAAAAATTCAATAAAATTATGCATCCTAAATGATATGGCGAAATTTAATACATTGAATATTTAGTGAGAATGACTAACACCCACTAATCCAACACATATAGTAACTTAGCATGTAAATTAAATTTGATAAGCATAAGAATGCTCAAAAAGTTTTTAGATAGTCAATGATCTAAAAAATTTATTAGAAGATTTGATTTGATGTATGAGTCAATGATCCATCTGGAAGCAATGAAATCTGTTTTACTATATGGATAAGATTTGTTCGATCTATCCATCTTCAGGCCGGAAAAGGTTGGATTATACTTGCTCTACTAGTAGGAAAGAGAAAATGATTTGGATCCTCCATTAATATATATTCTTTTGATTTTTTCAAGTGGAACTTATTTACGTGACAATCTCTCACTCATACATGGTGAGTAATTTAACATTATAATTTATATACATGCACAAAAAATAAATAAAATTGAACTAATATATATGGCACTTAAGTTGCTCATATCATGCTATTCTTAGTGAGTTCCATTTCATCCACCACAACTTTATTATCACATGTTACATACACGAGATTTCTAGCACTATAATATCGTAAACAAGTTCTATCTCCAACTTGTGTACGATATATATCATTTGATCTTTGATAGTGGTATGAATTGTTACTTTAAATATGCTAAAGAATCTGTCTTTTCTTTAATGAAGTTTGATTATGACTTTGAAGACTTGACAACCCAAGGAATCTGATTATTTCCATGTTAGGCTTTGGAAATTGAGGCGCATTAAGGGTAAAACTATTATTCTTATTGTTCTTTGTAATGGTGTAGAAAGAAGATGGCAATTACAGCCTGTTAATCAATAAAGAATTAGAGATGGTAGCAACTTGAGCATGGAGACGTCATGGATTTTAATAATGAGCATATGTTGTTTGTGTTGACTTCCATGGCAAACGGGATTTAAGTACATGGATCTGGATTTCCTTAATCTCTAATTTGATGATTTAAGCCAAGTTCAAACAACCAAAATTATCATAGAATCACTCTTGAAGATAAGCCAAACAAAGCTCCCAAAGCAACAATCCATCCAGATATTACACTTCTCCTCCTTCCTTCATCATGGACATGGTCAATCCCTCCGAGGTTCCACCAACCCAAATGGCAATGGCTTCACAAAATCACCAGCTTCACTTTGTGCTGATACCATTGATGTCCCCAGGCCACCTTATACCCATGGTAGACATGGCCAAATTGCTGGCACAGCATGGCTTGATAGTCACCATAGTCACCACCCCACTTAACACCATCCGATTCAAAACCACCGTCGATCGCGCCGTTGAATCGGGCTGTCAGATCAGACTTCTGGAACTTAAACTCCCAGTGGTCGAGGCTGGCTTGCCGGAGGGATGTGAAAACATGGACTCACTCCCATCACGAAAATTGATCAAGAACTTCTTTGTTGCTTCAAGTATGTTACAGCAACCATTTGAACAAGTGTTTGATGAGTTACAACCCCGTCCGAGTTGCATAATTTCCGGCAAGAATCTACCATGGACTGTTGAGACCGCTCGGAAGTTTCACATTCCAAGGCTGTTTTTTGATGGGATGGGCTGCTTTGCTTTTGTATGTACAAACAATCTGGAAATGTCTAAAATTCATGAGGGTGGCTCCAACTTTGACCCCTTTGTAGTACCTGGCTTGCCTCATCGAATCGAGTTGACAAAAAGGCAGCTACCGGAATCCTTGAATCCCGGCTCACCAGACTTGACTGACGTCCGGAACAAAATGACAGCAGCTGATTCCGTAGCAGATGGGATTATCGTCAATACATTTGAGGAGTTGGAATCAGAATATGTCAGAGAATATAGAATTGCCAAAGGAGTTAAGGTCTGGTGTGTTGGCCCTGTTTCAGCCTGCAATAAGTTGAACTTAGACCAGGCTGAAAGAGGCAATAAGACCTCCGTGGATGAAAACCAATGCCTGAATTGGCTAGACTCTCAGGAGCCAAACTCTGTAGTATATGCCTGTCTTGGAAGTATTTCTGGCCTCACAGCTTCACAACTTAGAGAGCTCGGATTAGGCTTGGAAGCATCAAACCAGTCTTTCATATGGGTAATAAGAGGGGGAGAGAAATCACAGGAGTTGGAGAAATGGATTATGGAGGAGAGATTTGAAGAGAGGACAAGAGGGAGAGGCCTAGTGATACGCGGTTGGGCACCTCAAGTACTCATCTTATCGCATCCATCAATTGGAGGGTTCTTAAGTCACTGCGGTTGGAATTCAGTGCTTGAAGGTGTTTGTGCCGGGGTGGCGATGATAACCTGTCCCCTGTTTGCTGAGCAGTTTATTAATGAAAAGTTGGTGGTGGAAGTATTGGGCATTGGTGTGAGTGTTGGGGTTGAGGCTGCTATCACCTGGGGAATGGAAGAGAGTTTCGGATTGGTGATGAAAAGTGACGATGTGAAGAAGGCAATAGAAAGGGTAATGGATAAAGGAGAGGAAGGCGAGAAGAGAAGAGAAAAGGCAAGAGAGGTTGGAAAGATGGCAAGACAGGCTATAGATGAAGGGGGGTCTTCTTACCTTAACATGAAAACATTAATCCAAGACATCATGCAGCAAACTAATACTTGACAGACATTTATAATTCACTTTCTCACTTTCTGTTTTTATTCATATGATTATGAAGAATGTTTTAACCAAACTCTGAATGAGAATTTGAATTCTAAGTTCTGTTGCATGTTTTTGGTACCTGCTGCCTTCTAACCGGGACTCTTTGATTATCTTTTTCTTTTCTCTGTTCCTAACAAAGATTTGAACTTAATCAAACTCATCATAGGGAGAGTAATAGAAGGTACAATTTTTCAAGTTAATATGGGATTGTAACTTCTGGGATTAATTTTAAGGAGAAAAGGTAACTCTGACCATCAATTTCTAAGTTGAAGACATGATCAAACCATGAAAAAACAAAATTGCATTACCCTCATATTGCAGGGTTGCGTGCAGAATCTTGCAGCTTCACTTTGTCCTTGATAAGATTCTAGAAGATGCCGATTTTGAGTGAAGGGAGAGAGAACATCATCCACAAAATAGTACTGCTTATAGGCCACATAAAATCCATGGATAAACTTCTACATGCTTCTGTAGGATGTAATACCAGCTAGTCTGGAACTGCAAGCTCATTCACTAAGGAGAATTGGCTTACTAAGGTTACCCCACAAATAGATTTTTCCAGTAACTCTCTGTACTCCCTGATTTCCATGGATTCTCAAAGCCAACAACTTCACTTTGTGGTGTTTCCTTTTATGGCTCAAGGCCACATGATTCCAATGGTAGACATTGCCAGATTGTTGGCACATCGCGACATTCTTGTCACCATAATCACAACACCCTTGAATGCCAACCGTTTCAAAGCTAGCATCGCTCGTGCAATAGAAGCTAGACTCCAAATTCGAGTAATCCAAGTTCAATTTCCATGTGTAGCAGCGGGGTTACAAGAAGGCTGCGAGAATTTTGACATGCTCCCTTCAATTGATGTTGCTGAGAAATTTTTTGCCGCCACTGCCATGCTACAAGAACCTGTGAAAAAATTGTTTAAAGAGTTGAAACCCCCACCAAGCTGCTTAATTTCTGATATGTGTTTTCCATGGACAACAAAGATGGCTCGGGAGTTTCATATCCCAAGGATTGTTTTCCATGGATTTTGTTGTTTTTCTCTCTTATGCTTACGCAACTTGCACAACTCCAGGTTTCTTGATGACAACACCTCTGAGTCGGATCGATTTGTGGTGCCTGGACTGCCTGACCGAATTGAACTCACTAGGGAAAATCTTTTGCGCATTGCCAACCCAAACTCGTCTATGTTGAAAGACCTTCGCGATGAAATCAGAGAGGCTGAAGATGCAGCATATGGGGTGGTGGTTAATACTTTCGAGGAGTTGGAGCCTCACTATGTTAACGCATATGCTAAGGCCAAAGGTGACAAAGTATGGTGCATTGGTCCTGTTTCTCTATGCAACAAAAATGATATGGATAAGGCAGAAAGAGGTAACAAGGCTTCAATCGACGAAAACCATTGCTTGAAATGGCTTGATTCGCAAGAGCTAGGGTCTGTAGTCTATGTTTGTCTAGGAAGCATTACCCGCCTAGCGACTTCCCAGTTGATTGAGCTTGGGTTGGGTCTAGAGGCATCAAACCGACCTTTCATATGGGTTGTAAGAAACAAATCAGATGATTTTGAGAAATGGATTGCAGAAGAAAGATTTGAGGAAAGGACCAAGGGGAGAGGCCTTTTGATCCATGGATGGGCACCACAGGTACTAATATTGTCCCACCCCGCAGTGGGGGGTTTTATGACACACTGTGGGTGGAACTCGACACTAGAGGGTGTGGCTGCTGGTGTGCCAATGATAACATGGCCAATGTTTGCAGAGCAGTTCATTAATGAGAAGCTAATAGACCAAGTATTGAGGACTGGAGTGAGGGTTGGTGTAGAGGTTCAAACTAATATTGGTGAGGAAGAAAAGGTTGGTGTGTTGGTTAAGAAGGACGACGTTACAATGTCTGTGTATAGGCTCATGGACGAAGGAGAGGAAGCAGAAGAGAGAATAAAAAGAGCTAAAGAGCTAGGGAAAATGGCAAAGATGGCATTAGAAGAAGGGGGCTCTTCTCACCTCGACATGACACGACTCATCCAAGATATCATGGAGCAAACAAACTAGGGGCAATCCACCAAAGAGCATGGTACAGAATGAAGTTCTTTTAGATGTGTAGAATGAACATGTTGATATTGTCTATTCACCAAACACTTTTGTGATCCACAGCACACTGTTTAATTTTTCATTTCTAGTGCTTTCGGTCATTAAAAAGTAGTTGAATATGGTAGCACGTCTCCATTAAGAGACTTGAAGTGGCCCACATACCACATTTGTTTTTATGATAATGTTATATTTATAAATTATATAGATAATTTTGAGTCAAACTCTGGTAATTGAAATTATGTTAATCTATCTATTATAAGATTGTGGTTATTAGGTTAGTTGTGGTTGTCAGATTAGTTTCAGACTATGTGATGAAAGGAACCTGATAAAGTAAATCTATGTAAGTGATAAGGATTGAGGTCCCTGACTTGCCTATAAATAAAGATCTGTGAATGTCATCAGATATACAGTTTATTCTGAACGTAGGCCAAGTTGGCAACCCTTTTCTCACATCTCCATCTCCATAAAGTATCAGTGAGAGTGTTTAGTTTTTTTTTTGTGAGCGCTTGATCAACAAAGCTCGTGATTCAAAATTTAAGGTTACAAAGTTTGAACGACATGACGTAAGGTAAGTATCCTATTCTGCTGCGATATGTGATTCTCCCATTTAGGTCTAACCTTTGGTATCAGAGTAAATCTTTATACTGTGTCATTTGGACTAAAGACATGAGTTGTTTTATTTACTCTTTTGATGAAAAATTGTGTATCTATATTAAATGACCAAAAACTTGTATGACAAAGATTAAGCATGTTAACTTATGTACTTTTGTCTTGCATGAACAGTAAGTTTGATCCTTAGTACGTTGACACTATTTCAATGGATCAAAGGAACCAAATTAAATATAGGAGATGGGACTTGTGTCTTGATTTTTTGGAACATGCAAAAAAAGAAAAAAGAGAAAGAGGATGTTTAAAACGGTGGACAGTAACCAATGGATAGTAACCATTGAATCTTAGTTACTACTGTAGTAATTTGATCATAAAAAGGATAATATATATATATATATATATATATATATATATATATATATATATATATATATATTAAGGCCGTCGAGTTCATATCCCACTTATTTCCACTAGTCCATTAGTACTAGTGTTGTAAGTATTATCTTTTGTATTGTAATTTCTATTTTGTGAATATAGTTCTAGTTCTTTTACCCATTTTTATATCTACAGCTTGTGATTCTCATGCCTTCCGCACTTGTATATATATATATATATATCGGTTTTTCTATCGTTATTTTTGGGATCAATTTTACTATTATTTTGGTGATTCGATTGCATTAAAACTTTAAGTTTCTAGATCAAACTTGAACAAATTTTTGTCTGTGTTTTGACCCTCAAAGTACTAGAGAGCTTAAGTTCTGCATTTACAATAGGTAAAGGGACCCATTATATTTAAGAATAAAATCAATTCATGTTTGATTGAAACTCGTGTGTATGCAGATTTTATTCAGATTTAGTCTAACTTTTGAGCAATAATGATTCATGTGCATAGCCTAATTTTAGTTTATCTGATTTAATTTTCAGATCCTGAGAATAATTTATTTTATAATATTGGGTAGTTTTAATGTGATTTTTAAGGCTCAAATGGTTGAATTTAGTCATGAAGATTTTCCAGTAACATTTGCATGCTATTAAGAACTATGCAAACACTATTTGCATGTGCTATACAATGAATGTTATTTGGGTTATTTGTGTGTCTTTAAAGCTATTTGCATTGAATTGCTTTTGATATATATACTTTTTTTTAATAATATTAGTCTGCCTTTTAGATGAGGTCTGCTTATGGTACATGCATGCTAAATTTGACAGAAGCATATTTAAGAAATAATTTGACATGAATTTAAGGATTTGTTTATGTCATGAATTATGCCACATAAAGATATCATATTGACTTATGAGTAGCCATAGCATCTTAAGTCATGTTGATTAGTGATTAATACATTTTGATCACATAAAGATAAAAAAACAAAATTGTTTGGCATCTTCATATTGCAATTAAGTTTTTATGAGTAATTGCTTGTCCCTAGGGAGGTAATTATTTTGTAATACTTATTTAGAATAAGATAGTGAATTGGGTACTACGAGGATTTGATGCCATATGCCCACAAGTATGAGGTCTTTTCTTCTTAGTATTCTAAAATTTGCTAGTCTTATTATAAAAGTAATAGCAAATTTAATGCATGTTGCGACCTCTGCCCATAGGAAGGTTTAAATTTTGCTATTGAATTTGACATTGGTTTATTCAAATTATAGTGAATGTTTCATAGCAATAATGTATGTGTTTCTTGGTTATGAAGTTGTTTCTACTTATAATGATTTGTCTCGTATTCCTTTCCTGTCTGGTGATAATTTTTCCGACTGGAAAGACAAAGTCCTCTTAACATTATGGTGCATGGACATTGACTTGGCACTTCATGTGGACGAACCAGCCGTCCCCACGGAATCAAGCATGCCAAGTGAGAGAGCTGTGTATGATCGATGGGAGTGATAAAATCGCTTGAGTTTAATGCTCATCAAGTCCCATATCAGAATAAGCATTCGGGGGTTAATTCCTTAGTGTGATAAGGTAAAGGACTTCATGAAGGCTATTGAGGAACAGTTTGCAAGTTCTGATAAAGCACTCGCCAGCACCCTAATGAAGAAACTTTCGGGCATGAAACATAAAAACTCTAAAGGTGTGCGTGAACACATCATGGAGATGAGGGACATTGCTGCTCGACTGAAGTCATTGGATATAGAGATTTCAGAGTCGTTCTTGGTTCATTTCATTCTCAATTCTCTTCCTACGGAGTATGGACCATTTAAAATATCGTATAACATAAAGAAAAAGAAATGCTCTATGAATGAACTCTTGACCATGTGTGTTCAAGAGGAAGAGAGATTGAAACATGAGAAATTGGAAAATGCTCATCTAGAACTCATGTTAAGGGAAATGTTAAGAATGGTAAATGTGCTCCCAAAATGAAGAAGGATGGAAAAGTGCCAATAAAGCGATATGGAAATAAAGATGAATGCTTCTTCTACAAGAAAAGAGGACACATGCAGAAGGACTGCCGTAAATACAAGAAATGGCTTGAAAAGAAAGGTACTCTTTTCTCTTTTGTGTGTTATGAATCTCATTTTGTTGATGCTCCTAATAATACATGGTAGATTGATTCTGGTACTACAATTCACATTGTCAATATCATGCAGGTTTTTCTTAGCCTAAGGAAATCGAAGGGAAGTGAACAAAGTATCTATTCAGGAAACTGAATGCGTTCATAGGTGGAAGCTATAGGAACCTTTAGACTCATTTTAAAATCCAGTTTTCATTTAGACCTTGAAAATATTTTTTACATTCTATCGTTTTTTAGGAATTTAGTTTCTGTCTCAAGGCTTATGCCTTTGGGATTTACGTTTATTTTTGAAAACTCTAGTTTTAGTTTAGTCAATAATGGTGCCTTTATTGGTACCAGTAGTTTAGTTGATGGTTTATATAAATTTGATCTAGATTTCTCTTAGGAGAGTAATTTGTTAACTCTGCATGGTGATGATATTGGCATAAAGCGTAGCATTATTAAGGAGAATTCCTCCAAGTTATGGCATAGGAGATTGTGACATATCTCCATTGAAAGAATTAAAAGGTTAGTGAATGAGGGAGTCTTGCAGACTCTTGATTTTACTGATTTTGGTACTTGTATAGACTGAATTAAGGGAAAATAGACTAACAAGACCACTAAAGGTGCCAAAAGGAGTTCTGAAATTCTTGAGATTATACACACTGACATTTGTAATTCCTACACCTTGTCTGAATGGTCAGAGATATTTTATTTCGTTTATTGATGACCATAGTAGATACATGTATCTCTACCTTCTTTATGATAAGGCAGAGGCACTAGATGCCTTCAAGACCTATAAGGTAGAGGTAGATAAACAAAAGGAAAGAATAATCAAAATTGTAACGTCAGACAGAGGTGGAGAATATTATGGGAGGTACAAAAAAAAAAGGACAAATGTCAGGACCATTTGCTAAGTTCCTCGCGGAAGAAGACATTATTGCACAATATACAATGCCTGATACACCTCAACAAAATGGTGTAGCTGAAATGAGGAACCATATGCTTATAGACATGGTGAGAAGCATGATTAGTAATTCTAATCTCCCTTTATACTTATGGAGTGAAGCCTTGAAAACTACCGTGTATGTCTTAAACAGGGTTCCATCTAAGGTTGTTCCCAAAACACCTTTTGAAATCTGGTATGGATGGAAACCAAGTTTAAAACATTTACACATATGGGGGTGTCCAGTTGAAGTGAGGGTTTATAATCCTCAATTAAAGAAATTGGATCCTAGCACAGTAAGTGGATACTTTATAGGCTATCCGGTAAACTCCAAAGGGTATAGATTTTATTGTCCCTCAAATATACCTAGAATTGTTGAAGCTAGAAATACTAAATTCATTGAGGATGTTGACAATAGTGGGAGTAATCCTCGTAATATTGAGTGGGAGGAATCCTGGGATTTGGATACCACAACTGTGAATAGAGATAGGTTGTTTGTTTTTCAACGTATTGATAACAATATCCTTGATGAACAAGCTATTTATGAACCACCACTAAAAGAGGAAGTCAACTTAGAGCCTATAGCTCAAAACCCACAAACAGTTGATGAGGCTGTAGAATTAAGAAGATCCTCAAAAACAAGAAAATCAGCAATGATCCACAAACAGTGAATATGTTGTATACCTTCCAGAGTCTGACTTTGATGTTGGACCTAAGAATGATCCAAGCTCATTTTCAGAGTTGTGAGTGGAGAAGTCTCCACACTTTGGTATGATGCCATGAAAGAAGAGATGAAATCTATGGTTCAAAACAAGTTTGGGATCTCATTGAGTTACCAAAAGGACACTTAGTCGTTGGTTGTAAATGGATCTACAAGACCAAAAGGGATGAGTTTGGTAACATAGAACGATATAAGACTAGACTTGTAGCTAAAAGCTTTACTCAAAAGGAAGACATCGATTATCATGAAACCTTATCTCCAGTTTCTAAGAAGGATTCATTTAGGATAATCATGGTCCTAGTGGTTCATTTCGATTTAGAGCTACATCAAATGAATGTGAAAATAACATTCCTGAATGGGGATCTTGATGAGGAGGTATACATGAGACAACCTGAAGGATTTAAAGATAAGGAAAGTCATTTGGTTTGCAAGTTGAGAAAATCTATATATGGGCTAAAACAAGCTTCCCGTCAGTGGTATTTGAAGTTTCACAATGTGATTGTTTCATATGGTTTTACAGAAAATATTGTTGATCAATGTATATACCTTAAGGTCAGTGAGAACAAACATGTCTTTTTAGTCCTATATGTGGATGATATTTTACTTGCAAGTAATGACTTGGGTTTGTTGCATGGGACTAAGAAATTTCTTGTCCAAAACTTTGAAATGAAGGATATGGGTGAAGCCTCTTATGTCATTGGCATAGAGATTCACAGAGACATATCTAAAAGAACATTATGATTGTCTCAAAAGGCCTACATTGAAAAGGTTTTGGAAAGATTTAGAATGAAAGACTGTGCACTTGTTGCAACACCCATTATTAAAAGGGACAAATTCAGTTTGGAACAATGTCTACAAAATAGTTTAGAACAAGAACAGATGAAAAACATACCCTATGCTTCGACTGTTGGCAGCCTAATGTATGCACAGGTCTACACACGACCTGATATTGGATATGTAGTGGGGTTGCTAGGTAGATACCAAAGTGATCTAAGCTTTGAGCACTAGAAGGCTGCTAAAAGAGTTATGAGGTATCTACAAGGAACTAAGGATTACAGACTCACATACAAGTACATTGACATTTAGGAAGTGGTTGTATATTCAGACTCAGATTTTGCCGGAAGCGTAGTCACTAGAAAGTCTATTTCTGTATACATCTATCTTCTTGCGGGAGGAGCTGTATCTTGGAGAAGCACTAAGTAGACCACCGTTGCTTCGTCTACTAAGGAGACATAATTCATTGCTTGTTATGAAGCTACATCACAAACATTGTGGTTGAGGAAATTTATCAAGGGCTTGAAGGTTTTTGATTCTATTGCCAGACCCTTAAAGATTTATTGTGATAATTCGGCTGCGGTTTTCTTCTCTAAAAATAACAAAAGTGGAAGCCAAAGTAAGCATATCAACATTAAGTATTTGGTTATCATAGATCATATTAATAAGCATGATGTGGTTATTGAGCATATTAGCACTGAGCTAATGTTAGCAGATCCCATGACTAAAGGTTTGCCGGCTAAATTGTATAAAAGTCTTGTGGATCAGATGAGACTTATTAGCTCATCTTGTATTTAAATCTACTGTCTTGTTCTCTGATTATTTTATGAACAATTTCAGTTATTTTTAGAAAATGAATATTATGATTATTTGTGCACTAAAGTTTGTTGTTATCCGTTGGGGCTATAGGTCCATGAGGACCGTTGGACTCGAAATGACTTATAGGAAGTCATTCATAAAGTGTAATATCACAAAAGTTTTGAGAAAGTGATGCATAGTAATACATGGAAGGAAGTGTTTGTTCTAAGAACATTACCGCCATGATTCATGTGTTATCTATCTCAATAAAGTTTGGGTAAATTATTATTTGGCCATATTCAGTGTCTAGTTTTAATTATCAATCAAGAGTTAAGATGTGTCATGTGAGCAAGAGGAGAATGTTAGCACGTCTCCATTAGGAGACTTGAAGTGGCCCACATGCTACATTAGTTTTTATAATAATATTATATTTATAAATTATATAGATAATTTTGAGTCAAAATTTGGTAATTGAGATTATGTCAATCTACCCATTATAAGATTATGGTTATCAGGTTAGTTGTGGTTATCAGATTAGTTTCAGAGTCCTTGATGGAAGGAACCTGATAAAGTCAATCTATGTAAGTGATAAAGATTGGGGTCCCTAACTTGCCTATAAATAAAGACCTGTGAATGCTATCAGATATACAGTTTATTCTGAACGTAGGCCAAGTTAGAAACCCTTTTCTCACACCTCCATAAAGTATCAGTGAGAGTTTTTAGTTTTTCTTGTGAGTGCTTGATCAACAAGGCTCATGATTTAGAATTTAAGGTTACAAGGCTTGAACGACATAGCGGGAGTTAAGTATCCTATTCCACTGTGATATGTAATTCTCCCATTTTGATCTAACAAAATATTCTCAATTTGAATGTTTTGATTCCTTATGTTGAATATCATATCAAATTTAGTTCAAACCCTTTCTACTACTCCTCCTTCTTGCTTCTTGCACTCTAATGGTTAAGGGTGAGGCTATGTCCACTCCATAAATATCCATTCTCATCCTATTAAATTTTTATTATCAAACTACTAAACTCACCCCTTCTATACCCACTCCATTTTAACTAAATCTAGCACATGCTATATACACCTTTTTAATAACAAGTCCACCTTCTATCTTCTCATAACTAGGTTTCATTCATTATCTCCTCTCATACACCCTACACAAAAGAATTTTTTCGATTCACTATGTTAGTTCTAATCAAGCTCATTTATGGAGTACAAGAGCATTTATGGAGTACAAAAGATTGGGCCAGTTATAGTTAGTTCTAATCAAGCTCATCTATTGGATTTAGATTTTTGCTCAAACTTGACTCAGTAGAAGTACAAGAGCATTAAAATCAAACTTGATCCAAAGGTAAATTTTATTTCTTAGAATAAAAATTAAAAAAAAAATTAAAATTTACTAATCAATTCTAAAATAATCAATGTCTCAATTAAAAAATACCAAAACTCTGTCATTAGCCTTAAAATCATGCGTATGTACTTGCGTGTCCAATTGAAAAAAAATACCAAGTTCCCATAAGATCAACAGGTACAATAGATTTATGGAGTCAAGAATGATCAAATGGCCCATGAACAGAAAAATGTCAAAGTCTTTAGTCAAGAGACAATAAATTAAATGGCTATTATAGGTCAACTAGTGATAACTTGTGTTTGAAGGTACTGTACAATTCAAAAAATTGAACAGTGATTGTGGACACAAAAAAATCAAGCACCCAACATGGACACACATTAAATTTAAAGCCTAAACTGCATCCTTAACACTCGCATTTTACAAAGTATTACATATTTGAAGATTCTCGTGAAGACAAATTTTAATGAAGAAATAAAGAAAACACAACTTTAATAGTCAAAAACCCATAAAGTTAAACTAGAAACCCATAAAATTCATACACTTGAAACTATATACCTAATTAGAACTAATTGTAGCGTCCAAAAGATTTAATCAAAAGTTAACTTAGAGGGTTCCACAAACCTATGCTATTAGAAGAAATTCCTGTGCCTAAGGCAATACATTATGCTAAATAAAAAGCTCGCAAATATTTAATCAAAATAATTTGCAAAATTTGGATAGAATGTTCTCTAAAAATAGGACTCCAAGAAAATATCAACCTCTATAGATAATTACTATATGTTACAATTATAACTCAAATTCAATTACTAGACTCACTATCACGCCACAGTCCAGCCTTAACATAAAATTTTTTCAAGTGAAAGTCCATACAAAAATTGTACATAATAATATTAATTTGATGAAAGTTAAAGTACCAAAATATCAATTGGCTAATACCCAGATTATATTAATTCTTTAACTTGTATACACAATTTTCATAACCAAATTACGACAACCATGAAAGAAGTAACGCACATTTGATTCTACAACCACGAAACATTAATAACTCAGGTATGTAATAACTAAAAGAAAAACACATCTGACATGAAAAATACAACTTTATTCCTCAAAGTGTCCAAACCCATAACTAAAATCTAATTTTCTTTCTCAACATTGCACATTAATACTTCATGTCACCAACTACACATAAATTGAATAGCTTTGATAAACATAACATATTCAACCTCAATTGGTATCTAAAATTCACAAAACCTACTAATAAACTCCACCCTTTTGGTTCTAGTTTACACTTCTCACGTCAAACTAAAACATCAGCTAAAATACATAAGTGACACTGCTACATAAGCAATTCAAAAGCAAGTAAGAATGAGCAATTCAGATGGCAAGGAACAATTTAACACCATTGAAAAATCATACCAATTGGCGTGTTGTATTTGCTATTTCATTATCGGAGGAACTTGCCTTCTCTTTTCCTTTAGATCTAGCATTCGTGATTGTGGTTGTCTTTTGTTTTTATTCCTTTAGAAAAATAATACAGATAATTGAAAAGCCATTTTAATAAAAAAAAATAAATAATAGATGTGGTTTGGCACTACCATAGCTATAAGGAGGCGATTAAGATCACATTCTTCATGGATGACAACACCTATTTGTAATAAAATGAGTGACAACAAACCTCTAGTGGTGACTAACTATGGTAAACAAAGGAACAAACTTTGAAAGACTCTACATAACACGAAAAACCATAGATACGAAAAAAAATGAGAATCCATTGGTATGTTCCAAGATCATGTTTCAGTTTTTATATTGATGTTGACGTCATGGATTTGTAGGAAAACATGATCTTGGAACATACCAATAGATAACTTCACCATCAAACATATAAAGACTGCAATAACATTAAAGAGCTGGAAAACACAATTATTTGAAGCTTTAAAGAAAATGAAAACCTAATCTTAGTAATTATAATACATCTAAGGGTGTGGGTGTTTGTGTGTGTCTACTACGTGTGTGTCTTTGTGTTGGTGTGCATGTATGGGTGTGGGTGTGGGTGTGCTTGTGCTTGTGCGTGTGAGGGTGTGGGTGTTTGTGTGTGCGTGTGTTTGTTGTGTGTGTGTGTGTGCATTTGTTCTACGTGTTCTGTGTGTGTGGTTGCTATGTGTGTGGGTTTGTGTGTGCTATGTATATGGGTTTGTGTCTGTGCATTTGCTGTGTTTGGTGTTGTTGGTGTGTGTGTGGAAAAAAGAGTGGAAAAGAGATATGAGAAGAAAAAAAGAGGGGAGAGAGACTAACCTATGTGTTCTCGTTGGAAGACACCGGAGCCGGAAAGGATAGGGGGACGGTGAGTGAGGCCCGATTTGAATGGACTCGCGTGTTTGTGTTGTCTGTGCATGTGTTGTACGAGCTTTATGCGTGGGAAACGGGGAAGAGAAGAGAGGCGGGGGAGGGAATTTTGTACCGTTGGATTACATTTTTTGATCAATTTAATCCATTATTATGGTTTATAAAATTTAGCTATTCAAACACCTAGTTGCCATGTTTATTCAATAGATGTGTCTGTGCCTGAAGGCACTGCATAACCAAAAAAAAATAAAATTGATAATTTACAAAAATGACAATCCATTGGACAAAAAGTTAAATCTATAGCTACATTGTAGCAGTAATAGTGAAATTGGTTTGGTGTAGCGGGTTACTCAACAATATATTAAAAACTTTTCCACAAAAGCAATGCATCCCACCGTTAATAATCTCATGTCCAAGAGCATTAATAATCTCACATGCTCATGCTTATTATCACTGAGCTACAATTTTGTGCTAAGTAAAGAAAAGAAATTTAAACTCGAAAAACTTATACAAATAATTACTTATTTTAGAGGTGCATGACTTCGTATATGACCAAATATCTTTCACCAGGAAAGAAACAAATAAGACAAACTGACAATCAATCACCATTATAAGTAAAATCATAAGAAGAGATAAAATCATGTTTTAGGCCGAGAAAAAATCTTAGAAGGAGCACAACAAATTAGACGATTCAATGGAACATCTCCCCAACAAATAATACTCCTTATATCTACGTATGCCGCAAGTGGTGACCACTACACAAAAATCTTCAAATTGAAAAATAAAGAATGAATAGGAAGATGAAACAACAATGATATCGACAACAATATATATCAAGATTACGACGATACATATTTATGTTCTCATGGCATCAATATAGAATTATCACATGGCCAATGCATTATTTAGTGGCATCACACTTTTTTCAAATATGTAATATGAATATAGTCAATTCTTCGACGCAAAACAAATGCTATAAAACACATCATCTACCTGCTAAGAAAGAAAAAATATATAAGCAACTTCATAGCAAAATCCATCACGCCACACCACGGCTCACCATAACAACACATCGATCATTCGTGTTTTTCCCACTTCATATAGTTTTTAGACCGCTCGCGAAAAAACCTCCGAAACTGGCGACCTTGACAGAAAAACCCTCAACAACAGGCCAGTAGTTAGTCGATCTAAAGCAAGCCCTTCATACATTTTTCTTTGAAAGCATATTGCTCTTAATGGTTTCTATGGTAAATTTCATAGCACAATGTGCTGTAAATAGTTGATTATTAAAACAAACTGTGTAGAAAATTTTAAAATAGTGGTGAAGTGACGGAGAACACTCACGCAATGCAAATCTTTAGACTTCATATCATAAGTCTTAATAGACCTTAAATTAAGCACTACATTTTAGGACAAAAATAAAATATTGCATCTTCGCCATAAAAATTGAAATGTGGTAATAGTGATAATGCAAAATTCACAAAAACCACATTCAAATTAAAATTTACAACAATTAAGGACAAAAATAAAATACCACATTCACACTGATAACACCAAGTTCACGATCAAACACAGTCAAAACAGGGAAGCAATATCCTATAAAGGTTTTGCTAAATATCAAACCAAAACATCAATTTTGAATGATCGAAGGTTCAAATGCTCAAGCTGTGATGGATCAAGGATGAGGCTATTTTCCATTTTAGCGTGGAAAATCCTATAAAGGTCTTGAACCACTAATCCAAGGTTTTAAACATTGATTATTAGGATGTTTGAATATCATTTTACACAAAAGCCTATGTACTTCATATTTATTTTGTGAGAAACTTGAGGCTATGTTTTTTATTCAAAAAATTTGATGGCTATAGGAAATATAGTTTCTCGAAGTAGCGATGGACTTGTTCTAGCCCAATCACAACATATTTTTTAGAAAAATCACATAGCCTGAATTTAAAACTCTATTCACACCATAAAAAAACCTCAAATTGGGCTATATACAAGTCATGAAAATCCAACTTATACAATCAATAAAATAGAAAAAAAATTCAAATGGAAGAGTGGAGATAAGGAAAACCATATACTCTAATGGACTAAAATAACATCAACAATTCAGGATTTAGACAAAGCTACATATCATACTAATAGCAGAGAAGTTGAAGGTGGCATGGCTGTGTGAATCCGTGACAACTTACAAAAAATAAATCAAGACAAAAAAATGTAAAGCACACAAACAAATGCAAACCCCATGAAAATAACAAACCCAAAAAAAACCAATTTTTTGGAGGTCACTGCTGTCGCTAATCGCTTGAGCTGCACCATCAATGGTCGTTGCCCTTCTTGATGTTCACCCAAAAAATACAAAGATAGGCATTAGACAAAATAAGTTCACAAAAAATCAAAGGAGAAGATTAGCCAGCTCATTGAAGCAATAATACAAACACTTGGTGTTTGGTGGGCTTTGGTGGGTTTCGGTGGCAGTATAGCGGGAGGGGGGAGAAAGGGGGTGGAGGAGGTGGTTGGCATGGGATAAAGAGTTTGGCTTTGGATTTGTGGAGTGTTTAGGGGGTTGTGTGTGCTTGTATGAGATATTGTGGTGTTCGATGGGTTAGTGGGTTTCAGTGGCATACGGTGGGTGTCGATTCGATGACGTGGAGGTGGGTGGGGGCTGAGAAGCAAATAAAGAGGGAAACAAAGAAGAGGGGGAAGAAATTTGAGAGAAATGAAGAGTGAGAGACGGAAAATACCTCTTTTGTGGCTCCAATGGTGCCATGGAGCGTTAGGGTATGGCATCTTGGGCATCGAGGTGTGGCATCGAGGAGTGAATGAGAGAGAAGAGAGTGAATAGGGAGACGAACAAAGAAAGAAGAGAGAGAGGAGATTAGGGGTAGAAAGTTATTGGTATGGGTTTGCCAGAGACGTAGGTTGTAGGGTTTGGAAGTGATGTTTTTAGGGGGGAAAATGTATACGCGTTAAACTTTCAAATCCTATGTGTTTTATTATGTGACGCCCCAAAAACCGGGGATCCTTCATCAACCCGTTGATCACACATGAACCTGCGAAAAATACCTGTGAATGCCGCATAACCCAACACCACGTCACAACATCCTCTTTACCGGGATCACAACAATTCAAGTTTGGGCAGAGTCTCCCTTGTACCGGGCACTCCCAAACACATAACCTGTATACCATTCCACCACATGAACCATCCAAGGTCAAATATGTCACAATTTATACTCCATTATTGCCCATTTACTTCATTTGAATAAAGGGACACAAAGCCCGCAAGCATGGCAAAACATTCTTAAAAATTTAGATTTTCGGAAAACCTACCGGTAGAAGATGACCATATTCTACCGGTAGAAAAACCCTGTGGAAAAGTTCTATCAGTAGGTTTGTCATCGTTCTATCGGTAGGAAAACTCACTGGAAAAGTTCTACCGCAAAACTTGAAGTTCTACCGGTAGGTTTTAACAGTTTTCCTATGATTCCTTCATTTTTCAATTCCAATCCATTCCAAACTTATACAACCTCAAACCAAACTCATATAACATCAATTTTAAGCAAAATACAATTCATATGAGTTCACTTTACAATCTTTTACAATATCACATGTCCAAAACTAAATAACATAAAAGTTTTTGTTTTTACAACACATGTTTCAAAAGCCACAACTCGGCTTTTCTTCAACCATGAGGGCCCGATTGAGAGCCGTTCACCGGCACATATCCCGCACCTGAAATGTTGTCCCCATAAAGGGTGAGCCACGCTCAATAGGGTATCTCTTAAAGAGGCTACTCCCCAACCTAGATGCATATGAAATGTTCACATGCAAATTCAACAAACAACAATTAATCCATTCAAGAATATGCAATTCATAATGGATTCTGTATGTCATGCCATGTTATGAGATGAGACTCACACATGTAACTCAACTCGAGCCTTTACCGGCTCCCATAACCGATGCAATGCCATGAGTATATAATCGGGCATTCCAAGCCCTTGCCATTGCTGTTGCACATCCAACGACTTTTTAAAAAAAAACCATGTGTCTTTGTTGGGTAGCAGGATTGTGGTGTCTCACCGCCGGTTCCGCACACTGATACACTTTTTTGGACTTTTACTGGCAGACGTGTATAAATCAGTAATCGGGTCTTGCACCCGAGGGAGTATCTAGCCCTTCTTGCTATACCCGACACAAGTTTTTCATGCAACTGTGCGACTCTGTCGGACCTTGGTGCGATTCTGTCGGACCTTGGTCCAACTGTACTGAGCCTACTTATCAACCACCAAGAATGGTATTTGATCCAACAACATGCACACACCCACACTCATGTTAATGCCCACAAATGCGATGTTTTTCATGCTTATGCAAATGTATATGTACAATTGCATTTTATATACTTATGTAACCAAGATTTCAAATTGTAATAACAACACCATGTTCAACATGTCATAAGCACAATATGAACAATTCCAATATCCAATCAACATTTCCCATGGTAAATTATACCCTAAATATATAACCACCATCTATAACTTCAATGTCAATATATCATATGCATATACCAACATTTCTCCAACATCAATTTTCAAGCATGTTATAACATATTCAATGTAATTAACACACTTAATTCACATAAGCATTTAATCAAACACCTTTAAGACACCAAATCATGTAATCACATAAAATGCCCAATTCATCACATAACTCAAGAAATCACATTAAGTAATTTCTACATATCCAATTCAAGTTAGAATTGATTTTTCCCATTTCTATATCCATTTTTTGCCTTTCAAATACCATAGGTAAGTCATATACATGAGATTTCATCTCTAACACCCTACTCATTTCATATTTCAAACCTAAGTTGGAAATAAACCTAATTAGGATGAAAAGCCTACATCTTGAAGCGTAAAACAACAGTAGGAAGCTTCAAGAACCCGAAACAAGCTCTAATCCAAGCTTTTCCCAAAATCCCGTCCTTGGAATTTCATCCAAATCCAACTTTCTTGGTATGGTTTTGTAGCCCTCGACGAGGAGAACAACTTTTGTTCTAGGCTCGTGTTGATTCGAGCAACGTGGAGGCGTAGATCGTAGAGAGAATGTAGAGCTTCCCTCTCTTCTTTTGATTTTCTGAAAAATCTGATGGGTATGGGAAGAAATCTGATTTTCTCCCATATTTATACCCTTTAGGTGCTTGGTCCACATCGCGCCACACGTTCCCCATTCCCGGGTCCGATTTCATTTCGAAATGATTAAATTTCGTTCCGGTTCAAGTTCAAAATATTTTTATATGAATTTCTTTTAAATTATTTTCCAAATTTTGAAATTTTATTCTATACCTCGTTTTTAGGTCACGCGACACTCGATTGCCTTGTAAAACACAAAAAATTCAACTGTCTTGGAATTCGACGAAAATTGACTAGGTAACTAGCCTTCGCGAGACCAATCCAACGGTGAGATCCGTTTCGTCATCCGAGTTCTAGAAAAATTCAGGTTTTTAACCCATACCGTAGTGGTAAATTACTATTTTGCCATTTTTCATAAAAAATCAAATTTACCTGAGTTTTACATTCTTCTCCCCTTAAAAGAATTTTGTTCCCGAAATTCACACACTCATGCACACTTAAGCGCATGCATATGCAACAAGTAATACAATACTTATGATTACAAAAATGTACCTCCATCCTTGAACAAGAACGGATAATTGGTATGTATAGTGTCCTCACGCTCCCATGTCGCCTACTCCACACCTCGGTGCCGCCACAACACCTTTACCAGCCTCACGGTCTTGCCTCGCAAAACCTGCTCTCGACTATCTATGATACGCACCAGTCCCTCCTCGAAGGTCTCATGCACATCAACAATCAATTCGCCCCAATCCACCACATGTGTCAGATCTGGGGTGTACTTCCGGAGCATGGAGACATGGAACACCGCGTGAACACCCGATAAATTTGGCGGTAACGCCAACCGCTAAGCAACTGTACCAACCTCTCGAGTACCTCGAAGGGCCCGATATACCTCGGCGACAACTTTCCCCGCTTCCAGAATTTGACCACTCATCTCTTGGGTATCACTTTCAAGAAGACATAATCTCCGACCCCAAACTCTAGAGGTTGCCGCCGTCTGTCGGCGTAGCTTTTTTGCCGGCTTTGAGCCGTGAGAAGACGCTTTCGTATCAAGTCCACCTTCTTCGAGGTGTCTCTAACCAAATTCAGAACCGTAGAGGGTCTCTCTCCAACCTCCGTCCAACAAACCGGAGAACGACAAAACTTCTCATAAAGTGCCTCATAGGGTGCCATCTGTATGCTCGCCTGATAACTATTATTGTAGGTGAATTCCACTAAGGGTAAATGCTCTTTTTAGCTACCCTTGAGATCTAGTACGCATGCTCGTAGCATGTCCTCTAAAGTCTAGATGGTCTTCTTTTACTGACTGTCCGTCTGGGGATGAAAAGTTGTGCTCATCATCAACTGTGTCCCCATAGTCCGCTGGAAACTCTCCCAAAAATGAGCCGTAAACCTGGGATCCTGATCCGATAATATAGATACGGGCACCCCATGCAATCAGATTATCTCCCGTATATAAAGTCTGCAGAACTCCTCTAGTGTGAGGGTCATCCGCACTGCCAAAAAGTGTGCCGACTTCGTAAGTCGGTCCATTATCACCCACACCGTGTCATGTCCCCGCGATGTCCGTGGCAAGTGGGTCACAAAATCCATCGTGACGTGCTCCCACTTCCACTCAGCCACCTCCAAAAGCTGGAGCAACCCTGCTGGTCTCTGGTGCTTAGCCTTGACCTGCTGACACGTGAGACATTGACTAATGAAATCTCCGACGTGCCTTTTCATCCCACTCCAGTAGTACATGCGATGAAGATCATTGTACATCTTTGTGCCACCTAGATGCACAGCAAAACGGGAGCAATGAAACTCCCTAAAGATCTTTTCTCTCAGATCTGCAGACCGGGAAACTACAACCCTTCCCCTAAACTGAAGACTATCATCTGAGTGAATGGCCCAGCCCTCGTCACCTGTACTTGACTGTTCCCGGTCCCTGATGGACAATATCTCTGTGTTATGCCCCTGGGACTCGATCACTCTGCTCAGTAGGGAAGACATAGCCACCAAATTCTCCAAAGTGCCCTAAGCCTGACTCTTATAGTGCAGCTCGAACTGTCCCACAATCTCGAGCATTTGCCACTCCCAGAAAGCCACACTGGCCAAGACACCCCGTGACTTCCGGCTGAGTGCATCAACCACTACATTTGTCTTACCAAGATGGTAATGAAAAGTGAAGTTGTAGTCCTCCAAGTACTCCATCCACCTGCGTTGCATCATATTGAGATCCCACTGTGTAAAGATGTACTTTAGACTCTTGTGGTCCAAAAACACCTCAAACTGCTCGCCATACAAATAGTGGCGCAAGCCTTCAAGACAAAGACAATGGCCGCCAACTCTATGTAGTGCGTAGGGTAGTTCTGCTCGTGGTTCTTTAACTGCCGAGAACCATAAGCTACCACTCTCCCGAACTGCATTAAAACACACCCGAATTCGTCCTTGGAGGCATCACAATACACTGTATACCTTTGTCCTCTCTTTGGGACTATCAAAATAGGAGCTGAAGTAAGCCACCCATTCAACTCTTGGAGTGGCCTCTCACACAAGTCATCCCACTGAAACTTAACTTCCTTCCGGAACAATCTTGTCATAGGTGCAGCTAGTCGGGAGAAGTCCTCAATGAACCTCCTGTAATATCCTGCCAATCCCAAGAAACTGCGTATCTCGAAGACTAACTTTGGCCTTTCCCAACTTATAGCCGCCTCTACCTTCTCCGGGTCAACTTACACACCTGAAGCCTACACCACGTGTCCCAAAAACTTCACTTTCGTATGCCAAAATTCACATTTGTTGAACTTGACATACAACTGATGGTCCCTCAAGGTCTGGAGAACAACCCTTAAGTGACCCTCAGGCTCCTCCTCAGACTTGGAGTAGATCAAAATGTTGTCAATAAAGACCATGACAACTGATCTAGGTAGGGTTGGAACACCCTATGCATGAGATCCAAAAATATCGCCGGGACATTCGTCAATCCAAAAGGCATCACAATGAACTCGAAATGCCCATACCGCATCCTAAACGCTGTCTTAGGGATATCTGTCTCCTTAATCCTCAACTGATGGTAACCCATGCATAGATCTATCTTGGAGTAGACCCGCGCCCCTCTCAATTGATCAAACAAATCATCAATCCTCGACAAAGGGTATCTATTCTTGATAGTAACCCGATTCAACTGCCAATAATCTATACATAGCCAAAAGGTCTTATTCTTCTTCTTGGCAAACAACACTTGAGCGTCCTAAGGTGAGGTACTCAGTCTAATGAAACCCTTATCCATTAATTATTACAATTGGACATTGAGTTCTTGCAACTCTACACGTGCCATTCTATACGGTGTCATAGAAATGGGTGATGTACCGGGGTACAACTCAATGGTGAAGTCTACATCCCTATGTGGAGGTAATCCCAATAGTTCATCCAAAAAGACATCTTCGTATCACAAACCACCTGAGATAGACCCAACTCCTGTCTCGCCTTGTCCTCCAGGGTAAGGCTCACAAGCCATCCCATCAACTGCCCATGCTAACGGGAATCATACACTACTTGGGGTAAAATGTCATGTTTCTCCCCCTGAAACTTGAAACAAACACCCTAAGGTGTGTAGGCAATGATCCTCTTCCGATCACAATCAATGACAACTTGGCATGCCGTTAACTAATCCATCCTGATGATGACATCAAACTCCGACATATCCATGACCCTAAGGTTCACGGTGAGTAGAATCCCCGAGATCTCTAACTCACAACCCCGACATATTTGATCAATACTCATCCTAGCTCCTAGGGGAGAACTCACATGCAATGGCTCTTCCAATGTCTCAACCTCTAAGCCCAAATCCTTCACACATGATGCAGAAATAAATGAATGCGATGCACCAGAGTCAAATAATACTCTTGCCCATATGCGAGAGAGTATAAATGTACCCTGAATAACCGACTGATCCATTGGCTCAGTCTGAGGTGTGATGGTGTAGACACGCCCCTGGGTCCTCGAAGTCCCAGCCTGTGAGCCCTGTCCTCAGCCTCGACCCATGCCCTGGCCCATCTGGCTTGATTGTGGAGTCCCTGCTTGTAAAGTAGTAGGGCCCTGTGTAGCGCCCTGGAATTGATACTGGTTTCTCTGGCTCATGGTGGGGTAGGGAGAAATGAAATACGTCTGTGTATGCCCCACCGATGATTGGGACTGAGATGCCCCATAGCTCTGGGATCCCTGCCTCTGAGGACAATCCCGCTTCATGTGACCCGACTGGTGGCATATGAAACAAGTCATCTGGCCTGCATGGGAGGGAGCCCTAAAATGTCTCCCGCCTTGGGAGGATTGACCTTGGCCTTGGCCTTGATAATCGCGACCCTGTCCTTGAAACCCTTATGGGCAGAAGTCGTTTGCTTCTTCCCCAAACTAGAAGAAGAGGATTGACCCTTCTTCTTCTTGTCCTTAGCACTCGCCTCCCGGATGCTCCTCGAGTCGTCGAACTCTTTCTCAATGGCCATAGCCGTATTGACCATTGATTCTAAATCCTATAGGCGATGGCCTACAATCTTCCACCGGATGGACAACTACAACCCATCCTCAAACCTCCTAACTTTGGCTATGTTCGTGGCCACGTAATTATTAGCGAAACACGCTAACTCAGTGAACTTGGCTACGTATTCCATCACCGTCATAGTCCCATGCTTCAAATCGAAGAATTCACGGGCTTTCGCATGTCGAATAGCCGATGGAAAGTACTTGCCCATGAAGAGCTCCTGGAACCCGTTCCATGTCATTGCCTCTAAGTTCTTTAAGGCCTTTGCCCAATCCCACCACAGATGGGTTTCTCCTTCTAGCTGGAATACAGCTAGCCTTATCTTAGTGGCATCGAAGGTGATCTCCATAACCTCTAAGATCTTATCAACTTGCTGGAACCAATGTTCGACCACCATCGGATCCGTCCCTCCCATAAAAGTCGGTGGCATGTGTGCCTTGAATTTTTGGAGGTTACTTGAGCCTCCCTGGCCCACATTGGCGCTAGCCTGTGCAAAGGTAGCCGCCATCGTGCCAATAGCCTCCATAAAGGCTTGTTAGTCAAATGCCGGTGGTGGTTGGTTGTTGTTCCGCCCACCTCCTCGGCCGCATCCTCTTCCTCTATTTGCTATTTACACACAAGTCAAATAGCAATAGAGCACTAACTTAGTATCCTAAGATAGCGATCAGGTTCAAACTTTGAGATTTCTCTCCTTGCCTTACTAGTAGAGCATGTGCCACCCACTAGTAGACATCTACACCCTCAACTATCCCATTCATTCTTTTTTCGATTCCCAAGGTTATGTTCTCTAACCCTAGTGTCTCTTCTCCATATACATTTAATCATGCATATTGTTCACATAACATATAACACATAACATGTAATGCACAATGGATGCAATGGCCTAGACCCATGCCTCTTAAGCCCTAGGTAAATCGAGAACCTAGGCTCTGATACCAAGCTGTGACGCCCCTAAAACCATGGGTCCTTTGTCAACCCGTTGATCACCCATCAACTCGCAGAAAATACTCGTGAATGTCGCATAACCCGACACCACGTCACATCATCCCCTTTACCGGGATCACAACAACTCAAGTTTGGGCAGAATCTCCCTTGTACCGGGCCTCCAAAACGCATAACATGTATACCATTCAACCACATGATCCATCCGAGGCCAAATATACCACAATTTATACTCCATTATTGCCCATTTACTTCATTTGAATAAAGGGACACAAAACCTGAAATCATGTCAAAGCATTCTTAAAAATTTAGATTTTAGGAAAACCTACTGGTAGAAGATGACCATATTCTACCGGTTGGAAAACCCTCTGGAAAAGTTCTACCAGTAGGAAAACTTACTGAAAAAGTTCTACCGGAAAACTTGAAGTTCTACTAGTAGGTTTTGACAGTTTTCCTACGATTCCTTCCTTTCTCAATTTCAATCCATTCCATACTTATACAACCTCATACCAAACTCATATAACATCAATTTTAAGCAAAATACAGTTCATATGAGTTTACTTTACAATATCACATGTCTAAAACTAAATAACATAAAAGTTTTTATTTTTACAACACATGTTTCAAAAGCCACAACTCGGCTTTTCTTTAACCATGAGGGCCCGATTGAGAGCCGTTCACCGGCGCATATCCCATACCTGAAATGTTGTCCCCATAAAGGGTGAACCACGCTCAATAGAGTATCTCCTAAAGAGGCTACTCCCCAATCTAGATGCATATGAAATATTCACATGAAAATTCAACAAACAACAATTAATCCATTCAAGAGTATGCAATTCATAATGGATTCTATATGTCATGCCATGTTATGAGATGAGACTCACACATGCAACTTAAACCGAGCCTTTATCGGCTTCCACAACCCATGCAATGCCATGAGTATAAAATCGGGCATTCAAAGCCCTTGTCATTGTTGTTGCACATCCAACGACCTTTTTAAATATAAACCATGTATCTTTGTTGGGTAGAGGGATTTTGGTGTCTCACAACCGATTTTGCACACCAATACATTTTTTTGGACTTTTACCGATGGAAGTGTATAAACTAGTAACTGGGTCTTGCACCCGAGGGAGTATCTAGCCCTTCTTGCTATACCCGACACAAGTTTTTCATGCAACTGTGCGACTTTGTCGGACCTTGGTCCGATTGTACCGAGCCCACTTATCAACCACCAAGAATGATGTTTGATCCAACAACATGCACACACCCATACTCATGTTAATGCCCACGAATGCGATATTTCCCATGCTTATGCAAATGTGTATGTACAATTGCATTTAATATACTTATGCAACCAAGATTTCAAATTGCAATAACAACACCATGTTCAACATGTCATAAACACAATATGAACAATTCCAATATCCAATCAACATTTCCCATGGTAAATTATACCCTAAACATATAACCACCATCTATAGCTTCAATGTAAATATATCATATGCATATACCAAATTTTCTCCAACATCAATTTTCAAGCATGTTATAACATATTCAATGTAATTAACACATTTAATCCACATAGGCATTTAATCAAACACCTTCAAGGCACCAAATCATTTAATCACTTACAATGCCCATATTCATCACATAACTCAAGAAATCACATTAAGTGATTTCTACATAGTCAATTCAAGCTAGAAATGATTTTATCCATTTCTATATCCATTTTCCACATTTCAAATACCATAGGTAAGTGCTATATATGAGATTTCATCTCTAACACCCTACCCATTTCATATTTCAAATCTAAGTTGGAAATAAACCTAATTAGGATGAAAACCTACCTCTTGAAGTGTAAAACAACGGTAGAAAGCTCCAAGAACCCGAAACAAGCTCTAATCCAAGCTTTCCCCAAAATTCCGTCCTTGGAATTTCACCCAAATCCAACCTTCTTGGTATGATTTTGTAGCCCTTGATGAGGAGAACAACTTTTGTTCTTTGCTCACGTTGATTCGAGCAACGTAGAGGCGTAGATCGTAGAGAGAAGGTAGAGTTTCCTTCTCTTCTTTTGATTTTCTAAAAAATCTGATGGGTATTGAGAGAAATATGATTTTCTCCCCTATTTATACCCTTTAGGTGCTTGGTCCACATCGCGCCACACATTCCCCATTCCCGATCCCGATTTAGTCCCGAAACGATTCGTAAAACCCAATTTAAGTTTAAAATATTTTTATATGAAATTCTTTTAAATTGTATTCCAACTTTCAAAATTTTATTCTATAACTCGTGTTTAGGTCACGTGACACTCGATCGTCTCGTAAAACACGAAAAATTCGATTATCTCAGAATTCGACGACAATTGACTGGGTAAGTAGAATTCGCGAGACGAATACAACGGCGAGGTCCATTTTGTCATCCGAGTTCTATAAAAAATTAGGTTTTAAACCCGTACTGTAGTCACAAATTACCGTTTTGCCCTTTTTCATAAAAATTCAAATTTTCCCGGGTTTTACATATTGGATAGATGTGTGTGCTTTATTGTTCCATATTGAAATCAAATTATTAAATCCATATTGTAAAAACTCTTTTGTGTGGGGTGTATGAGATGAAATAGTGAAATGAAACCTTAATTTTAAGAAGATAGAAGGTGGACTTGTTATTAAATGAGTGTTATATCAAATGGAGTGGGCTTGGTTAAAATGAGGTGGGTATAGAAGGGGTAAACTTAGTAATTTAATTATAAAAATTTTAATGGGGTGGTAATGGATATTATTGGGGTGGGAATAGCTCCTCCCAATAGTTAAAAGACTATCTTACTTGCTTGCATCCCTTAGCTTAAGAGGATCGAGCTGCTTTCTAGTATAAAGATTTTAAAGATTAAGAATACTATGAATAGGATGAACAAAGATTCCATGTTAGTAGTGTTGACTATGTCTTAGCTGTTCCTATTCAAATTCCCGAAGATATCGAAGTCAGTTAAGATTGAACACTCATTTAATTTGTTATGATATTCTTGCAGCTAGAATAGCCAATTAAGCTTAACTGTATAGCTTGTAAATTGCTGTGTTCACTTGTATAAACTGAGGAGATCAATATATGTTTTGGATCATTGAAGACAAAAAGATTTACATGGTATCAGAGTATTCTGCTCACGCAAATCTCACTAATTTTTCTTTTAGCTCCTATGGTTTCCTCATCTGATGCTTCCGCTACTTTTGTTGCTCCTAACATTGGACAACGCTTCTATGTCAGGTTGGATGGACGGATTACCTATTGACCTTGGGTCACTCTATTCACTCTCGTATTGAAGTCTAATAAGTTTTGGAGCTTTATGGAGGGTTCTGTTACTGCTCCCTCTGACTTCCTTCCTTCGGAGGATGGATTATCCTCTTCTACTGTTAATCCTATGTACACCATTTGGCATCAGAAGAACTAGTTCATCCTTAGCATTATTAATGCTTCATTGCCTCTTAAGATTCTGTCCACTCAGTATGGTGCTACCACTGCCCGCCAAGCTTGGTCTTCTTTGGCTCTTCGCTTTGCATCGTAGTCTACTTCTCACGTCGCTCATCTGAAGTGCTAGCTACAAATTCTTGGTCAAGGTTCCTCTCCTTGACAAGACTATCTTGACAATGCCAAAGCCATTGTTGATCTTTTGGCTATAATTGGCAAACCTGTTGTTGATGATGATTTGATTGTTCATCTTGTTAGTGGTCTAAATTTTTCATTCACTCCATTCATTACTTTTTTCTCTTTTGCTACTTGGATGCAGACACTCCTTTGAAGATTTCCAATCTAATCTCCTCTCCTTAAGGCTTTCTTGGAACAACATCGTCAATCTGTGCATCTTGAGAATGGATTCGCTATGGTGGCCAAACATAATAATCAAAACTTTTCCTAGTCCTCCAACAACAACACCTCAAATGGTCAATACAAACCAAAATCCACCACCAACAACAAGAAGTCCAGCAACCAGAACAATCTGTATAACTATAACCCTAAGAACAATCAAGGTTTTTCCTCTTGTTTCAATACACAAGACACCAACTCCCTAGTGTTCCAGGATGATCATGAACGCCATCAAATTTGTGGCAAGTATAGTCACAATGCTCTTGATTGCTACAAGTGTTTGGACCATACCTATCAGGGTAGGATTCCTGTCACACAACTTGCTGTTGTGGTAGCAAGACGGTTGCCCTCAATTGCAGATGACACTTGGTACGTTGATTCCGGTGCAAATTAGCACATCACTACGAATCTTGAAAATCTCTCCCTACACCAACCTTACTTTGGTGATGATAACATAGCAGTCGACAATGGATTAGGTTTAGATATTGCAAACACTGAATCTCTTTCTTTTAAATCCCACAATTCAATAATTAGCTTGCCTAATGTTCTTCACTGTCCAAAAGCCTAGCTAACTTGTTATCCATAAATCAATTTTGTCATGACAACTATTTTGTACTTACTGCTTCTCTTTTTTTTGTAAAGGACGTGCAGACGGGCATGACATTGCTCAAGGGAAGAAGTGAAGGGGGTTTATATCCTCTCCATTTGGGAAACACATCACTCACTCAACACAGCAATCTGACTGTGCTTCTCGATGTTAAAGTTCCTTTTGAAGTTTGGCATTCCAGATTGGGCCGTCCATTCCATTCTATTTTAAGTAGGGTTGTATCAGGTCCTCAACTTCTTGTGTTTGGATCACATAATAAAGAATGGGTCTGTGAGTCCTGCCAATTTGGCAAAACCAGACAGCTCCCCTTTCTTGAGTATTCTAGGGTGTCAATGATCATTAACTGGTAGCTTGTATTACGTATTGTTTATCGATGATTTTTCTTGCTTTATTTGGATATTTCCATTATAACATAAATAAGATGTATTCACATGCTTTGTTAAATTTAAAGTGCTTGATAAAAATTTGTTTAACGCAAAAATCAAATAACTTCAAATGGATAATGGTGGTGAATACATCCAAAATGAATTTCAAGTATTTATGGCTCAACATGGGATCAATCATCGATTAAGTTGCCCACGCACTACACAATAGAATGGACTCACCGAAAGGAAACATAGACATATAGTCAGAATGGGATTATCCCTTCTAACACAATCTCATATTCCTATGGTTTTTTGGGTTGATGCCTTTACTACATCTACCCATCTCATAAATAGGTTTCTAGCTCCAATGCTCGATAATGTGTCACCCTACTCCAAAATTTTTGGTACTAACCCTGACTACACACTCCTATGCACATTTGGTTGCGCTTGCTTTCCTTTACTTACACCCTAGAACAATCACAAATTCATGTTCTGTAGCAAGTTATGTATTTTCCTTGGATATGGCTCCAAACATAAAGGGTACCATGCTTTGACCCTTCTCTCGTTGAGTATGCATATCTCGCCATGTTGTGTTTAATGAATATAAGTTTCCTGCAGCTACAACTTCTCCTTTTCCAATGTCATGCTCCCTGCGTCTGCCTAAGATAAATTAAGTGAGTTCCCTATCCCATCTCGTATGATTCCTTCCATGACTAATGACACCTCACATACATCTATTTTAACTCCACCGAACTCTGCCGCTTTGCCACATCCTGCTACTCTTGTATCCTCTGAGACTATCATGTCTCATCCAAATACTTTGGATCCAAACACTTCAAATATTTCATGTGACCTCATGTCTGAGCATCCGGATACCTCTTGTCCAGCTCAACCGAATCATAATTTACCCGCTATTTCAATTAATGAGCCCTCCCTACAAACCCCCACACTTCACCCTATGATAACTCGTTCTAAGCCCGGTGTCCTAAAACCAAAAAATTCCTTGATCACCAAATCTACTTTACCGCAAAACATCCTTTTCATTTAACTTCTGTCTCAGCATCCTTTGAACCAACTTGTTATTCGAAGGTTGTGTTATCACCAGAGTTGAGGACTGCCATGGGTGAGGAATTTGATGTGCTCATTGCTAATGCTACCTGGACTCTATGTCCTTGACCTTCCACTCACAATATTGTCAGAAACAAATGGGTTTACAGAATCAAATAGAAGGAAGATGGTTCTATTAATCGCTATAAAGCGCGACTTGTGGCTAAGGGATTTGATCAAGAGGACTTTTAGTCCTATTATCAAACAAAGCACTGTTCGTTTGGTGCTTGCTTTAGTAGTATAATTTAATTGGCCTGTCAAACAATTGGATATGTCTAATGCTTTTTTGAATGGTTTCCTTACAGATGAAGTCTACATGGAACAACCTAGGGGTTTTCTTGATCCTGAATATCCAGACTATGTATGTCGATTTTGAAAGTCGCTTTATGGTTTGAAATAGGCACCACGTGCCTGGTATACCCACCTATCTGAATCTCTACTTGGCCTTGTCTTCACTATATCTTTGGTCGATAAGTCGCTTTTTTTATTTCATAGAGAGAACATTCATATTTTCATGCTTGTTTATGCGGACGATATACTAGTCATGGCTACTCATCCACAGGTTATTGGTCTCTTGATCAAAATGAAGGAACTTGGTTATCTGAATTTTTTCTTGGGTATTCAAGCATCTCGTGATGCATCTAGCATACACTTATGCCAAACAAAGTATATCTTTGACTTACTCGTTCGTACTAGAATGCTTGGCATGAAGCCTTTGGTTCTCCATGTGCAGCTGGGTCCAAATTGTCTGCTTATGTTGGTAATCCTTCGCCAAGTGATCAAGTTACTGAGTTTCACAAATTGGTAGGAGCTTCTAGTATTGCACGCTTACAAGGCCAGATATTTCCTTTGGAGTAAATCAACTGTGTCAGTTTATGCATAATCCCACATCAACTCATATGTCTGCTGCTAAGCAAGTTCTTCGCTACTTAAAAGGAACCATTGATCATGGTCTCAGGTATTCCCCTGGCTCGATCACCTTGCAGGATTTTTGTGACGCTGATGGGCTAGTTCACTTGACGATCGATGATTCACATTCGGATATATTGTTTTCTTAGGCAATTGTCTAATCTCTTGGTCTGCCAAGAAACAATCAGTTGTCTCCAAATCTAGTACAGAGGTGGAATATAGACCTATGTCCATTGTTACTGCTGAACTCTATTGGTTATGCATGCTGCTACGTGATCCACAGGTTTCCTTACCAATAACTTCGTTGTTGTTGTGTGACAATGTTAGTGCTATTGCTTTATCCTCTAATCCCCTTTTCCATGCAAGAACAAAACACATCGAAGTTGATTACCATTTCATAATGGAGAAAGTGCTCAACAAAGATATTGGTGTTAAGTTTACTAGTACTCATGATCAGGTTGGTGACATATCTTTACTACTAATAAAAGGAAGCTAAAGTGAAAACTTTTAATTGCCAATTTTACCCCTACACAATTCTCTAAAGTCATATTTGGAATTTTGTAACTAAACTAATCCATTACTTGTATATCTTATTTAAGTTTTAGACTCTACAACTAGTGTAATAACAGATTTAGTGTGTTATATAGTATTCCTAAATGTGTTGTCACTTATAAGTGTCAGCTAATTAAAATGCAAAATTTTTGACTTCTAATTATACCTTATTTACTTGTATAATGTCAATGAAATACATTATGTCCTTTCCTCTTTCTTCTAATGTCCTTTCATCTACTCTAAGAGTTAAACTAATTGCATGCATTATTGCTAATCCAAACGATGCATTATATATATATATATATATATATATATCTCTCTCTCTCTCTCTCTCTCTCTCTCTTCCCCTTTTCTTTCCACTTTCTTTGGACTCATCAACTCCCACCTCTCTCACTCTCTTGACCATGGCATTGGTGTCTACGAAATTAAATAAAATCGAGTCTATGGATGACTCAAGATGAACCTCTGGTGCATCTTCATAGGCGAGTGTGAGCCTTATTTTCTCTGTTTCAATGAGATAATTTGTCATCAGTTTAGTTTTTTTCTATCAGTCTTCTATTTAGTTCATTAGGTGTATTATTGTGACGCCCCAAAAATCGGGGGTCTTTTGTCAACCCGTTGATCACCCATCAACATGCGGAATACCCATGGATACCGTGTAACTCGATATCACGCCGTTATGCCCCATTTACCATTTATCGGGATCCATAATTTAATAAAATTCGGGCATAGTCTCATTTATACGGGGAGCTCTACCCAAAAATATAACCTGTACAATCATACAACATTGACCACACTAGATCCATTTATGAGTAAACATTGACCACACCGGGTCCATTTATTCATACTCCCACATCATGAGTTTATGCATCAAACATACTTAATACAAGTTCGATTACAATCATTTCCATAGATTTACATGTCCAAAACCGATTTCATAAAATTTTTACAAAACAAGGTTTAAAAACCACAAGTCGGCTTTTCTTCATCCTTGAGGCCCCAAATACGAGCCGTCCACCGGTGTATAACCCGTACCTGAAATATTTTTTCATAAAGGGTGAGCCACGCTCAATAGGGTATCTCCTAAAGAGGCCACTCCCCAACCTAAGTGCATATGAAATGTTCACATGTAACATTCAGCAAGCCACAAGCATTCCAATCAAGAATATGCAATTCAAAGTTGGAAATCACCATGCCATGTCATAAAACGAGGTGAGACTCACTCATGCACTTCAACCCGAGCCCTCTCCGGCTCTCACAACACAATGCAATGCCAATGTGTATAAATCCGTCATTTATGTTGCATATCAAATGACCATTATAAATCTCGGGTCTTTCTTGGGGTGGGTATTCATGGACTTACACCAAGAGTCACCCAACCCACACGGAATTCATGGACTTCCACCAAGGGTTCCGCGTACACCCACACACTTTATGGGCTGAACCAAGGGAGTGCGTGTCTCAATCACCGGGTCTTGCACCCGAGGAATCTTCTAGCCTTTCTTGCTAACCCCGACCCTACTTTCAATGCAAACCATGTGACTCAGTCGAACATTAGCCCAACTATCCCGAGCGCATGAATCATTCACCAAGAATGGTGTTTGATCAAGCCATGCACCCACACCCACACTCATGTCAACGCCCAAGAATGCGATATCTCCGTGCATATGTAATGTAATGTACGATTGCAAATTCAATATTATGTCCAAAATACTATGAATGGCATATGAACAATCTCAACCCCATTTCAACACAAAACATGGCCAATTATATCCAAAGCATATAATTTTCATAAATCCTCATCATATCAATATATCATAAGCATGTATCAACATTTGCATTTAACAACATTTTTTTCCGAGCATGTTATCACATAATCTCATGCAATTAACACATTTTATTTCACATAGGCATTTTATCAAACACCTTCAAGACACCTAATCATATAATCACATAAAATGCCCAAATTCATCACATAACTTAAAAACAAATTAGATTAAATGATTTTCACATACCCAATTATCAAAACTTCCAAGAAATCACAAACTAGCAATTTCTAATTACCAATACATACTAGAATTAAATCCACCTATTTCCATTAAATCAACTATCATAGGCAAGTGGTAAAATACACATAACAACCCACCCATTTCATATATTCATCCTAGGTTGGAAATAAACCTAGTTATGATAAAAACCCTACCTCTTGAAGCGTAATACAACCGTAGAAGGCTCCAAGAACACAACCCAAGCTTTAAGCCAAGCTTTCCCCAAAATCTCATTTTTGAAACTTCGGTGAAATCCTTTCTTTTTGGTATATAGGCGTAGCCCTCGTCGCGTAGATCGACTTTAACTCTTGGACCGAAGGATTCCGATCGACGGAACTCCATAGATCGTAGAGAGAAGCCTTGAAATCGCTTTTTTTTTCTTCCTTTCCATCTCTTCCTCTTCACACGTTAAACCCACTGGAATCCAGCAGAGAGTTGTCTAAAAAAATCAGATTTTTGTTCCTATTTATACCCTTTAATGCTTGGTCCACGTCGCGCCACACGTTCTTTATTCCCGGGTCCGTTTTCGCCCTGAACCGATTAAATTTCGTCCCGGTTTAAGTTCAAGATATTTTTTTATGAACTTTCTTTAAATTATAATAAAATTTTAGAATTTTTATTTTTGGGGTCGTTTTTTAGGTCACCCAATACTCGGTCGCCTCGAAAAACGCGAAAAACCCGACTATCTCGGAATTTGACGAAAATTGTCTGGGTAACTAGATTTCGCGAGAAGAATCCAATGGCGAGATCCATTTCATCATCCGATCTCTAGAGAAATACAGGTTTTCAACTCGCACTATAGTGGTAAATTACCATTTTACCATTTTTCATAAAAAAGTTCAAATTTTCCTGGGTTTTACAATTATAGATTAAATACTTTATGTTCTAAATGAATTAGAGAAAACCAAAAGTAAGAAAAATATCTGCTCTTGGGTTGGCACATCCCATCCTACATTTATTTATATGCAAATTGTTTGAACATGATTTTTTCTTGTTCTGTATATTTTCTTGTCTTTGGTTGGATTAGAGCCTATAGCTTGTTTTGACTTGCACTTTGAATGAATAAAATCTTGATGTGTCCTGCAAAGGAGCAATAATTAGGATCGTGCTGAACATTTGAAGTGATTACGCCGGCTCGAAGGTGGAATTAAGTGAAATAATGAAAACGATGTAGCGCGGCAAAGCTGATTTTCAATGCATTGTTGGTTGCTACAGTGGTTCCTTCTACTTGCACAAGGCATTGCAATGAAACTACTCAAGCTCTGCAATTGTTGTTTTTCTCTATGTGTCATCCTTTAGTTGTAATTCATTTGCATTTCGATGTTTTATAAAGCAACACAATATGTGGAATTTGAATTCCAGTTAGTTGATTTCATGCAAAAGTTGATGTTTCACAAAGAATTAGTGGCAGTTGGGATCATTAGCTGTTTTCTGGTGGATTCAATTTTAGCAGTAAGTCTTGTATTGACTGAGGTTTACCTGAGCCATATAAATTTGTATTTTGACTTCTGCATTATTATATAGTTAATTTGGTGTCCCTCCTTGGTCTCTAAATCCTTCTTTTTTTGTTTTCTTCTATTGAGAGACAAGAAACATGATCAAGCCTCAAGGCAAAGGAAGATGAAGGTTAAAGAGGATGAGCAATCCTGGGATTGAAAAAGAAGCACAAAAGAGGAATTTGTTGTTATCATAAGCCTTTTTGAGAATGTCATTGGTGCACATTTTTCTAAGTGAAGTGTCGTGATAATGTCAAGATGATCAGATTCACAACAATAAGATCTTATGCATACACGACACACCGTTATTAAACAACAAACAAAGCTCATTTTACCTCATGCATGACATAGGTATTCACATATAGGGGTGGCCAGACACAAATTGGGGCCTACAACGAAAATTTAAATGAGGTCCTAATAATTTTTAAAATAAATTTTATGATTTAAATCATTATACAATATTATTTATATTATTGAATTTTGAGATGTGAAAGTATTTAATAGATTTTATTATTCAAGTTTTGTTAACATGTTGTTTTTAATAGATAGTCTAGTTAATTCGAACAAAATGTGATACCTGACATAATGGTAAGATAGATTTTACTAGATTTAATGTTAATATAATTAATGAAAAGAAAAAAAATTATAAATGATAGAACTTAAGCAAAATATAATAAAATCTAATGTTGGTTTATGTTGCTTGATTAGCCTTAGATATTGTGCTATTTTGGTATTTATTGTTGGCTCATTATGTTGGGCAAGACATTAAATGTGTTGAATTGGTTAAATTTGGATAATATCTTCTTGTTGTAGTGTCTGTCACGTTTTGCAAGTAAACTAGTGAAATTAATGTGGTGAACGACAAATACATAAAGGGAGGAGATCTAGACCAGAATGAAGTGAAAAGAAGCATTATGCTTCTTGCGTCTGGATGGTGGAAAAGACGCGTCTGGACGGAAGTTCTAGATACTGTCAATGAAAAATTGAAGAGATGCATTCGGACAGAAAAGATAAAGCATCTAGATGGAAGAGCAAATGCGTTCGGATGGAAAGAGGAAGTGTTTGGACGAGAAATCCAGAAGATCAACAAGAAAGGTTCTGCTAGTTGGGTCCGGACAGAATAGAGCATGAGTCCAGACACGTGTTTTTTATAGGTCAAGACATTCATACGCGTCCCAACGGGATAATCAGTGCATCCAGACGCGTGTTCGGAATTTGCCCAGAGCCCCAAGAACTCTAATGTAACCTAAGTTTTGCTACCTTATTACCGAAAAAAATGGGTATAGTTTTATAGTATATTCACCTTTGGTTTTCCAAGATTTCTCTTTTCTAGTTATTGTATTGATTTTATAGCTGGCTAATAGCCCAACTAAAACTAGGGGATAAGCTTTCAATGAAACATGATTTTTTTTTTATCCAATGTTTTTAATGCATGATTTATTCTTTTAATTTAATTTTTATCTTTTAGTAAAGTTTTTGCTATGTTTAATTTTTTAATTCGTTGTGCCACATACATCGAATGTTTGAGATTGTATGTAAGTCAAATAATAGGTTATTTCGTGCTTGAATTAATTAATTAGAATTTTTCATAAGATAGTTGATTTATTATTTGCAATAAAATTATGGTTTATCTATCGGAAAGCTTGATTTATCGTAGACTTCGGGCATGGTGAATGTTTGTGCTCTATAAGTAAATTCTTATAATTTTTTAGATAATTTATTAATTATACCTTTGATGTTTTTAATATTATCACTGCTAAATATTCCAATTGGTATCACTCCTTAGCTGATTCCCAATTGAGTTTGAAAACCAGATCATTGATAATTATTGTGTAGATTTGAAAGGAGGGATGCTTTAGTATTTCAATTATTATTTTTAACCATCAACCTTTTTTCTTTTGAACAAACAAAATCTCCAAACAACCTTCAAAGTAATTTTCTTTTATTTTTCTTGCGTTTTAAGTTTTCTCATTTCCATGTGGATCGATCGCGGACTTCCTTTGTATATTATTACTTCACAACAACCTAGGCTTGAGTTCTACATTATTTGAGTTGTAGCAATTTTTTGGTGCCGTTATTGGGGATGTGGTGAAGAAAAGGAGGGCACCGTCATATCTATTGAGGTTTGTTTGGTTTGTGATTCATCGGAGATCCAGTAACTTCGTTTTATTTTTATTTTTCTGTTATTTAATTTTGTCATTTAATTTTTGTTCTCTGTTTCTACTGCTTCTTTTTAATTTTTGTATGATTTCTTGGCATCATGGATCAAGTGGACGTTTAATTAGGAAAAATTTAGAATTACTTTTTGGTGATTTATTTAATTCTCCTGAACAATATCACACACTTGACATGATGACTGATGGTAATAGGACGAATAATCTTGATGACCCTGAGAATAGGAGGAGTAATCATGATTAGAATAATGTCGACGACTTGAAAGTCTATCAGGGTAGAACTTTGCGTGAATATTTACAACCAGCACGACATACTGCACCATCATGCATAATTTTTCCTTTGCATGCTATAAATTTTATTTTTAAACCTGGGATGATTACTATACTTCCTAAATTTCATGGCTTGGACTTTGATAATCCTTACTTTCATATTTGAGGCTTTGAGGAAGTATGTGCCACCTTCCACGACCAGGCCGTGACTGAGAATATAGTCAAGTTAAAGTTTTTCCCCTTCTCATTGAAGGATAAGACTAAGATTTGGTTGAATTTTCTCAGACCTAGATCTATAGGCACATGACAAGAGATGCATAATGAATTTTTGAAAAAGTTTTTCCACACACCGCACGAACTATTTGAAACATCAAATTATGAATTTCTCACAAAAGGATCTATTTTTTTTTTATCAATGTTGGGATAGGTTTAAAGACCTTCTTGCATCTTGCCAACATCATGGCTATGAAAGCTGACATGTTATAAGTTTTTTCTATATAAGTCTATCCCCATAGATGCACCAATTTGTTGAAATGACGTGTAATGGAGAGTTCATAGCTAAAGAGCTTGATGAAACCTTTGATTATTTTGATCATTTGGCTGAAAGTGCACAATCTTGGGATACTTTATCCCATGATTCTTTTAAAATTAAAAATGCAAGTGCTTTATCAAGTGGTGGTAAATACCAGTTGAGGGAGGATGATGACCTAGGGGCTAGAATTGCCACACTGTCTAGAAAGGTCGAGGCCATGGAGTTTAGGAAAGTGAATAAGGTACAGGTTGTTCCTTAAGAGGAAATTTGTAGTATTTGTGAGATTCCGTAAAATCCTATAAAGGAGTGCCCCACAATACCTGCTTTTAAAGAAGTTTTACATGATCACGCAAATGCTGTAAATAACTTTTCTACGCCGTACAATAATCCTTACTCCAACTCATCCAAATTTCAATTGGAGGAGTGATAATCCTGCACCACAACCACCTCCACAAGGTCCCTCTAATTTGTGTCTTATACTCCACCTCCAAAGAGGAAAATTGAGGAGGTATTGCCACAATTCATGCAAAGTCAGACCAATTTCAAAAATAGTCAAATTAATTTCAATAATCAGACAATATAGGCTCTTAATGACCTTTGAAACACTTTCACTAAGTTGACCATTGCTCCGTGCCATTGGGAAAAATGTAAGTTTTAGGCACAACCATAGTTGAATTCGCAGGGTCAATTTAATGTGAGTGATTCAACTACATATGATACTGTACATGAGCAGGTCAAGTCTGTTATCACACTCTGTAGTGGTAAGGTGATTGATAAAACAATTCCAACAAAGGCCCAAAAGCTCGAGAAATTTTTAAAACCTACAGGGGGGGTGATAAACTTGACCACCTGATTTTATAAAGCCTTTAAGATGTCTGATTCCTACTCCTTTTCCTTAGAGATTACTTTCCCCATCCAAGTCAAATTTGAATAATAAGATGTTAGAGATTTTTAAGCAAGTGAAAATCAACATACATTTGTTGGATGCAATAAAATAGATACCTTTTTATGCGAAATTTTTGAAAGATTTGTGCACTATTAAGCATATATTAAATGTGCAAAAGAAAACATTCTTGACTGAGAAAGTATCTTCTATCATTAAACACAAGGCCCCACCTAAGTATAAGAATTCTGGTTGCCCTGTTATTTCTTGTGTGATTGGAAATTTCAAAATTGAACAAACTTTACTTGATCTGGGTGCCAGTATAAATTTGTTTCCTTTTTCGGTATATGAATAGTTAGATCTTGGTGAGTTGAAGCCCACGAAGGTGACACTTCAACTTGCTGACCGATCTGTGAAGATACTTCCTGTTGACTTTATTATCTGTGTTGAATGTCAGTGCTCAGATTCCTGTCATATTTGGCTGACCATTTTTAGCTACTTCTAAAGCTTTGATTAATTGTAAGAATGATGTAATGAAATTGTCTTTCAACAATATGACATTGGAATTGAATATTTTTAATGTTTGCAAGCAACCAGAGGAGGTTGATGATGACTTTCATGAGGTGAACATGATTGAGTCAATTATTCATGATAAATTCAGAGGCTCTTTTTGTTCAAATCCACTCGAAGCATGTTTGCTTGATTACTCATCTGTCTTAGATTTAGATGAAGAAAATTATGAAATCATTGAACTAAATTCTTCTTGAATTCTTCACAAGTTCTTAAAGTAAGAGATTGGAAACAAAAGTTGGAGGAGCTGCCACCAAGAACCACTCCACCTGTTCCGGTAATAATTTCTTCTCATCTGAGTTTAGCCTAAGAAGGTATATTACTAAAAATTCTTGCAGAGTAGAAGGGTGCTATTGGGTGGACTCTTGCTGATATCAAGGGAATTAGTCCCTTAGTGTGCACACACAAGATTTGCTTAGAGGATAATGTCAAAACATCTAGAGAAATGCAAAAAAGATTTAACCCTAACATGAAGGAAGTTGTTAGGAATGAAGTGTTGAAACTATTGGATGTAGGGATCATCTACCCTATAGCCGATAGTAAATGAGTGAGTCTCACACAAGTAGTTCCTAAGAAATTGGGTGTAACTGTAGTTGCTAACGACAATAATGAGCTTATGCCAACTAGAATAATAACAGGTTGGAGAATGTGCATTGACTAAAGGAAATTGAATTCAATGACAAGAAAATATCATTTCCCTTCATGGATCAAATTTTAGAAAGGGTAGCTTCACACTTGTTGTATTGCTTTTTGGATGGTTATTCGAGATATAACCAAATTGAGATTGCCTTAGAGGACCAAGAGAAAACCACTTTTACCTATCCTTTTGGCACCTTTGCATATCAAAGGATGTCTTTTGGACTTTGCAATGCACCAGCGACTTTTCAAAGGTGTATGCTTAGTATTTTCAGTGATATGGTTGAGCATTTTCTTAAGGTTTTTATGAATGATTTTTTAGTTTTTGGTGATTCAAATGATGACTGTCTATCTAACCTTGAAAATTTTTTGATTAGGTGTGAAAAAAAGAACCTTTTACTGAATTGGAAAAAATGCCACTTCATGGTTCAAAAGAGAATTATTCTTGGTCACATTGTCTCTTATGAGGTAATTCAAATAGACAGAGCAAAAATTGAATTGATTTCCAACTTGCCTACCCCTAAGAACCTTAAGGATGTTAGATCTTTTCTCGGTCACATTGATTTTTATAAGAGGTTTATCAAATACTTTAGTTCTATATCAATGCCATTTTGCCACCTCCTAAGGAAAGACACACCTTTCGAGTGGGGTGAGTGTTGCCAAGAAGCTTTTGATAAGCTAAAAGGCATGCACACTATTGTTCCAATTATGCAACCCCCAAATTGGAGTCTTCCCTTTGAAATCATGTGTAGTACTAGTAATTGTGATGTGGCGACAGTTGTAGGGCAACACAATGAGAAAAAACCACATGTCATATACTATGTTAGTAGGATTTTAAATAGTGCACCAAAAAATTACTCCACCATAGAGAAAGAATTGAAAGTAGTAGTATTTACCCTAGATAAGTTTAGGTCTTATCTTGTAGGATCACCTATCATTATTTTCATAGACCATGTGGCTCTTAAATACCCGTTGACAAAGAAAGATGCAAAACCTAGGTTGTTTAGGTAGATCCTCCTACTCCAAGAGTTTGACATAACCATCAGAGATAAAATAGGAGTAAAGAATGTAGTGGCTGACCACTTGTCTAAGCTTGTGAGCGATGTGTCAATGGAGACAATGCCAATCAAAGACACCTTTCCCGATAAATAGTTGTTTAACACTTTCTGAAGTACCATGGTTTGCTGATATTGTCAATTTTCTTGTAACAGGTGACATATCTATCAAGTGGAGTGCACAAGGCAAAATAAAATTTCTGGTTGAGGCAAGCAGCTTCTTTTGGGATGATTCATACTTTTTCAAATATTAACTCGATCAGATCATCCGAAGATGTGTATCAAATGTTGAGGTACAAAGCATACTTTCCTTTTGTCATTCTGAGGCTTGTGGATGCCATTTTTCTACTAGGAAAATTGCTGAAAAATTTTACAGTGTGGATTTTTGTGGCCATCACTTTTTAAGGATGCACATAATTTTTGTAAGGCTAGTGAGCAATGTCAAAGGCTAGGAGGGATTACCCGTAGGAATATGATGGCCCTAAATCCAATTTTGATTATTTAAATTTTTTACTGTCGGGGCATTGATTTCATGGGCCCTTTCCCTCATTCTTTTGGATATTTATATATTTTAGTGGCATGCTGACTATATTTCTAAGTGTGTTGAGGCTATACTATGTTAGAATAGCAATCATCAAACTGTTTTGAAATTTTTTAAGGAAAACATTTTTTTTTCAGATTTGATATGCCTCGGGCCATTATAAGTGATGAGAGATTGCATTTTTGTAACATACCTTTAGAAGCTTTGATTAAAAAATATTGTGTTACACATAGAGTTGTAACTCCCTATCACCCACAAACAAGTGGGCAAGCAGAGCTTGCCAACTGGGAGGTCAAACATATTTTGGGAAAAACGGTTAACCCGGACCGCAAAGATTGATCATTGTGACTAACCGATGCATTATGGGCATACCACACTTCTTTAAAACTACGATTGACATGTCTCTATATAGATTGATATATGGGAAGACTTTTCACTTACGTGTGGAATTGGAACACAAATCTTATTGGGTCAATCAAATGTTCAATTTTAGCCTTAACAAAGCTAACTCCTTACAAAAATTTGCAATTTAATGAGCTTGATGAGATCCAGAATGAGGCATATGAGGATTTTAAAATTAGCAAAGATCAGATGAAGGTGTTTTATGACAAAATATTTTTTTGGGCAAGCTTAGATCTAGATGAACTGGCCCTTTTATTGTTAAAGAAGTTTTTTTTCGTACGGGGCAGTGGAGATTGAAAACTGCAAGAACAAGACTATTTTTAAAGTTAATGGCCAACGTTTAAAACCATTCTTGGAAGGGGGAGTCAAGGAAATGGAATCCATCGGGTCGGTGGATCTCCACTATGAATAATCATTGAAAAATCAACCCAATTGTTGCATATTAGTTTTATTTTTTTACATTTTGAGTATTGTTGTGGAGTTTTAATTTTTTAGGTTGATGCAAGGCTGAATGAGGTATGCCTTATTCCTAATCCTATGCTTTTCTTCTATATGAATTCAACTGTTTGATCATACATAAGGGACAATGTATGTTTGCATGTGTGTTTGCATCAATGTTTACATTTGTGAGTTTAGGTTGGGGGGTAGGTTCACGTTTCATGTGTGTTTCCATCAATGTTAACATTTGTGTGTTTTTATTATTTTTGAGTTTAGGTGATAGAGGTCAAATTTTTTTTGAGTCATAGCAAAATTTTTCTAAGTCTGGGTTTAGAAATTTTTATGACAAATTTTTTTTTTGTAAGTGTCAAAACAATGACCATTTTGCAAAAATGCATCCAGACGGGACTAATCACTTGTCTGGACATACCAGTTTATTTGCAAAATCCAGATAAATTTGAATTTTTTATGAAAAATGGTAAAACAGTAATTTGCCACTTCGATGCGGGTTGAAAACCCATATTTTTATAGAGCTCGGATGACGAAACGGACCTCACCGTTGGATTCATCTCGCAAAATCTAGTTACCCAGATAATTTTCGTCGATATCCAAGATAATCGGGTTTTTTGCGTTTTTTGAGGCGACCGGATCTCAGGTGACCTAAAAAACGACCCCAAAAAATAAAATTTCTAAAATTTTATTATAATTTAAAGAAAGTTCATATAAAAATATCTTGAACTTAAACCGGGACGAAATTTAATCGTTTCGGGGTGAAAACGGACCCGGGGAATAGGGAACGTGTGGCGCGACGTGGACTAAGCATTAAAGGGTATAAATAGGAACAAAAAATCTGATTTTTACACACATCTCTTTGCTGAATTCCAGTGGGTTTAACATTGGAAGAGAAAAGAGGGAAAGAAGAGAAAAAAAAAAGAGATTTCAAGGCTTCTCCCTACGATCTACGGAGTTCTGTCGGTCGGAATCCTTCGGGCCAAGAGTTAAAGTCGATCTACGCGACGAGGGCTATGCCTACATATCGAAAAAGAAGGATTTCACCGAAATTTCAAAAATGATATTTTGGGGAAAGCTTGAATTAGAGCTTGGGTTGTGTTCTTGGAGCCTTCTACGGTTGTATTACGCTTCAAGAGGTAGGGTTTTCATCCTAACTAGATTTATTTTCAACCTAGGATGAATATATGAAATGGGTGGACTTTTATATGTATTTTAACACTTATCTATTGTAGTTGATATAATGGAAATGAGTAAATTCAATTCTAGTATGTATTGGTAATTAGAAATTGTTAGTTTATGATTTCTTGGAAGTGTTGATAATTGGGTATGTGAAAATCACTTAATCTGATTTTTTTTGAGTTATGTGATGAATTTGGGCATTTTATGTGATTACATGAATTGACGTCTTGAAGGTGTTTGATAAAATGCCTATGTGAAATAAAGTGTGTTAATTGCATGAGATTATGTGATAACATGCTTGGGGAAAATTGTTTTTAAATGCAAATGTTGATATATGCTCATGATATATTGACATGAATGAGGATTTATGAAAATTATATGTTTTGGATATAATTGGTCATGTTATGTGTTGAAATAGGGTTGAGATTGTTCATATGACATTCATAGCATTTTGGACATAATATTGAAATTGCAATCGTACATTACATTGCATATGCATGGAGACAGTGCATTCTTGGGCATTGACATGAGTGTGAGTGTGGGTGTGGGTGCATGGCTTAATCAAACACCATTCTTGGTGAATAATTCATGGGCTCGGGATAGTTGGGCCGAGGTTCGACTGAGTCACATGGTTTGCATTGAAAATAGGGTCGGGGTTAGCGAGAAGGGGTAGAAGATCCCTTGGGTGCAAGACCCGGTGATTGAGATACGCACTCCCTAGGTTCAGCCCATAAAGTGTGTGGGTGTACGCGGAACCCTTGGTGGAAGCCCATGAATTCCGTGTGGGTTGGGTGACATTTGGTGTAAGTCCATGAATACTCACTCCAAGAAAGACCCAAGATTTATAATGGTCATTTGATGTGAAACATAAAAGACAGATTTATACACATTGGCATTGCATTGTGTTGTGGGAGCCAGAGAGAGCTCGGGTTGAAGTGCACGAGTGAGTCTCATCTCATTTCATGGCATGACATGATGACTTCCAACATTGATTTGCATATTCTTTATTGAAATGGTTGTTGCTTGTTGAATGTTGCATGTGGACATTTCATATGCACTTAGGTTGGGGAGTGACCTCTTTAGGAGATACCCTATTGAGCGTGGCTCACCGTTTATGGGAAAACATTTCAAGTACGGGTTATACATCGGTGGACGGCGCGTATTTGGGGCCTCAAGGATGAAGAAAAGCCAACTTGTGGCTTTTCAACCTTGTTTTGTAAAACTTTTGTGAAATTCGGTTTTGGACATGTAAATCTATGGAAATGATTGTAATCAAACTTGTATTAACTATGTTTGATGCATAAATTCATGATGTGGGAGTATGAATTGATGTATATTGGACCTTGGATGGGTCATGTAATTAAATATTGTATGATTGCACATATTGTATTTTGGGTAGAGCTCCCCGTATGAAGAAAACTCTGCCCGTATTTCGTTAAATTATGGATCTCGGTAATGGGGCATAACGGTGTGATATCGAGTTACACGGTATCCACGGGTATTCTGTGGGTTGATGGGTTGATCAACGGGTTGACAAATGACTCCGGATTTGTTTGGGGCGCCACAGCTTGGTATAAGAGCTTAGGTATACGATTTACCTTGGACTTGAGGGGCATGGGTTTAGACCATTGCATCCATTGTGCATTACATGTTATGTGTTTTAAATGCTACATGTTATGTATTATTTGTTTTGTGAATTATATGCATGGTTAAATGTATGTGGAAAAAAGACACTAGGGTTAGAGAACATAACCTTGGAGATAGGAAAAAGAAAAGGAACATGACGGTTCACTTGTCTGGACATACCAGTTTATTTGTAAAACCCGGGTAAATTTGAATTTTTTATGAAAAAGGGCAAAATGGTAATTAGTACTCTATTGCTATTTGAAAAGTCATTGCTTGTGAGTTCACCCCTTGGAGCTAGGGTATGCATTGATCAATTATGTTGGGGTTGTGAGCTAGAGATCTCAGAGATTCTACTCACTGTGGACCTTCAGGTCATGGACATGTCGAAGTTTGATGTCATCCTTGGGATGGATTGGTTGATGGCACACCGAGTCGTCATCGATTGTGATCGGAAGAGGGTCACTGCCTACACACTGGAGGGTGTTTGTTTCAAGTTTCAGGGGGAGAAACACGATGTTTTACCCCAAGTAGTGTATGACTCCCATTGGCACGGGCAGTTGATGGGTTGGCTAGCAAGCCTTACCTTGGAGGACGAGGCGAGAGAGGAGTTTGGTCTACCTCGGGTGGTTTGTGAGTATGAGGACGTTTTTTTGGATGAACTACCGGGATTACCTCCGCATAGGGATGTAAATTTCACTATTGAGTTGCACCCCGATACATCGCCCATTTCTATACTCCTCATAGAATGACACCTGTAGTGTTGCAAGAACTCAAGGTTCAGTTGCAAGAATTGATGGACAAGAGGTTCATTAGACCGAGCACCTCACCTTGGGGCGCTCTGGTGTTGTTTGCCAAGAAGAAGGACAAAACTCTTCAGCTATGCATAGACTATCAAGAATTGAATATGGTTACTATCAAGAATAGATACCATCTGCCGAGGATTGATGATTTATTTGATCAACTGAGAGGGGCGTAGGTCTCCTCTAAGATAGATCTACGCACGTGTTACCATCAGTTGAGGATTAGGGAGGCGGATATCCCTAAGATGACGTTTAGGACGCGGTATGGGCATTTCTAGTTTACTATCATGCCTTTTGGATTGACGACTGCCCCGGCGGCATTCATGAATCTCATGCATAGGGTGTTCCAACCCTACCTAGATTTATTTGTCGTGGTTTTCGTTGACGACATGTTGATCTACTCCAAGTCTGAGGAGAAGCATGAGGGTCACTTGAGGGTTGTTCTCCAGACCTTAAGAGACCATCAGTTGTACGCCAAGTTCAGCAAGTGTGAATTTTGGCTGACGGAGGTGAAATTTTTAAGACACGTGGTGTCGTCTTCGGGTGTATCCGTGGACCCAAAGAAGCTTGAGGCAGTCATTAGTTGGGAGAGGCCGAAGTCAGTCTTCGAGATACGCAGTTTCTTAGGATTGGCAGGGTATTACAAGAGGTTCATTGAAGACTTCTCTCGACTAGCTGCACCTATAACCAGATTGAACCGGAAGGAGGTCAAGTTTCTGTGGGAAGACTCATGTGAGATGGCATTCCAAGAGTTGAAAATGAGGCTTACTTCAGCTCCTATTCTGATTGTCTTGGAGAGGGGACAGAGGTACACAGTGTATTGTGATTCTTCCAAGGAGGGACTTGGTTGTATTTTGATGCAGTCTGGAAGAGTGGTAGCTTATAGTTCTAGGCAGTTAAAGAACCACGAGCAGAATTACCCTACGCATGATATGGAGTTGGCGACCATTGTTTTTGCCTTGAAGGCTTGACGCCACTATTTATACGTTGAGCAGTTTGGGGTGTTTTCAGACCACAAGTGTCTGAAGTGCATCTTCACACAGCGGGACCTCAACATGAGGTGACATAGGTGGATGAATTATTTAGAGGACTATGACTTCACTTTTCATTACCATCCTGGTAAGGCAAATGTGGTGGCTGATGCACTCAGCCAAAAGTCACGGGGATTCTTGGATAGTGTGGCTTCCCGAGAATGACAGATGCTCAAGACTGTGGAATAGTTTGGGCTACACTACAAGATTCAGGCTCAGGGCACTTTGGAAAGTTTGGTGGTTATGCTTTCCCTACTAAGCAAGGTGATCGAGTCCTGGGGACATGACACAGAGATATTGTCTATCAGGGACCGAGTACAGTTGAGTACAGGTGACGAGGGCTGGGCCATTCATGCGGATGGTAGTGTTCGGTATAGGAGAAGGGTTATGGTTCCCCATTCTACGGATCTGAGAGAGGAGATCCTTAGGGAGTTTCAATGCTCCCGTTTTGCTGTGCATCCAGGTGGCATGAAGATGTACCATGATCTTCATCGCTAATACTATTAAAGCGGGATGAAGAGGCACGTCGGAGATTTCGTTAGTCGATGTCTCACGTGTCAACAAGTCAAGGCTGAGCACCAAAGACCTGCACGGTTGCTCCAGCCTTTGGAGGTGGCTGAGTGGAAGTGGGAGCATGTCACGATAGATTTTTTGACCTAGTTGCCACGGACATCGCAGGGACATGACGCGGTGTGGGTGATAGTGGACCGGCTTACGAATTCGGCACACTTTTTGGCCGTGCGGATGACCTTTGCACTGGAGGAATTCTGTCGATTGTACATACGGGAGATTGTCCGGTCGCATGGGGTGCCCGTATCTATAGTATCGGATCGGGATTCCAGGTTTACGGCTCATTTTTGGGAGAGTTTCCAACGGGCCACGGGGACACAGTTGATGATGAGCACATCTTTTCATCCCTAGACGGATGGTCAGTCGGAGAGGACCATTCAGACTTTGGAGGACATGCTACGAGCATGCGTCCTAGATATCAAGGGTAGCTGGGAAGAGCACCTACCCTTAGTGGAGTTCACCTACAACAACAGTTATCAAGTGAACATATAGATGACACCCTATGAGGCACTATATGGGAGGCCTTGTCGTTCTCCGATTTGTTGGACGGAGGTTGGATAGAGACCCTCTATAGGTCCGGATATGGTTAGAGACACCTCGGAAAAGGTGGACTTAATACGAAAATGTCTTCTCACGGCCTAGATCCGGTAGAAAAGCTATGCCAACAGATGGCGACGACCACTGGAGTTTGAGATGGGAGATCATGTCTTCTTGAAGGTGATTCCTAAGAGAGGAGTGGTCAGGTTCGGCAAGTGGGAAAAGTTATCGCCGAGGTATATATCTGGCCCTTCGAGGTACTCGAAATGGTTGGTACAGTTGCTTACCAGTTGGCGTTACCGCCAAATTTACAGGGTGAGCATGCAGTGTTCCATGTCTCCATGCTTTGGAAGTACACTCCAGATCCGACACATGTGGTGGATTGGGGTGAGTTGATTTTTGATGCAGATGGGACCTTTGAGAAGGGGCCGATGCGTATCATGGATAGCCGAGAGCAGATTTTGCGAGGCAAGACTGTGAGGCTAATGAAGGTGCTGTAGCAGCACCAAGGAGTGGAAGAGGCGACATGGGAGACTGAGGACACTATACATACTAGTTATCATTTCTTATTCGAGGGTGGAGGTACATATTTATAGTTATTTAGTATTATATGACTGTTGCATATGCATGTGGTTGAATGTGCATATGTGTGTGAATTTTGGGGAAAAAAATCTTTTAAGGGGAAAAGAATTTAAAACCCGGGTAAATTTAAATTTTTTTATGAAAAATAGTAAAACGGTAATTTGCCACTTCGGCGCGGGTTGAAAATTCATATTTTTCTAGAGCTCGGATGATGAAACGGACCCCACCGTTGAATTTGTCTCGCAAAATCTAGTTATCTAGACAATTTTCGTCAAATTCCGAGATAGTCGATTTTTTTGCGTTTTTCGAGGCGATCGGGTGTCGGATGACCTAAAAAACGACCCCAAAAATAAAATTTCTAAAATTTTATTATAATTTTAAAAACTTTCATATAAAAATATATTGAAATTAAACCGGCACGAAATTTAATCGTTTCGGGGCGAAAACGGACCAAGGAATAAGGAATGTGTGGCGCGACGTGGACCAAGCATTAAATGGTATAAATAGGAACAAAAAATAAGATTTTTACACACATCTCTTTGCTGGATTCCAGTGGGTTTAACTTTGGAAGAGAAGAAAGGGAAAGGAGAGAGAGAAAAAAAAAAAAAAAAGAGAGTTCAAGGCTTCTATCTGTGATCTACGGAGTTCCGTCGGTCGGAATCCTTCTGGCTAAGAGTTAAAGTCGATCTATACGACCGAGGGCTACGCCTAAATACGAAAAAGGAAGGATTTCACCGAAGTTTCAAAAATGATATTTTGGGGAAAGCTTGGATTAGAGCTTGAGTTGTGTTCTTGGAGCCTTCTACGGTTGTATTACGCTTCAAGAGGTAGAGTTTTCATCCTAACTAGGTTTATTTCCAACCTAAGATGAATATATGAAATGGGTGGGCTGTTATGTGTATTTTAACACTTGCCTATTGTAGTTGATTTAATGAAAATGGGTAAATTCAATTCTAGTATGTTTTGATAATTTGAAATTGCTAGTTTGTGATTTCCTGGAAGTGTTGATAATTGGGTATGTACAAATCACTTAATCTGATTTTTTTGAGTTATGTGATGAATTTGGGCATTTTATGTGATTACATGATTTGGTGCCTTGAAGGTGTTTGATAAAATGCCTATGTGAAATGAAGTGTGTTAATTGCATGAGATTATGTGATAACATGCTTGGAAAAAATTGTTGTTAAATGCAAATGTTGATATATGCTCATGATATATTGAAATGATGAAGATTTATAGAAATTATATGTTTTGGATATAATTAGCCATATTATGTTTTGAAATGGGGTTGAGATTGTTCATATGACATTGATAGCATTTTGGACATAATATTGAAATTACAATCATACATTACATTGCATATGCACGGAAACATCGCATTCTTGGGCGTTGACATGAGTGTGGGTGTGGGTGCATGGTTTAATCAAACACCATTCTTGGTGAATGATTCATGGGCTCAGTATAGTTGGGTCGATGTTCGACTGAGTCACATGGTTTGCATTGAAAATAGGGTCGGGGTTAGCGAGAAAGGGTAGAAGATCCCTCGGGTGTAAGACCCGGTGATTGGGATATGCACTTCCTTGGTTCAGCCTATAAAGTGTGTGGGTGTACGCAGAATCCTTGGTGAAGCCCATGAATTCTGTGTAGGTTGGGTGACCCTTGGTGTAAGTCCATGAATACCCACCACAAGAAAGACCCAAGATTTATAATGGCCATTTGATGTGCAACATAAATGACGGATTTATACACAATGACATTGCATTGTGTTTTGGGAGCCGAAGAGGGCTCGGGTTGAAGTGCATGATTGAGTCTCATCTCATCTCATGGTATGACATGGTGATTTTCAACATTGATTTGCATATTCTTGATTAGAATGGTTGTTGCTTGTTAAATGTTGCATATGGACATTTCATATGCACTTAGGTTGGGGAGTGACCTCTTTAAGAGATACTCTATTGAGCGTGGCTAACCCTTTATGGGAAAACATTTCAGGTACGGGTTATACATCGGTGGACGGCTCGTATTTGGGGCCTCAAGGATGAAGAAAAGCCGACTTATGGCTTTTAAACCTTGTTTTTTAAAGCTTTTGTAAAATTCGGTTTTGGACATGTAAATCTATGGAAATGATTGTAATCGAACTTGTATTAACTATGTTTGATGCATAAATTCATGATGTGGGGTATGAATTGATGTATATTGGACCTCGGATGGGTCATGTGATTAAATGTTTTATGATTGCACAGGTTGTGTTTTGGGTAGAGCTCCCCGTACAAAGTAGAGTCTGCCCGAATTTTGTTAAATTATGGATCCCGGTAAATTGGGCAAAACGGCGTGATATCGAGTTACACGGTATCCACGGGTATTCCGCAGGTTGATGAGTTGATCAACGGGTTGACAAAGGACCCCCGGTTTTTTTGGGGCGTCACATTATTAAAATTTGAAAATTTGTCTAAGTGTCAGAACAAGGGAATGCCTTTCTATTAAGTGCGTTTGGACATAATTGACCACGTGTCCGGACGGGAATCCTAGTCTCCTCAAAATTTAAAACACGCATCCGGACGGATCTCTTTCATGCGTCTGAATGCACTATCATTTATTACCATTAATGAGACGGTTATAGTGTTTATGGATGGACCATCACATGCGTCCGGATGCGTTTCAACACTTTAAAAACAGGTCTTTGGACAAGTTTATTCAAAATTTTCTTGTCCCTTTTCTATTCTTGAAAATTCCCTCATACTTCCTAAACTCTCTCAACTCAAATCACTCCACCCCATAATCCAATTCACTCAATGGCCACACCAAAATCACCCACATCGAAGAGAATAAGGAAAACATCCCAAGGTGGGCCAAGCGATGATAAGAAATTCAATGAGCATAGGTTTTAGACTTTAGATGCGAGGATCAGGTATTTTCAGTACGATGAGAATAAGCCCTTAGTCTATCAGAGAGACATTGATTATGATAACTTTGCTCGGTTGAGCATGAGTATCATCATCATTGCTAAGGGATGGAATAGGTTTATGGGGCATGCTTGGCCCGAGGTGACTGTTCTGGTAAGGGAGTTTTACAACAACACTGATGACTATGGGGATGTAAGATTTTATACATATGTTCGGGGTAGGTCTATTTGAGTGGATGTTACTGCTATTTCTCGTGTGAGTGGGATGGCCTAGGCTAAAGTGGCCAGCCAAGATTACCCTCAGAATTATCTAGGGAATGATGTGGTTAGGGAGTTATTGGGTGGCCCTGATTTTGACTGGGAGGAGAGGGATAAATGTCTGTTGCAAAGAGACTTGATGGATAAATATAAGATACTGAATTTAATTTCAATATCTAATATGATGCCATTGTTGAGGAACAACTACATGTATCCAGATAGGGTGAGATTGTTATATGCTATGGGCACGGGGCAATCCATTGACCTCCCCAGGTTGATTTTTGTAGAGATGAGGAGGGATGGTGGATGAGAAAAGGGATCCCTCCCCTTTGCTAGTTTGGCTACAGCTCTGTGTCTACAACCATGAGGGTCCCTAATGGGAATATGGAGAGGACCAAGAAGGTCAATGTTTTGAACTCCGGCTCATTATTGAAGAGTCGGAGTATGACGAGGGCAGAGAGCGGCCACCCTGCAGAGCAACACGAGGAGCCAACAACACAGATGCCTATTAAGGAGCAGTGAGATCAGTATCTCAATTTGGATGAGGATTCTGATGTGCCTATTAATGAGACTACTGATCCCAGGACTGATAGAGAGCTCTTATTTGTCATACTGAGAGGTTAGCGGGAAACGAGGAGGGAGATGAGACAGATGAGAGCGTTGATGAGGGGCATGTGTCAGAATTCCTAGGACTGGGCAGGTCCATCTTCTTAGAGCCTTAGGGTTTCGACTTGGTCCCCATTTTTGCTATTCGTGTTTTTATGACTTAGTAAGTATTTAGTTTTTTCAGTGATCAAAGCCTATTGTAGTTAGTTGAGTCTTGGCTTGATCACTTTTCACTTTGAGTTAGTATGTAGTCCTCAAATTATAATATTAATGAATAGAGTATTTTTATTATTTGGTGTTTAATTTTATTTTATGTGTTGATGGTTAAATTTATAAATAATGATTTCACGCATAAATTGACATAACAATATGGAAACAGTTTGCTTAGTTTTAATTTTGCAGCTGTTTAAGCATCACATACACCTTTACTCTATATGTCTGTATCCCATATCATGTTCTTATAAAAACTCACAATTTGTGCACTTTATGCTTTACCAAGTTTGGAGTTTGTTAGGTATCTTATCTTGAAAACATGAAACATATAGTGGAGATTTATAAAAACCCTGGTTAGTTTTGATCCAATCTTCCTTGGAGGGTTATTTACAATTATTCAATGAAAAATATTTTTATTCAGCTAATCTCCTTGAATAGTCTCATTACCTTTATTTTGATCAATGCTAATATTATGAATGCTTGCTTAACTTTGAATTATTTGTATGGGATAATGTGTTACTAAGAACTGTTGAGATATGATTTTAGTTCATCTGTAATATTATCTGAGCTTGAGCCTTATTCCTTTAATATTCCTATCCCTAGAAGCCATGATTGAGCATTTTTGAAGAATATTTTTGTTTCTTATACCATATATGTCATGTATCTCATGTATGTTGGGTGCTTCTTAGGAATCTAAACGATGATTCTATCTTGTTCATCTACCACAAACACAAACAATCTCAATAATTCTCCGCAGGGCCAAATCACAAACTACTTTAGGAAGAGCGTATACCATTTTACATGGCATTGACAAATCCTTCCAAAGAAATGTATATCATCCCTCAACCTCAAACCTATATGAACAATAGTGATTGCTCTCACAAACAAAAGCCTACTACAAGTGTTAGACAACCATCTCATCTCCACTAGTATAAACTAACCTCTAACACTCTATGGCAACTCTTCGAAGGCAATTCAAGTCCGTCACCCTCAAACCATAAAGAGATGAGAAACCACAACTTTATCAAAACGAATATTTAACCAATCAGGATTTCCATCAAAATCCATGTAGCACAAGTTTCACAATTCTCAAGGTATAAGAATAATAAAATTAAAATATGCAAGACATCATATCAAGAAAATTTTTACAATTTCGATATCCAAATTCTAGAGTTTTGCCAAAAATCATAATTTCTTGAAACAAGAACAAAGAGTTGATTGAAAACCTAATTTAACCAATAATAGGAACTTAGAAATAAAAAATCAATAGGTCTTTCAAAATAAAACAGGTGTTTAGGAAAAACTCGGGTTTTGGAAATCTAAGAACAATATTCTTTGAACACAAGACATGCATCTTGTTTAAAACCACATGTTAAACAAATAAAAAACTAACCGTTATTTAACATATAGTAATCAAGAAGATTCAAAACATACATAAATAATACCCTAAGTCTTAATAAAAGAACTCAAGAAAAATCCCTTACCTTAATTCTTGCAGACTTTGATCCTAACGCGTTTTGTTGCAATTTCCCGTGTTAATACATCAAAATATCTTCCTCTTTCTTCTCCCCAACTCCCTTTAGCTTGCTAGGGTTTAAATAATGTTTAAAATAGCCTAAAATTCGTCCATAGGGTATTAATAGGACCAAAATCGAAGAATAATGCTAAAAATTGATTGGGCTAAACTCAGAGGTGTGTTTGAACGGCTAATGTGTGTTTCGATAGTGTGCGTTCGAATGATGAATTCTCTCTGAAAATATCTGATGATACCTAGAACAAACCCCAGACATGAGCTCAGGAAATGAGCTTAGCTCGGGAGCTCGGAGAAGAAAAGCAGAGCTCATCCCAACCAAAGTCAGAGCTCGTCCAGCCAGTATGGGAGCTCCCCCAAACAAGATAATAGGGGAAAAAGGTGAGGAGACAGCAAGATGACAGAGGACACCTCCGAAGTAGAAGCCAAGCTGAAACCAAGGCATAAGACCCTTAACCAACCAAGATCCTCTCAAAATATTAAGGAGGATCCCATGGTAGAAGGCAAAGATCTCGGGATATGGATCGTTAAAGCCAGCTGTAGGGAGTTTAGGTAACTCCGGGATTGGAGAGGGAGATGGGGGAAGATCCCTTCTTTATAGGAAGTAAAATCGGATTAGAGATAAGCAAGAGGCTATAAAAGGGGGATAGGCCTCCATTGAAGAGGATATAGGCAATAGAGCCAGGAAGAACCCTAATTCTCTCCCCACTACGCTGTAACACGCTGAATGCAATCAATAAGAAAATAGGAGCAAGAGACTCCATGGCAGAGTGGACTAGCCGAGCTCTCAAGCCGGTGAATCACTGTAACTCCTTTGTGTTATCTCCCTTTCCTCAATTCCCTTAAACATCCACCAGCATTGTTTGGCACGAGCCTTGCAGCTCAGACATCACGTTTAATTTCACGCATATTCATTCCCATAGCTCAGTTTCGGTAGAAAACACCATCAATATCCAACCAAGCTTGGCGTTCGAACGACACTTCACCATTTCGACGGAGGTAACTCGCTATCCCTAACTTCTGCCTCAATTTTAACTTAGTTAGATACCGATTCACTAAATTTTTGTGAAATACACTCTTATAACTCTGGAAGTCTAGTTTCTACTGTAAGAATTTCAGATCAATTGGACATCAGGAGAAAAAGTTATATGCAAAATAGGAAGGTAGTGTCCAATTTCTTCCTATCCGAATTCTCTCCAAAAATGTATTTTAACTCCGGAATACTTTCAGACTTTTAATACTCCCCATTTTGCCTCTTCCAAGGTTTCTCGACCTTTTGGCTTCAATGAAAATCTTATTTTGACCTAAAAACAATTAAAAACTTGTCTAACCACCATTCGTAAGTTTAAATGCCTCCGAAACTAAATTTGACTCGAAGGTCAATTTGCGTGAAATTCAAACTTCATGATCAATATTTCAACATTGATTCAAGGTTTCTATTATCATTTTAGAAGTACTATTAATTTCATGTTATCTATCTTTATGTTTAATACGAGGTCTTATAAAAAGAGAGTAGAAAACAAATATGAAGATTTAGTATCTCGATTTATTGGTGACACAAGAAACTCGGCCAATCGGAGTTTATCCGAGATATATTCATAAGTTTCATTTTAGCTGATTGAGACACTGGCTTCATTAACGTTAAGTTGAGTGTGAAGAAGATGATGTCATGCCAGATGGAACCTTTGTTGGAAAAGGGTGGTTGTTACAGATCATAATTTTTTACAGAAAATTGTAGGAAACTTTTAATTTTGTTGTAAAGCATAAAAATTTGAAAAAAATTCCAGTTACATACCCAGAACATAATCAAGCCACTTTTTTTGGTGTCGATTGTCGAACTTGCTGTCGGGTATTTTTTATTACTTTGCGTGACCATTAGTTTGTCATAAAGCGATGAGTTTTTCATGAGGGCTAATCTCTGGTATAATTACCTTGGAAGTATTATTTGCAGAATTTTCATTTACATCTTCCCTTGGTCTTCAAGGAACTTCATGCAACACAATTCGATCAGATCTTGTGTTATAGTTGTCCCCCCCCCCCCCCCCCCCCCCCCCCCCCGATTTTTTCATTATGTTTTAACTTATTGGCTATTTATACCAGAAATCAGTTTTATGAGGTGTTCCATTATGCTACAATGGATTCTGGATTCTATAGTTACACATCTCTTGAAGGAGTTCAGTCTTAACTGTTTTTTACCAAGGATTTGGCAAAACGTTAGATCATAAATGAAATTCATAATTTCTATGAGTAAGTTTAAAATCAAATTGAATATAGAAACTTCATCATTAAGTTGTTTGTTTTCAGCACACTTGATGAATTATAACTTTTGTTTCTACATTTTGATCAAGTATCAAATGACCAATTAGCCGATATGAGAGTTTTAAGAGGTTCTCTCGACTTTTATTCTCTAGATATTTTCCAGATGACTTCTCTTTGGCTATGATAAGCTATTAAGCTGTTCCTTATTATAGCTTACAAGACATTGACTTCTTTTTGGCTAAAAAAATTTCACAGGACGAGTAGTTGTTGTATGCTGCTATGGGTAATGTTGAAATCACAAGGGATTTCTTTGGATGCTAATCTCATTTGTTGTTCCTAAAGACCCAAGTGGCTTAGAGTGACAACAAACTTAGCATTTTAGATGGCTAAATTTTACTGAAGGAGTAATCTACTTGAGTCTATTTGGTTCATCTTCTAGATAATTGGGTTAATTTAGGTAAGTTATGCCATTTTTTTAACAACCCCGACAACATACAATAGTCGGGGACAAAATGGTGACAAGGAACATCTCCTCCAAAAAGTAGAAAGCCAAAATGAGGGGCAACCTGAATGAAATTATTGTCAAGATAATAGGAAGAGTAAAGAAGGCATCAAAGAGTTGGTTGGAAAGATTCAAACGTGACGAGGAGTTCTAGAATTACCTAAATCTAGAAACATATGCGATAATTCTTTTATTGGTTTCGTTGAAGTTTTCTAAAACCTTGAGTTTCTTGGTAAACTATTGATTTTAATTTTTGGTTGTTAACACTTTGTTTGACGGCAAAATTATAATAAGTATTTAAATGGTGCAATCACAAACAACTATATTGAAAAATCGAACAAAGTAGCCATGTAAACATCAAGTGATTGGACATTATTAGAAAAACCATTTGAAGAAAACCAATATCTGAACCAACGCTCTGTGTGCGTGACAAGAATGTCTGAGTTTTGGTACCAACAGTCAGATTGAGATTGCTAGAGCTACCTCCACTTCAAGACTTAGACTACAATATCGAAGAAATAAATTTGGTATCGTGTCTCTAGTTTTTATTATTTTAATAAGTATTTTTTTTAATTTTTGTGGGTTATTTTATTATCAAAAAATTTATTACTTTTATGGGTGATTTCTTATTTTTTTAGGTATTTTTATCATTATCGTGTGTATTTTTATCACACTTGTGATAACTATTTTTATAATTTTTCTTTAGTACAAAAAAATTATATTTGTGGGTATTTTTACCACATTTGTGAATGTTTTTACCACTGTTGTGATAACTATTTTTACCATTTTTTTGATATACCACAACATTCGTAAAATGACAAACAAATGTGGCGAAAGTGACCACAAATATTGTAAATAGAGGTATGATGTCGAAATTTTTTTTTTCGATATCGTAGTCAAATCTTTCACTTTATTGTATGAAGGATTACTTAGGAAAAAAGAGATACAATATCCAAAGGTATCTCAAGTGATAATAAAGATGGATTATAAACTTAGATATTTTGAATTCGAATCTTATCAACCTCTTAATGTTAGGTCATGAATGATTTATTTCTCATGAGTCATGAATACTCTCGTTTTAATATGAATAATCAGATTGACAAGAGAATTAATCAAAATTGTATAAACTGATCCAACCACCTCTTATCATTAAAAAAATAAAAATAAAGACACAAGACGTAATTGACAATACTATGGAAGTATCGTAGATGAACATGCAATGCAACCCATAGAAACGAGCCATTTTTTTGAACGGGACAGAAAAGAAAACAGCAAACATGTGATTTGGTTGTAATTATATGTCTGTGTACGAAAATTTGCTTTCTGTCTAGAAGGTAGAAGAAAAGACACCTATATGTATAACAATCAAATGACTTAACGATGGTATTGAAATTTAAAATTTTGGTATCACATCCAAATTTATCATTTTTGTGAATAGTTTTATCATTATTATAGTACAAAAAAAGAAGGTAAAAATAGGTACTATAATAGAGGTAAAAATATCCATAAATATACAAGAAAAGTAGTAAAAATAGTTACTATAAATATAGTAAAAACACCAACAACAATAATAAAAATACCCACAAAAGTGATAAATTTCTTAGTTGTAAAATGACCAACAAAAGTTATAAAAATACCCTTTAAAATAATAAATTTTGGAGTTATGGTACCAAATTTTTTTAACCTTACCATATTCAAGTCCCAATCAAATAATAGAGGTGGAGTTTTGAGAAAACTTCCCCCCCCCCCCCCCCACCCCAAATACTTAATTAGTATTTGATAAAAAAAAAAACTTAATTAGTAGAACTTTAAAATATTTAATTAACTTATTTCAATTAAATTATTTCATGTGTCATTTGTAATCACTCTTATCATTTTTTTAAATTACTTTAAATTAAAAATTTTAAATATCTTTCTTAACTATTTTAAATTAAAAAAATAAATATCATTCTCAGAGCATCTCTAATAGTCTCTATTTCTACTCAATTCTCTATTTTAAAGTATCATTCTCCAAAAAATCATATCCAATAGACTCTTTATTTGGCTTTAATAAAAATAGAGATTTGAATTTGACTCTCTACATTTGGAGATTCAACCTCACTCTCTATTCTAAAATTAATGAATGAAAAATGACACGTGCATTTTTATATTAAATGTTATTTACTATAAAATAGAGAGTTCTATTGGGGTTGTTAAAAAAATTTCATTATATTTCAATTTTTCATTAAAGATGTTATCTATTTCAAAAAAAAAAATGCTCTCTAAAATAGATAGTACTATTGGAGATGCTCCAACACATTAATAGGCCATCAAATTATGTCAGTAAATTAGATCCTAATAGCATTGCTCTATCTAAAAATATTAAGGTTAGAGAGGATTTAATGATAAGGTGATGGTAGGATAAGATTACGAATTTCGTGCATTGCACAGAGTGTATATATATATATACACACACACAAACACTATTGGTAACCACTGTTTGAAGGTACGGTGTAATATGAATAGTTTTGAGAGGGATGTTGGTAACCGTTGGATAAATCTATTTGAGACCGTCGGATGGACTTATTGAAGTCTGTCATATTTTATATTATAGATATTAAATAAATTTTTGGAATAAAAGAAAGATTGAGGAATCCTTCCTTTCTATTTCCTAAATTTTTAGAATTTTGACTTATTAATTATCAAATTAAAGCTCCCTCGAATCATATTTTACCATGTGTTCTTTGTAACCACTTTTCCATTCCTCTCTAATTAATCATTATTTTTTAAAATTTAGTCAAACTTTTTCTACCTAATTACTTTATATGACTTTTTATCTAACTTTTGGAGTTATAAGATGAAAAGGATCTACTAGTCATAACTCGTGTTTAAAGACACTATGGAACATAAAATTCGAACTTTCAAAAATTCGATCTCACTATATTAATTTTTTTCAACATGCCTATATTATCGTATATAGATAATATTTAAAATAAAAATTTTGTTAAATTACAAATTAATCAAATATTAAATGATTGAACATGTGATAGAATTGAGTTATGTGATATTTTTAGGGAGAAAAATATATAGAGAATAAAAAATTAAGTTGTTATGTGTTTTATTATATAGATTGCATGGTACGGCCCACTTGTGTATAATGTAAAACACACAATTAGCTAGAAAGTAAAACTTTAACCATCCGAACTAACCTAAAATGTTTACATTAAAACTCCTTACAGAATTTTCAATCCTTTCTTAAATCTTGATTCGAATTTAAATTTGAGTAAAAACATACTAGAAATAAGTTTTAAATTTTTACTCAAATTTATATCAAATTAAGGAAGATACAAATTTTTAATGGCCAGATTTCACATTCTTTTTATAGATCTCATGATCGTACTTCACCATTCTTTAAATTTGAGTTTGTCTATTAAAATACTTTGTATCAAATCAAGTTTTTCACTCAAATATTAATTTAAATATAAATAAAAAATTAAGCCAAGAATGGAAATGACTTGCTCAATGGTATGTTAAACTAATGGCTGTAGGGCACATGCATGCCATAGTCCGGGCTCCAAATTATCTATCTTACTTTCAAGGGCAAGCTATGACATACACATTAAAATGCGTAACTGTGGAATTTTACCTGGTAACTATGGGCTCAATATCACTTTATTCTTGAATTTTTAATTTTTTTTATATTACTCTCAACTATTTAAATTGATTTCACATTATCCCAAGCATAAATTTCTATTATCTTTTCAAAGGAAATTATCAATGTGTCAAGACAAAATGAAATAATTTTTTTTTTTTAAATTTTAATGAACGTGTATTATTGGGTCAATGTTAAACTAATAATAACATAGCTAAAGTTAAAAAAATCATATTTAAGAGGGTCAAAGTATAAATTTCTTATTTCTATGTTTCGGACCTTCTAATTACAAAAATCAAAACTTACACGTCAACCTAACTACCATTGAAAATTTAGTCATAATATTCTGCGTCTTCTGCGTAGATCTAACGATTAACCCAAGTCAATCTCACACCATATGAGGCTTTGAATTGACCCAGTCTCAATGTAGGACAAACACAATCCCATCCCAACCAACTTAATCCACGGATTACACGCGGTACCTGCTAAAGTGCCAATAGGGTCACTCACTCACTATCCTCACCACCCCTCTCCCTGGTATTAATTACAAAAATGGGATAATATTCGGTCACTAAACCATCTTCGTTGGCCCAATTTGATTAGAAATACAATGGTCCCGATTCATTCCAACTCCAATCCATTTTACTTTTGCTATTTACTTGATGATCTTTCGTTGCACTTTGAATGCGTGATTGTCTTCTAGGAATTAAAAAGATAAGAAATCTGTTGTAACTTATTCTATGTCAAAAGTCACAATGGTGGTTGTTTGGCTCTCCTTCATACTTGCCTTTGTTAGGCTGTTGGAACTCAAAGATTAGATTGTAGTATTGAAAGAGAAGAAGTGAGTTTTATTTTATTGTGTAGAGAAAATCTCTCATTGGAAAGTTATGAAACTTTCAAAGGCTTTATATATAATTACGCTTCAAAGAAGCTTACATTGATGAAGAGGCAAATAGTGCCCAAAGGTTCCAACGCGAAACATTGGCACTTGGGCTGTAGGACACTTTTCGGGCGCACTTGGCACATGGTCACATGACAAGTGTAAAACGCGTTATCAAAATCGTGTGGTGAATGATTAAATTTTATTTTACTTGTGAACACACCGAATCACACTCATTGTGTGCCAAGTTATTTATAATCATGACTGTTAATATTAACAATTAGTTAATTAATTATTTTTTAAAATTAGATTAATTGAAATTTAAATTTAAATTCTAAGAATTGAGACTTTCTATTGGTGACTGTTGTTTGTGCTTTTACATAGGGGTTGTTTATCCTGAAAGTGATTTAACAAACTCTTTAAGTGGGGACAAATATCGAAAATAATCTTACACACATCAAAACTTGAATTTTTTTCCATTTTACAGTATCTCGTATTTGTTTTCCCAACATATATAGGCCCCGGGACAGATCTGAAGGATTGAGACAATGAACCCCCAAATACACGACTTGCCTTTGTCCCTTTCCCTATGTTCTACACCACACCAAAACTGAAGCGACAGCTCAGTCTGCCGTGACATTGCAAATTAAGTTGTCTAGGTCTTAAAATATGTCATGATCCATTAACACGATATAAAATTAATAAGTTTGAATTTTTCTTACGCCACTCATTTTATAAATGAGTAGACTCGACACGACATGATTAATAAGTATATCAAATATGAATGACATCAATCAAAAAAAATACATGATACGACCTGTTAAGACCGCCCGACCGACACGAATAATAAGCCTAAACTTCCCCAATGAATTCACAAAACAACAAGCGAACTCAGCCCGAGCTATACGCGGGCATTGACTCAATCAATTAAAATCAAAGTCAAGTCAAGCCGTTTTAGACTAAGCAACCAAATCCGCAACGCGTTACATGTCATCTTAGAACGAGTCCAGTCAAGCTCTCTTTATTAGACTTTTGATTCATGCCACTGCCAATACAATCCCTCCTTAGTAATGGAAACAATCCATTTCCAGAATTCACCACCTATTCCCAGCAGCACCATTGTTTCGAACCAAGCTCCAGCAATGGCGTCGCATTCGAACCAGCTTCACTTTGTACTAATCCCATTGCTGGCTCAAGGTCATATGATCCCCATGATAGACATGGCCAGGTTATTTGCAGAGCATGGTGTGTTCGTAAGTTTGGTCACCACCCCACATAATGCCTCTAGATTTGCTACAGTCATTGATAGAGCTCGAATTACTGGGCTCGGAATTCAGCTCATTGAAATCCCCTTTCCCGGCGAAGAATTTGGGCTCCCACCCAAATGCGAGAATCTCGATAGCGTTCCTTCACGAGATCTTATAAGAAAATTTTTCAGTGCACTTAATAAGCTACAATACCCATTGGAACAATATCTACAACAACATAGTCCTCCTCCAAGCTGTATAATTTCCGACAAGTCCCTCTCTTGGACATCTGAAACAGCTCGAAAGTTTCGGGTTCCAAGGTTAGTTTTCCATGGAATGTGCTGCTTTTCACTGCTAAGTTCCCATAATGTGAAGCTCTATAATGCTCATCATTCTGTCAATTCCGACTCGGAACCTTTTGTGGTACCAGGAATGCCATATAGGATTGAGATAAAGAAATCCCAGCTGCCAGGAGCATTTGTTACTCTGCCAGACTTGGATGATATTCGAGGCCGGATGCAAGAGGCCGAATCATCTGCCTATGGTGTTGTGGTGAATACGTTCAGTGAATTGGAGCACGAGTGCGTCGAGGAGTACAAGAAGGCCATCAAGAAAAAGGTGTGGTGCATCGGACCGGTTTCACTGTGTAACAAGGAGGTCTTGGACAAGTTTGAGAGGGGAAACATAGCCTCAATTGGTGAGAGACAGTGCTTGGCATGGCTTGATTCAATGCAACCAAAGTCTGTTCTTTATGCTTGCCTTGGCAGCCAATGTCGGCTTGTTCCATCACAATTAATAGAACTTGGACTGGGCTTAGAAGCATCAAACCACCCATTTATTTGGGTGATAAAAACAGGAGAAAGATTTCCAGAGTTAGAGAAATGGTTATTGGAGGAGAGATTCGAGGAGAGAATCAAAGGGAGGGGCCTTTTGATTAAGGGTTGGGCCCCACAAGTTCTTATTCTGTCCCACCCAGCAATCAAAGGGTTCTTAACACACTGCGGTTGGAACTCAACTATAGAAGGGGTGTGCTCTGGTGTGCCAATGATAACATGGCCTATGTTTGCAGAGCAGTTCTTTAATGAAAAACTGATTGTAGAAATCTTGAGGATTGGGGTTCGGGTTGGCGTTGAGCTTCCTGTTAGATGGGGGGACGAAGAGAAGGTCGGGGTGTTGGTGAAGAAACACGAAATTAAAGAGTCCATAGAAAGACTAATGGACGGGGGAGAAGAAGGAGAAGAGAGAAGAATGCGAGCAAAGGAGCTGGGTGTGATAGCAAGGGCTGCCATAGAATATGGAGGATCTGCTCATGACAACATTACAGTTTTGATCCAAGATATTATGAAACAATCCACTAAAGGTGTGTTTGATACGAGAGAAAAGTAAAATAATAAAAATGTGGAAGGATGGAAAAGGGGATAATTGGATAAAACATTACGTTTAGTTTGGAAGAAAAAGTGAAAGGAAGGATATTGGAAGAATTTGCCTTCCTTCCAACTCATCGAAATCCATCCGTCCAAAAAAGAATAAAAAAGTGTGAGGAAATATAATTATGTCTATGGAAACGTAGGTTATTTATCTAATATATACATATATCCTATTGTTGCATTACATATTTGAGATGTATTAATTTATGTTGAGGATATAATGATAGCATAAGCTTTTACATTTTTTTCCCCTTCTAGTTTTTCATCAATACCAAAATATAAAAAATTTATCCTCCCTACTTTTCATCATTCTTACCAAACAAAAAGATGGAAGAAATGTCTCTTTTCTATGAGAGTGGAAAATGTATTTCTCTTGCTTTTCTTTCTTCTATTTTTTCATCATTCCTACCAAACGGCCCATAAACATAGAGTGTTTAAGAAAAAGTCCGTTATTCTGATGGTTAATTTTGATCATTTAATTGTATTATTCAACCAATATACTAATATAAAATCTGCCCAATACAACTTCAAGCGCTACAATAGGAACCCCTTGATTCCATAGAAGAAGGATAATCTGTCAAATAATGTTTTTTACATCTAATTGGAGACCTAATTTGTGAACCTAATCAATTATTTTCGAGTTAAAAGCAAGCTACATTGAATCTTGATAACACAAGGTGATGATAGGATTCTCTCTTGAGGGGACAAAAGATGACTAAAAAATTCTACAAATTGATATAAAAAATAAAAATAAAAATTAAATTCAAGTATGACAAAATATACTAAGATTTCAAATCAAATTACTAAGGTTGCGTTTGATAACTCTCTGTTTGTGTTTTTTTCTGTTTTTGTTTTCATTTTTTACAAAAAAAAAATAATAATAACATGTTTGGAATGTGTTTTTGTTTTTTCCTAAGCAAAGTTGTTTTCAAAACAAGGCCAAAAAATGTAGACATGAAAATAGGTGTTTTCAAAAACACCAAAAACGCAAACAACGCGCGGGGCTGAGGGATTTTAATGAGGTCATGCCATCGAACCCCATTAGCAACAAATTAAGGGGACATTTAGCCTAGGATATTTAAACCGCCTTCTCTTCTTTCACCCTCTTTTCCAGTCTTCTCCCTCGTCTGTGACTCTCTCTCGTCCGCTCCTCTATGACGAACCAAGCAAAGGCAACAACGGTGCTCTATTTTGCCAGCGATTGTCTCTTCTCGGTGCTACTCACGGTCATCTCTTCTCTCTCTCGTCTATGTATATATAAATAGATCTATACATATATATGCATAGATATGATTTTTATGTATAGATCTATACATACATACATACATACATATATGTGTGTGTGTATATATATACAAACTGCTCCGAAATTTTTTGCGTATGTTTTGATGTGTTCTTGGTGAATTTTTGTGTTCTTTGTGCATTTGTGTATGTCTGTGTTGGGGTGTATGTGTTTGTTCAATGGGTGTGTTGTGTATGGGTCTGTGTGGGTGTGTGTTTGTCTGATGGGTGTGTTGTGTATGTATGTGTGTGTGTATGTTTGTGTATGTCTGTGTGTTGTGCGTGCTGCTAATGTGTTGTGTGTGTTTGGAATGTTGAGCATAATATGTTTGATTAATTGCGGAAGTGAATTTTTCAACATCTAAAAATGATTGGCAATCCAAAAATGGAAGCCTAATTCATTTAACTCCAAATTCTCCATTGAAATCTTAAGATTTATAGTTTTTGGATTTGTAGCAAGTAGTTTTCTGTTGGATTTGTAGGATGCTAAATTCTCACTAGTTTCAAGATCAAAAATGGTAGTGTAGTGGAGAAAATTAAGGCCTGAAACATCCGATTTTATCGGTATCTATCAATAAGAAGACAGTGATTCGGGTAAGAAGGCTACAATGGAATTTTCAAAGGGAATCATACAATTTTTGTTGATGGTTTACTAGTTGATCTCATGTGGGATGTTCATGGGAATAAAACATGCTTGTCCTTGGTTTTTATCTCTTTTATCTCTTTGAGTTTTTTTTTCCTTAATGATCGAGTACAATACTGTAAAGAGGACGAAATGTCTATTTCCTCTATGTAATTCTTTTAAACAGGTTTAATAAAATTTCATGTGGGATGTTTATGATTGGTTCTTCAATCATGTCTCTGGCTGTGTTGTGTTCATGTGCAGGACAAGAAGTGGATTGGATAGCAGGTTGTCATAGGTTGTCGTTGGAGGAGAAGAGCTCATAATGGAAATTTGTTCTTTTTTTTTTTTTTTTGGTATTCATTCTTTCATTTTCTTTTCATTACTCTTAACATGTGTAAAATCAATGTGTTTTTTTGGCTATCACAGTTATTCTATTGAAATCTTAAGAATTATAGCTTAGTGGATATGTTGGAATAAGGAATTTTGAGTTGTTTTTGTAGTAGAAAATAGTATAAAGCAAATAATTTGGGTCAAATATGAAAGTGGTTACCAAACATATTTTTTATTTTTGCTTTCATAATTTGTTAAATATAAACGAATACCAAATATGTTTCATACTTTTTATTTTTATCATAGAAAAAATAAAAATTATTTTTGTATTTTATTTTTTTTAAAAACACAAAAACAAAAACGTTACCAAACGCACCCCTAAGTAAAACAGTCAAATCAATTTTCATTTAGTCTAAACCAAAAAGGTGCGTAGTAGAGGTGGCAATCTTAACTCATTACCCATTAATCCGTCCAACTTGCCCATAAGTAAATGGGTTGGGTACCTATATTAATTAATATGAGTTCTGAATAGGTTGTGTAATATGATTTATTTTAATTAAGCGGGTTAATATAGATTACAAATGGGTACCCATTGAGTTGAGTATTTATCTTTTTATTAAATAACATAAGAAATAAAATTAAATAAATATACTAATATACCAAAAAATACACACATTATTACACCAAAAAATACATACATATACACTAATACACTAAAACATACACACTAATACACCAAAAGCACACACACAAATACACCACCCATGACCCACGGGGCGACCCACGACTCATACCCATGGACCGACCCAAGACCCATTGGTTGACCCACGACCCGTGGGTTGACAAATGCCCCATGGAGAAACCCATAGCCCACAATTGACCCCGACTCATTATGTGTGTATTTTTTTTATTAAATGTGTTTTAGTTTTTGTGTTAGTATATGTGTGTGTATTTTTGGTGTATTAGTGTGTATTTTAGTGTATTAGTGTGTATATTTTTAATGTATTAATTTGTGTGTGTTTTGATGTATTAGTGTGTGTGTGTATGTTTGTATTTTAGTGTACTACTAATGTGTGTGTGTTTTGGTGTACTAATGTGTCTATTAAGAATTTTAATTATTTTATGGGTTAATCGGTTTAACCAAACCCGTTATAAACCTAACTCATTATAACTCATTTACTAGGTGAGTGAAAAATAGATTGTATTTATTTTAACCTAATCCAATTTAACCGAACCCATAACCAACTCAACCCACCCATTTGCCACCCCTAGTGCGTAGTCAATTTCTCATAGTATATTTCAACTCAATTATTTATTAAAATGGAACACAACATTTTTCTACAATCTCAATAATTATTTACAATTGATTAATTCTATACAATATCACATACGCTGTGACAAAATAATATTTTATTTAGTTACAGTTGACATCGTCCTCCATCATATCGAAAAATTGATTCTTTGAAATAGTATTAGATGCACATTGAAATTGATGGGACATTTCTGAGATCAGAGCAGGACAGGACACGTGGCCTCGGCATGACAGACGCCGTCTTCCACCATGATGACACGTGGCCTCGACGTAACAGACGCCTTCTTCCACCATGGTGACACGTGGCCTCGGTGCCACCGACGCTGTTTTCCACATTGGGGACACGTGTCCTCAGATACGACGTAGCCTCAGTACATAAGGTTATTCAACTTCTCTGAGTACCCTCGGCGCCGAGGGTACATTCGTCACAGGGCCATCATTTTCCCTCGGCGCTGGGGGATACTAGCTAAAGATGTGACCCTGACACGTGGCTCCTACCCCTGGAAAGGTCACTGACAACTGTCTTACCTCGACTAGACTAGGAATCATGAGAGCACTCTGCACGAGGGAGTCAGTACGTCAGGATCAACAGGACGCCCTCCAAGGAGAGCGAGACACGTGGCAAAAAGCGCATGATTAGTTGCAGGCGGAAGAGACCGCCCCTGTTGATATACGGCAGTTGTAAGCAAGTATTTAATGAATCCCCGCCTGATGGGATGTCTGCAAGGAAGCAGTAAACCGAGAAATGACGGGCATTAAAGGCTCCCACGCCGAGGCAGTTAATGACCCATCCTCAAAAGAAGAACATTGAATGCTCTGGGAACCGAGCATTCAATATCCTTGCATAAAAGGAAGAGCTTTGATTGCTCGGGGATCCGAGCAGTTAATAACGACGTCTTCTCCATACGACATAGGGGGCACACTGCCCCACCTCTGAATACTACCTACTTTCTAGACTATCAGCAATTATGAGTCAGGGTGGGTATAAATAGCTCCCAAAAATACATTGCAAAGGTACGCAAGAACAACTCTCAAGAGCCATACAGTGTTTTCTTCTTCCCCATTTACAGGAAACTGACTTGATCGTTGGAGGGGATACGCTGGAAAACACTCCGGCACCCTTTCTGACCCGTTTTCTGTGTTCCAGGAACGCATCCAGGTCCACCTGAGACGACGATCGACCATAACAACAATTCATCACCACTCCTTAGGCCCCCTTTGGCCCTCTCAACCTATTCCTTGCTGCGGAAGATACCATCTCCCAGGCCGGAACCCCCGTCGAACCGCCTGAAAGATCGAGGGACCCAGAAACAGTTCATCACCACTCCATCAGGCCCTTTGGCCCTCTCAACCCTTGCCTTGCTGGGAGATCGTCGACGTTCGACACCGGCACGAGTTCACCAAAGGAGAGACCTGCCTTCCATAACCATTGTGCAAAAATCGGTGCGCACAATTTGGCGCCGTCTGTGGGAAAACGATTCAAACTTTCTGAAGCGTAGTGACCATGGTGAATACTCGTCAGAAAGGCAAGGGCCACCAACAGAAGAATGCCGGTTTGCCGACACGAACTATGTCAAGGACAAAAGACCCTGTTGACAGTGTCAACAAAGGTCTGTCTACCCGCTCGAAGGGAGACACCAATCGAACTAGCATGGGCATCGAATCTGGGAAATCCGTCCCATTGGCCCGCCAACTAGCCGAAGTGATTGAGGAAAAGTTTGGAGAGAGACTGCGGTAGTTGGAAAAAGACAACGTGAATGTCCTCAACCGTCTTGAAGGATTCGCCCCCTCCGGCGGAGGATCCCGAGATTTAGAGAGGTCCCATGAACCCTCCGTCAGGGAAGTGGGACCAGAGGATTTAAGAAACTGCCTGAGCAGTAGGGCGGAAAGTTCCAGGGCCCCACAACGCTCAAGGGTCCGTGAGCAAGCCCATGAGACCCCAGCCAAAAGACCCAGGTCTCTGGCTTGGGACGACCTTCGCAGGAATCTGTCCGGGCGAAGAGGCGTAGAAGAATCCGAAGAGGATTCCACCCTCTCTACCCGACATCCTAGAGCGATAGAAATGGCTGACCGCCACCGAAAAAACGGAGTACGACCCACACGAGATGAGGACGTCAGGGTTCGGTTACATTCCACGAGGGGAAGAACCAACCGGGGGAAGGATGCAGACGATGAGGTTATTCAATCCCCTTTCACAAGGAGTATCACGGAAATGGAGGTACCGAGGAATTTCGTAGTGCCGAGGTTTAAGGTGTACGATGGGCGTTCTAACCCAGAGGCCCACCTCAAGCAATACAAACAGATGATGTCCCTCTACCACGCCGATCGTCGACTGCTATGCCGAGTGTTCTCAATGAGCTTAGGGGACTCCGCCATGAAGTGGTTCGAAACCACCCCCCCGGTACCATTGGGTCTTGGAAGGAATTGACCGATCAATTTTCCGCCAGGTTCATCACGGGGAGTAGGCGACCCAAAGATGTCGGTTCTTTGCTGACCTTGAGGCGAAAGGAAGGTGAAACGCTCCACCAATACGCAGCACGATATTGGGAGGAAGTGAACGAGGTGGAAGGGTGTTCCGAAGTGATGGCAGCAGCCTCCTTCAGGCTGGGCCTGTCACGGGACTCCGACCTCTACAGGTCCTTGACCAAGAAGACGCCAACGGATATGGGGGAACTTATGTCCAGGATAAATAAGTATTCCCGGATAGAGGATGTGGCGATGGGGACCAAGGGAAAAGCTCCCACCCCCAAGAGAAAGGAAAGGGAGAGGGAGGCAACCCCTCCCCAGAGGGGACTCAGGCCCCCGTCGGGAGATTCTTTCAAAGGGGTTCATACTCTGTTCAAGGAACCCATTTATAGACTTCTCCGTAAGATTCAGGGGGAACCTTTCTTCAAATGGCCCCCCAAGATGTCAGGTGATCCCTCCACCCGGAACCAAAGAGCAAGGTGCTCGTATCACCAAGATTTTGGGCACCGCACCGAAGATTGTAGAGTCTATAAGTCCTTTTTGGAGAGGCTAGTACAAGACGGACATTTGAAGGAATACATCGAGGGCCCAACTCCTGTGGAGAATCAGGGGGAAAGTGACCTAGTCGTTGTCCGGCGTAACATAATTGACGTCATTCATGTCTGCCCTCTGGAACGCCCGACCTCCAGGACCCTCAAATCCGACCTCAAGAGGGTGGCATTTACGAGAAAGGTGGATGAGACAGACGGAGGGCGGCCAGACAAGAGGCCCCGGACTAGCAAATGGGACATCACGTTCTCTGACGCCGACCTGGCCGGCGTGGTCCTCCCCCACGAAGATGCCTTGGTGCTGACCTTGAAAATCGACGACTTTGACGTAAAAAGGGTTTTGATAGACTCCGGAAGTTCTTCCGAGGTGATGAATCTTGAAGTCCTGAAGCGCATGGGACTCGGTAGCTCGGATCTCGCCAAAGTCAGTACGCCCCTCGTCGGATTTAACGGCTCATACGTCGTACCCTTGGGGAAAATCACGATGCCGGTTATCACCGGGCCAGTCACGATTAACACGGAGTTTGTGGTGATTGACTCAGATTTTCCCTTCAACGTCATCATGGGACGAGCCTGGTTACATGTCTTGGGTGCAATACACTCGACTTATCACCAGAAGTTGAAGTTCCCCACCCCAGAGGGGATTAAGGAAATCCAAGGAGACCAAGCGTCCGCCAAAAGTTGTTTCTATTCGGCAGTAAAGGCAGGGGTCGCCGGCAAGGAGAAGGAGCGGGACCCCGACGAAGTCTTAAACAAATAGCAATTACAGTCCGGTCGGCTAGGGGTCGATGAACCACGGCTAGACCCTACAGATCGCTCGGTGGAGGACCTCCGCAAGATATTCCTGGTTGAAGGAGATGAAGACAGGTACTTCTTAATTGGTTATTCCATGTCGGCTGTTGAACAAGAAGCCATGGCGGAGTTTTTAAGAAAGAATGTGGATGTGTTCGCCTGGAAGGCCACTGACATGAAAGGAATAAGTCCCGATGTCATGACTCATAAACTACACGTCGACCCCGCTCATAAGCCGGTGAAGCAGAAACCCCGGCGGGCGGCCCCACATCATGCACAAGCGGTAAATGACGAGGTGGATAAGCTCCTGGAGGCTGACACCATCCGAGAAGTCCAGTTCCCGGAGTGGTTATCCAACACGGTTTGTGCGAAAAAGAGGGAAGGTAAATGACGCATTTGCGTGGATTTTACTGATCTAAACAAAGCCTGCCCCAAGGACGATTTCCCCCTGCCGAAAGTGGACCAACTGGTGGACGCCACGGCAGGGCATCGGCGCATGTCTTTCCTCGACGCCAGGGCAGGTTACCACCAAATCCCCCTTCATCCTGAAGATCAGGAGAAGACTGTCTTTATCACACCAAGAGGAGTCTACTACTATAAAGTCATGCCCTTTGGCCTAAAGAATGCGGGGGCCACTTACCAAAGGCTCATGAACCGGATATTCAAAGAGCAAATCGGGAACACCATGGAGGTTTATATTGACGACATGTTGGTAAAAACCAAGGACGAAAATGACCATCTCACAGACCTAAGGATCATCTTCTCTACCCTCCGGACATACGGGCTGAAACTGAATGAGGCCAAGTATGTCTTCGGAGTGGGGTCTGGAAAATTCCTTGAGTACCTCGTTAGCCGTCGTGGGGTAGAGGCGAACCCGGAGCAAATACAAGCCATCATGACTGTGCGGAGTCCCCGAACGGTACGGGAAGTCCAAAAACTTACAGGGATGTTGGCCGCATTGAACCGATTCATCTCCCGCTCGTCGGACAAATGCAGGCCCTTCTTTGAAGCCATCAAGAGGTCTGGGAAGGACACCAGGGATCAAGAATGCGAGAGTGCGCTTGGCGGAATCAAGGAGTACCTCCGGGTCCTCCCAACTCTGTCTGTCCCGATGAGAGGAGAAACGTTGTTCTTATATTTGGTCGTGTCTGAGTTCGCGGTCAGTGGGGTATTGATCCATGAACACGAGCGGAGACAGAAACCGGTGTACTACGTGAGCAAAGCGTTGTTGGGCGCCGAGACCAAATATCTCCCCCTAGAGAAATTGGCATTAGCACTTGTCACAGCTGCAAGGAAACTAAGGCATTACTTCCAAGCACACCCGATCACGGTCTTGACAGATCAGCCGCTAAAAGCAATCCTGAGAAGGGCAGACCTCTCGGGAAGAACAGCAAAATGGGCGGTGGAGCTAGGAGAACACGAGGTACATTTCCAACCTCGCACTGCCATCAAGGGACAAGTGCTGGCAGACTTCATAGCCGAATTCTCCGGGGAACCGCGTCTGCCGAAGGAATGTTCTCCCCTCGAGGTGCCCCCAGCGGATGGCCAAGGCTCCTGGAACCTCTGTGTGGACGGATCCTCCAACAGCAGGGGTTTCGGAATCGGAGTACTGTTGGTCTCCCCAGAGGGGAGGATCACAAAGCAGGCGGTGCGATTGGGTTTCAAAGCATCTAACAACGAAACAGAATACGAAGTCCTAATCTCTGGGCTCAAGCTCGCTGACGCAGCGGGGGCTGCCAAACTCGCTGTGCAATGCGATTCCATGCTAGTGGTTAACCAGGTCAATGGGGAATTTGAGGCAAGGGATTCTCGGATGAAGGCCTACCACGGTATAGCCATGGCTCTACTCCAAAGGTTCAGGAAGGTGGATGTTAAGCAAGTCCCCCGAGACAGGAACACCCACGCCGACGCCCTGGCATGCCTGGCTTCGGCACTAGACTCTGATGCCACCCGAAGAATTACAGTGGAGTACCTTCCCAACTCGAGCATAGACGAAACATGCACGATAGCAGAGGGATCACCCAGCTGGACTGATCTGTTGATCAAGTTCATCCTTTCCGGGGAACTCCCTGAGTGCCCCAAGGATGCTAGGAGGATAAGGTTGAAGGCCTCGAGATTTTGGGTCTCTCCCGATCAAATGCTATATCGGAAGTCATTCTCCGGACCCCATCTACTGTGCATCCGCGAGGATAAGATTGAACCCCTCCTGTTTGAAATCCACGAAGGTATATGTGGGGGGCACTCAGGCGGACGGTCCATGGCCCACCGTATCATGTCCCAAGGGTATTGGTGGCCACGAATGCAAAAGGATGCTCAAGCCTATGTCCGGAGGTGCGACCAATGCCAGAGGTTTGCACCCATCATCTGACAGCCGGCGGGGGACTTGCATCCATTGACTAGTCCTTGGCCATTTGCTCAATGGGGGCTTGACCTAGTCGGACCCCTCCCGACGGCTCCCGGAAACACGAGGTTCTTGATTGTAGGGACTGACTACTTCACCAAATGGATAGAAGCAGAGCCTCTCGCCCGTATCCGGGACTCGGACACTAAGAAGTTTGTATGGAGGAATATAGTCACAAGATTTGGAATCCCCCGTGCGCTCGTATCAGACAACGGGACCCAATTCAATAGCGGGCCTTTTAAGTCCTTCTGCGAGCATCTGGGGATCCGAAATTATTACTCCACACCCGCGTATCCACAGGCCAACGGATAGGCAGAGTCCTCGAACAAGACCATCATCAACGGGATCAAGAAAAGGTTAGAAAAGGCCAAAGGGAAGTGGGTGGAAGAACTCCTAAATGTTCTCTGGGCGTACCGAACGACGTCGCGAAGGTCAACTGGAGAGACGCCATACGCTCTCGCTTACGGGGTAGAGGTTGTCATCCCTCTGGAGGTAGGCCTCCCTACCATAAGAACGCAAGCCTTTGAAACTGGATACAACGATCGTGAGCTCATCCTGGACATGGACCTCTTAGAAGAAAGAAGAGAAGTGGTAGCCTTGAGATTGGCCAAGTACCAAGAAGGGATATCCAGACTGTACAACCGAAGATCCAGGCCCCGGGAATTCCAAATTGGCGATCTCGTACTCAGAAGGGTGGTAGCCAACACCCAAGACCCTGCGGACGAAAAAATGGGACCTAACTGGGAAGGACCATACAAGGTCACGACGGTAGGGGGTTCCGGGTCATATAAACTCGAGGACCTCGATGGGAACGCTGTAATTCGCCCTTGGAATGTAATAAATTTAAAGAAATACTATGTTTGAGAATGAGCACTGTTATGATGAATGAATAAATCACGAACAAGGCCAGGCCCTGGAAGCAGTCTTTAACGACTTCGGCTTCCGAACGAAAGACAGGAGTCAGCCTCCTAGATAGGGGCGATGCTCTGGAAGCAGTCTTTAACGACTTCGGCTTCCGAACGAAAGACAGGAGTCAGCCTCCTAGACAGGGCGATGCCCTGGAAGCAGTCTTTAACGACTTCGGCTTCCGAACGAAAGACAGGAGTCAGCCTCCTAGACAGGGCGATGCCCTGGAAGCAGTCTCTAACGACTTCGACTTCCGAACGAAAGACAGGAGTCGGCCTCCTAGACAGGGCGATGCCCTGGAAGCAGTCTCTAACGACTTCGGCTTCCGAACGAAAGACAGGAGCCAGCCTCCTAGGGAGGGCAAGGCCTTGAGAACGGCCTCTGAGGACCACAGGCTCTGAATAAGACGGGCCGCGACACGAGAATCCCTGACTTTAGTTCATATGCAGGGGCATTCCCCCTGAATGGAATATGACCCTTGCAAAAAGGCGCACTTCGACCACTGCTCGGCAAAAAGAGCTCACAGGTGCCTACTTGGACGACGAAACTGACCCCTGGGGTACGCCTGCACAAGTACATGGGTGAGGTAAATTGAGATCGGCGCAGATAGCGAAGAGCCTTCGACGGGGCGCCTGATAGGCAAGGCGAAACTAACCAGAGTGAAAGATTGCCTTGGCTCGGCATGACTTCCCCCATGGCGGACACCCTCGGCGTCACTATTAACAAAGTTAGTCAGCCAATGAGACTCTAAGACCAGGATACGTGAACCCTCTACTGGCTATTAAACCCCGAGGGACGGCCCTTAGAAGACATTGGGGGTTCAGAGTTAAGAGAGTTACTTATCTAAGACGCAAAACGACGACAGAATATTACATGCAAAAACGAAAGGGAGTACATTGATAAGACAAAATATGTTTCCATTTCAAAAGAAAGGGGCTTTGCGTCCCCAAGCTACAACGGCAAAATAGGAAACAAAGGGGTTTTGCGTCCCCAAGCAGAAAGCAAAAAAGAAAAAGTACAGCAGAAGATTCAAGGCCCGGCTCCTGGAGGTGGAGGACTGAAGATCTCGCCCCCATCGGCAAGGTGAAGCTCGCTGTAGAGCTCTTCCACACTGGGAGAAGAGGGAGCGTTGGGAGCTTCAGCAGCATGCTCTGGAAGGGCAGGAGCGGGAGGATCGGCCTCAAGAGGGACGACTGCAACAGGGGCCAAGGCAGCAGCAGCAGAAGGCTCCTCCGCGACTGGAGCTTGGGCGTTGGAAGCATCTTCAGCTGCCGCCTCCTCCATGGCACGAAGCATGTCCTCTGATGGCACATACTTGTGCATTTGGAACAAGGGAGAGTCAGAGGGGACACCCGCTGCTTGGAGCGCCTCGTCCCAGCCCTTCTTAAAAAATTCCCTCTTGTTCTCCTCCAGGGCAGGCAGGACGTCGTCGGCAAACTCCTCATTGAGCTGCTCCACCGTCCTATAATTGACCTCCATCTCCGACCGGACCTTGTCCAGCTCTTGAGTAAGAGCCGAGCAAGTTTGCTCCGACTCCTCCATCTTGGCCTCCGCCGAAGACATTCACTGGGTGGCCTCGGTAATCTTCCGCTCGGCGTCGACGAGGGCTGCGCTTAGCTTTTCAGCGTTGGCCTTCGCCGCCTCACCGTCCTTCAGAAGTTGTTCAATTTGAGCCGTCTGGGAAGAAAGCGTCTTATCTCTGGCAGCAACGTCTTCCCGGGCAGCGGCCAGAGCAGCCTCGGCGTCAGCCTTGAGCTTCTCAGACTCTTGAAGTCTTCGCCTTTGGTCATGGTACCGCTCGGCGATGATCGACACTTGCTGGGCGGCCTGTAGAGAGAGAAAGGGGTTAGGTCACACAAACAAAAGGAAAGAAATGGCAAAGTGTGGGACTTACCACCAAAGAGTTCTGAATGATGGAGCGAAAGTGGTGGTTTGTCGGACGGGTACGATGTTCCTCCATGTCCGCTCTGAAGTGGAGCGTCTCACTCACCGCGTAAGCAACGATAGGAGATTGGACGATGGAGTCATCGACCCGGATTGGCCTGTCCTCCCTGTCCAGGGCTCGGGGGCGCCATTCCTCGGCAGTAGGTGCCGGCGCAGGAGGAGGAGGAGGAAGATCTTGTTGCGGCTGCTGGCTGCCGCTTCCCCGGCCAGTTCCGTTAGGCCGGTGTCTGACCCTTCTTCCCTCATCTTGAGGAGGGTCTCGAATACGAACTTGGCCCCGACCAGCGGCCCGCGGCGGTACCGGTGGTGTAGGAGCAGCAGCAGGGGGCAGGGTGGCAGCAGTTGTAGTCACAGGGGCAGGAACGTTGGCCCCAGAAGATGGAAGCGCGGCGCTGGAGGTCCCTCGGCCCCTCCTAGCGTTGACGACAGATCTCCGGTTCAGGTAACTTAGGTTGATATGGGGTTGGCGCGTCATGGCGATTTCAAGTGCCTCTTCAACGTCCAAGTTCTGAAGGATGTCGAAGTCTAGCCAAGTTGGTCTCCCTGCCGTACTGGCTTCGGCTTGGGCAAAGGAAAGGGGTTCTCGGACTACGGCCTCTTCCGCGACTGGTCCCTTTACTTCAGCCTCGGTGGCCCTGTCGGGGTCATTCTCCAAATTGAGTTCTAAGTCTTGCCCGGCGGCCTCTGTAAAGAAGTTAGACCACCGAGAAGGCTCGTAGGGTTGTGGGAGTTGGGAAAAATTCTTGTATCCTGGTCGGTAGTCCAGGAGAACGTGAGCAGCTCGTCCCCGACCGTCGCCAACGTAACCCCAGGCGGTTACGAGATTAGCAAAGTTCACCAGATGACGTGCTGGAGGAGCGGCTTCGCGAGTAGAAACGTCTGCATAAGAAAATGAGACTGTAAGGAACAATTCAATGAAAGAATTCGAAACAAAGAAAGCAAGAAAGGCCTAGAAGAGAGGAGCCGACGTACTCGTTGTTCGTCACTCCTTGGGGCAAGACAAGCCGTCGTACTCGGGGCCTGCCCCTCTCTCTTAAGCTCCGCCGAAGATCAGCAGATCATCCTTGAAACCCTTGTCAGAGTATGGAAGATGGGTGACCAGGTACATGCTTGTGTCCCCGGCTTTGAGGTAGAAAGTCTGTTGGGGCATTACCCTCATGAGGGCGTAGCAGAAGAGGATATCCTCGAGGCCCAGATTGACCCCGAGGCGCCTGTTGAGCTCAAAAACCCCCATGATTATCCTAAAAGTATTAAGGGCGCACTGCCCTGGGAAGAGGCGGAATCTAGACAGGAACTGGAGTAGTAACGGAGGGAGGGGGAATCTAATCCCGCCCTTCATGACAGCCTTCGTATAAAAGGGCATGGCACCCTCGGTGCCGACGTTAGGGCGATGGATTTGGGGGTTAAACTCATCTATATCAACATTCCGAGGAATGTCGTAGTGGGTTCTGAAGTTTACTATCTGCTGGGCACCCTTGACCTCGTATTTCCTCGGCTTAGAGGTCCCAGCCTCTTGGGCCTCGGCAGAAGATGGACGTCTTCTCGGCATCGCTTAGGGAGAGGGGCAGTGGGGAGTTCCTAACGTACTTTCGAAAAAGAAAAGAGAAGAGCCCTAGTCAACAACTGAAACCCAAGCGTCAGAAAACGAAGATCCTACAAATGCCCTACCAGGCTTGGGAGCAACGAGAGAGACGGTGACGGTCAGGAGAACGACCAGTCGCCGGAGAAGATGAAAAGAACGAAAAATAGAGGGACAGACTCACCAGAAAACCGAATGAGGCGACAGGGAAACTCGAAAGTGGCTTTTCTCCTTCAAAGACGAGATCGAAGGTAGGATTCAGGGATTCTTCAGGCACGAGGGAGGAGGTTGCAGTGGTTCAGGCACGACTCCGATGGTTCTCCGATGCAATCTCAGGGAAGCTCTGAAACGATAGTCTAGAATTCGAAAGTGACGAAGTGAGGATGGGGGCCTGTTTATATAGGGCCTCTGGCGCCATCATTGGCGCACGAAGCACGAGTACAGGTGCATTGAATGCGCACAATCTCTAAAAGGCGGGAAAACGGCTGAAGCATTGATGTGACGGTTGTGGCAGTTGAGCCCTTTCACCTTCTGACGACACGACTACCCCAGGTAAGAAGATCAAAGGGCTGGGGGGCAGTTGATGAGACATTTCTGAGATCAGAGTAGGACAGGACACGCGGCCTCGACGTGACAGACGCCTTCTTCCACCATGATGACACGTGGCCTCGGCGTAACAGACGCCTTCTTCCACCAAGGTGACACGTGGCCTCGGTGCCACCGACGCTGTTTTCCACATTGGGGACACGTGTCCTCAGATACGACGTAGCCTCAGTACATAAGGTTATTCAACTTCTCTGAGTACCCTCGGCGCCGAGGGTACATTCGTCACAGGGCCATCATTTTCCCTCGGCACTGGGGGATACTAGCTAAAGATGTGACCCTGACACGTGGCTCCTACCCCTGGAAAGGTCACTGACAACTGTCTTACCTCGACTAGACTAGGAATCATGAGAGCACTCTGCACGAGGGAGTCAGTATGTCAGGATCAACAGGACGCCCTCCAAGGAGAGCGAGACACGTGGCAAAAAGCGCATGATTAGTTGCAGGCGGAAGAGACCGCCCCTGTTGATATACGGCAGTTGTAAGCAAGTATTTAATGAATCCCCGCCTGATGGGATGTCTGCAAGGAAGCAGTAAACCGAGAAATGACGGGCATTAAAGGCTCCCACGCCGAGGCAGTTAATGACCCATCCTCAAAAGAAGAACATTGAATGCTCTGGGAACCAAGCATTCAACATCCTTGCATAAAAGGAAGAGCTTTGATTGCTCGGGGATCCGAGCAGTTAATAACGACGTCTTCTCCATACGACATAGGGGGCACACTGCCCCACCTCTGAATACTACCTATTTTCTAGACTATCAGCAATGATGAGTCCGGGTGGGTATGAATAGCTCCCAAAAATACATTGCAAAGGTACGCAAGAACAACTCTCAAGAGCCATACAGTGTTTTCTTCTTCCCCATTTACAGGGAACTGACTAGATCGTTAGAGGGGATACGCCGGAAAACACTCCGGCACCCTTTCTGACCCGTTTTTTGTGTTCCAGGAACGCATCCAGGTCCGCCTGAGACGACGATCGACCATAACAACAATTCATCACCACTCCTTAGGCCCCCTTTGGCCCTCTCAACCTATTCCTTGCTGCGGAAGATACCATTTCCCAGGCCGGAACCCCCGTCGAACCGCCTGAGAGATCGAGGGACCCAGAAACAGTTCATCACCACTCCATCAGGCCCTTTGGCCCTCTCAACCCTTGCCTTGCTGGGAGATCGTCGACGTTCGACACCGGCACGAGTTCACCAGGGGAGAGACCTGCCTTCCATAACCATTGTGCGAAAATCGGTGCGCACAGAAATCAAATTTCCCTGTGTAGGAAAAAGGGCCTCCCACAAGATGCAAGAATCTCAATAGTGTGCCTTCACAAGACCTTATGAGAAAATTCTACGGTGCACTTAATAAGACACAACAGCCATTGGAACAGTACCTACAACTACATAGCCCCCTACAAAATGCATAATTATGTACAAGTGCCTCTCTTAGACATTTGAAACAACTAGAAAGTTTTGAGTTTCAAGGCTATTTGTTATTTGCGATATTTTAAATATAGTAAAATTACTTATTGAAAATTTTGATTTGTAACATATAGTTTAAAACAAAATAGTAACATTTAAGAACCAACCAGTTACAGTATTATGTACGAAACAGTAATAGATATGAACAAAATAGTAACACAATAAATCTATGTTTAAACAATAGAAAAACTGACCCGTTGGAGAACAGGAACTGTTATTGAACTTTAGGTAGATCAAGACTAGTGTTTGACACTATATCCTTAAGATAAATTTTGTCCCACACATGGTGCTTATGGAAATTAAAGCGTCTCTCTCCCAGAATACAATGATCTTCACGCGAATAGAAGTAACACTTCAATATATTCGCCTAGCGAACCACAAATTATGTTGTGTACTCTTCAAATGAAGACTCTCTTAATGCCGAAATGTAATGTACTAATGTCTGCCTTAACTCGGAAATTGATTGATGTAGAAAGGCAATGAGTCTGGTTTATATAGACAAACTGATGACTGTTCCGGACAGTCACCATGCGAAAAGACACAACCCAGAAGACACAAATGATGTCAGAAGACACCAACGTATAACTGTTAACTCTTGAACAAATACAATTAAAAATCAGAACCGGAGGAAACATTAACCCAAACCAATGCGAATTTTAAATCCAACGGTTGAAATTGAATGGTTGGCATACTTTTATGAGTTTTTTTTCCCTAATTTGAATAAGATAAATAATGAGAGAAAGTTTTTAAAAAAATCTTTATTGCTTGTAAGTGTAAATATTGAGCTACAAAAAGAAACAAAAAAAAAATATATGTCGTATCAAAATTTTAAATTGTGCTATGTAAGATGTAAGTTATATTTTTGGAATGAGTTCATGTATATAAGAATAAAAGATACATTTGATTTTAATTTTCTTTCCAGGCTCTTAAAGTTTTTTTTCTTGATATGACAGCCTCTTAAAGTTTTTGCCACGTTATCTTCTCATGAAACTCTAGCTTACAAGGATTTTAAAACTTTTAATATGAAACTTTAGATTGGAATTCTTATACTGAAAATGCATTACCAAATTTACCGCGGCTTGCATATTTGTTTTCAGGGACAAAAGGTGGCGGAGTTTGTCTAAATCGACTGGGGCAAACAGTATCATATCAGAAATTACTAATTTTTTCGGAAAGTATGTCAAAAGTTACTATTTATTGTACCTCGATGTTGAGGTTGACGATGGTAACCGGTGACGAGGTCAAATCTAATTCGACTAGACCCAGAAAATCAAGTAAGCCCAGATCCATTAGGAAGGTAGGCCAAGTCCGGTTCATCAATCCAACTCAATCCAAGATTCAAGGAGTCCAAGAATATTAAAGCATGTGGGAGAGTGATCATCGGAATACCTATTCTCGAAGATTTAGGTAACTTTAATAGTACTTACCTTTTGTAACTATCTTCCCCAAAAAATTAGTACTTTCACCCTCACGTCACTGCCTTACCTAAGGGTTTCATGCCTATAAATTATAAGCCTTCTCCATGCAAGAATAAAATTAAGTTTTTTAAACTTTTATTGAATTTCCATTTTAATTATGTTTAAATTGTAAATTTCAGTTGCAAATTTTTTGGTCCTATTTAGTATGTATATTAAAGAATAATAATTATTGATCTTAAAATTAGTTTTGGCTACTCAAGGCAAACAGTAAAAAAAAAAAAAATAACATTGAAAAGTCAGGTTACACATGTGTTGGCCAAACGGTGAAAAAGGAAAAAAAAACATTGAAAAACATTGAAAGCCATCATGTGTAGGTTACACACAGTAGCTATATAAAGTGGCTTTGAGAAATTTTTTAGAAGGCAACGAAATCAACACTCAGCTTCCTTCCAATTGCTTGTTTTCATGTTTTTTATAGTTGACCTACTTTTCAATTATCATCTATTATTTTATTTTTGGGCAACTCGATTCGAGTCAGGTTCACTTCAACCTTCCGATGGACGTGACCATTGAAAAGATGCTGCTGCGAGCGTCTGAGTTGGATCTTGGAGTCGCTGGTGTCCGTCAGTACCCTCACGTGGGGAGGCTCAGCTGCTTTAGGACAGTGATTACACGCCTCTCGGACTCGCAGACCAACTATTTCCAAATCAATTTATTTTGTTTATATAAACTACATGTATTCATTTAAATCGTATGTTATATTTTAATGATCTAACCACTATTTGCATGCTTTATTTTTAATTTTAGATTACAACACTCATAGTTATTTTGCTCACATCATAATTCTAATATTTGTTGTTTTGGTCAAAAGTTCATTAGCCGTTTTTCCTAATTCCAATCATAAATCTATAAGTAAGATCTATAATTATTTTTTACAATCTAAAGCAGCTCATATTTTGTTGTTGAAAAAAATACACTGTTACTGTTTTTCTAAAAAAAACCTGTTTCTATTTTTCTGGAAAAAAAAACATGTTTCTGTTTTTTCGGGAAAAAAAAATAGTCTTTTAGAGAAGGAAAAAAAAAACAGTTTTCTGAATTCTTCAGGAAAAAAAAACTCTCTTCTCAATTTTTCTGGAAAACAGTTTCCTAAAAAAAAAAAAACAGTTTTCGTTGAAATTTTTTGTTGAATAGTAACAGAATCTATCTAAAGGGATCTACAACAATAATAATAATAATAATAAAAAGCTAGTAGCTACTTGATTTAATAAAAAAAAAATATAGCTACTTGCTTTGGAAAAATAAAATAAAATTAAAGTTTCAAGAGCTATTACAATAATTTAAACACATTTCTTAATTTCGTTACAAATAGAGTTTTGACAGTTGGCATTTAAATTCAATACAGGTTCTTTGCATATCTCTTATTATTTCTTTACCCTTCAATTTTAAATTAAGGATGACTAGACTAGAAGAAGTTAATAGTGTCAAACCCGAAAAATTTAGTGGTCAAAATTTTCGTAGGTGGCAAAAACAAGTTCAATATTAGTTGATCGTACTAGGCTTAATTTCTGCTATATAAGAGCCTCAATCTAGTCAAGTGTCCTCTTCATGGTATACCCCTGAACAAATTGAATACCATTGTCATAATAGAATTCTTAGTGCTCTTTCTGATCATTTTTATGATGTCTACCATAATACTACGACAACCGCTAAAGAACTTTGGAACACTTTAGAGGCCAAGTATGGTATTGTTGATGCAGGAATTAAACGGTTTATGATCTCTAATTTTAATAGTTATAAAATGGTGGAGAATAAACCCGTTGGTGATCAAATACATGAATATCAAGAATTTTTTAGGAAAATTGAAAAGGGTGGAACTACATTTAGTGAAGATTTTAAAGTTTCAAGCTTAATTGACAAACTTCCACCTTCTTGAGATAATTTTGCTAAGACCCTTAGGCATAAGCAAGGAGAGTTAACCTTAACTCAAACTATAAACGCGCTTAGGGTTGAAGAGAAGTATAGGGTTGGTACAAACTCACAAAATGAAAGACCCCCTATGGTAAACCTAGTGGAAAATAGTAACAACAACCATAACAATTTTCGACCTAAGGGAAGAAATTTTAAGAATAAGAGGTTTAATGGTCATCCTAATAATGGTAAAAAACAAAACTATCAAAACAATAATAATAATAATAAGTTCAATGGCTTAGGGAGAGAGAGGATGCCTTGCTTTGTTTGTAGACAAACCAATCACTTAGCTAAGGATTGCTACTACAAGAAGACTGAATCGTATAAGCCAAAGTCCAAGCCAAATCAAAGAGGTCCAAGAGCCTAAGTCAATGTTCTAGTGGATGGAGATAATTCTGCCGAACCCTCCTTTAGGTATACCGTTCCCTAGTTAATTTTACCTATCAAGATAAAGATTGGTGGTTAGACTCTGGGGCTAATATACATGTTTGCTTTGATCGTGATTTATTTAAATCTTATCAGAAATCAAGTGGAGGAAGTGTAACGCTAGAAAATGATTTCGTCGCACAAGTACTTGGAATTGGAGACATAGAGTTAAAGATGACATCTGGGAAGACATTGATCTTGAAGGGTGTGCGACATGTTCCTGAAGTTAGAAGAAATTTAGTTAGTGGGTCGTCCTTAGTCCAACAAGGTTAGAAGGTTGTAATGGAGTCAAATAAAGTTGTGATAAATAGGAATGATATATTTGTGATGATTTATTTAAATTGAATGTACTTTCGGAAGTTAATGAAATTTCTCATCAAGTTTTCAATGTTGAATCTTGTAATGTATGGCATGGAAGATTAGGACACATAAGTCTAAAGAAAATCAAAAGGATGATGGATCTCAATCTTATTCCCAAATCTCATGCATGTAGATTTTAAACATAAGTGTGAAATTTGTGTACAAGCCAAACAAACTAGGAAACCTCATAAAAGCGTATAAAGGAATACCCAACTTCTAGAACTTATACATAGTGATGTATGTGATTCTAGTAGACCGCCAACAAGAGTCGAAAATAAATATTTTGTGACTTTTATAGATGATTGTTCTAAATATTGTTATATTTACCTTATCAAGAACAAAGATGAAGTATTTAATAAGTTTAAGATATATAAAAATGAGGTTGAAAATCAATTAGAGAGAAAAGTGAAAAAACTAAGGTCTGATAGAGGAGGTGAATATACTCTAACTGACCTTAGTACATTTTGTGAAGAACATGGAATAATACATGAAATGACTCCTCCTTATTCTCCTCAATCAAATGGGGTAGTTCAAAGAAAGAATAGAACCTTAATGGATATGATAAATTCAATGTTGACTAGTTCCGACTTATCTGATAATTTGTTGGGGGAAGCTATACTTAATGTTTGTTTCATCTTGAATAGAGTATATGTTAAAGATAATGAGAAAACTCCATATGAGATACGGAAAGGAAGAGTTCCTAACCTTAGCATCATGAAAATGTGGGGGTGTTTAGCTAAGGTAGCTATTCCCGAACCAAAGAGAAAGAAAATAGGTCCTAAGACCGTATATACTGTCTTTGCAAGATATGCCCAAAATAGTAGCGCTAATAGATTCTTAGTTATTAACTCAGAAATTAGTGAAATTTCAAACAATACTATAATTGAATCTAGAGATGCTACATTTTTTGAAGATATTTTTCCTTTTAAAAATACAATGCCTAGTCAAGTAAGAGAAACACCTTCAACTGGTGATCAACCTTCTACTAGTTCTATTGCTCCCATAGAGAAAAATATAGAACAACATGTAGAGTTAAGGAGAAGTAAAAGACCAAGAATAGAGAAGGACTTAGAAGAAGGAATTTTTACTTTTCTAGTAGAAGGAGAGCCAATGACAGATAAAGAAGCTATGTCTTCTATAGATGTACCTTTTTGGAAGGAGACTATTAATAGTGAAATCTATATTGCTTAATAATACTTGGGAGATAGTAGAATTGCCTCTTGGAAGCAAAGCTATTGGGTGTAAGTGGATATTCAAGAAGAAACTAAAACCCGATGGGAGTATAGATAAATATAAAGCTAGATTGGTGGCTAAAGGATTTACTCAAAAAGAAAGGGATAGATTATTTTGATACATACTCGCCTGTGACTAGTATCACTACCATTAGTATACTAGTAGCCCTAGCATCTATCCATAACTTAGTAATACATCAAATGGATGTCAAGACTACTTTTCTAAATGCGGATTTAGATGAAGAGATATATATGGAACAACCTGAGGGGTTTATGATAAAAGGACAAGAACATAAGGTTTGTAAGTTAGTGAAGTCTTTATATGGTCTTAAACAAGCTCCTAAACAGTGGCATGAGAAGTTTGATAAAGTAATTCTAGAGTATGGTTTTAAAATTAATGAAAGTGATAAATGTTTATACTACAAGGATAGTGATATTGGTTGTGTGATTTTATGTCTCTATGTAGATGATATACTAATTTTTGGGACAAACTTGGAGGTCGTTAATGATGTTAAATCTTATTTATCTACTAAGTTTGATATGAAAGATTTGGGAGAAGCCTATGTAGTCTTGGGAATGAAAATAGAGAAAACATCTAATGGAATATCTCTAAGTCAGTCTAGCACCATAGAGAAAATGTTGAAAAAGTTTGGTTTTTATGATAGTAAGTCTGTATCAACACCATATGATCTTCATGTACATTTGAAGAAAAATAAAGGAGAACCGATTTCACAATTGAAGTACTCACAAATGATTGGATCTTTATTATACATAGCAAATAAGTCTAGACCTGATATCTCGTATGTCGTAGGGAGACTATGTAACGCCCCAAAAATCCGGGGGTCCGTTGATTACCCATCAACCCGCGGAATGCCCGTGGATACCGAGTAACTCGATATCACAACGTTATGCCCCATTTACCGGGGTCCATAATTTAACAAAATTGGGCAGAGTCCCCTTTGTACGGGGAGCTCTACCCAAAACACAACATGTGCATCATAAAATAACAAGACCCATCTGAGGTCCAATATTCAACAATGACCACATCGGGTCCATTTATGAGTAAATATAGACCACACCGGATCCATCTATCCACACTCATATAAACATGCAAGGTTATATTAAAATTAGTCCATAAAAGTCCAATTACAATTCTTTACATACATTACATGCCAAATTTTACAAACAAAAAGGATTAAAAGCCACAAGTCGGCTTTTCTTCAACCAAGTGGCCCCGATTGTGAGCTGTCCGTCGGCGCATAACCCGCACCTGAAATGTTTCCGGTATAGGGTGAGTCAACGCCCAGTAGAGTATATCCTACAAACGCTACTCCCCACCTTAAATGCATATGCAATGTGTATATGCAACAATCAACACATTAATCCATTCAAGCATTCCTATCAAGAATATGCATCCAATGATAGGAATTCTATATCATGCCATGAAATGAGATGAGACTAACTTATGCAACTTCAACCCGAGTCCTCACCGATTCTCACAACACCATGCAATGCACTTGTGAAATGAACCGTCATTTGACGAAAAATCTATCCAATGATCGTTTGAAATAAAAGTTGTTTCATTATAAAGCCAAATCATCGATGGGTGTTACTCATTGGATGAGTACTTTTATAAACCAAAATCTTGTATCTTGTTGGGCAACGGATTTTGGTATCTCAACCACCGGTTCCGTAAACACCAGCACTTTTCTGGAATTTCACCACCGGGAAGTGTCTGAACCATGTAACCGGGTTTTGCACCCGAGGAAGAGTCTAGCCCTACTTGTTATACCCGACACAAGTTTTCTTCCATGCAACCATGCGACTCAAAGGGGATCTTCGATCCACATTTTTCCGAGCCCACAGACCAACCACCAAACAAGGTGTTTGATCAACCATGCATCTCACACACACACACACACCCATACTCATGCCTAAGCCCATGGATGGGATGCCTCCGTGCAAATGCAATGTAATGTGCCATTGTATATCAATGTCATGTCTCATATGTAATGAATGACATATGTACAACTTAAACAACATATCAACATGTATCATGGACAATTATATCATAAGCATATAATCTCCAAACTTTCATCTCAATGTCAAAACATCAACTAGCATGTATCAACATTTATATTCAACACAATTGACAAGCATGCTATTACATAATCGATGCTAATAACATACTTAAATCACAAGGCGCATGATAACACATAACAACCCACAAAAATCAGCCCAAAAAAGTCCGTAGAGTGACCTAAAAACAATCCTTAAAGTGGCTTAAAAACAGTCCGCAAAGTGCCCTAAAAATAGTCTACAAAGTGGCCTAAAAACAGTCCACAAAGTGGCCTAAAAATAGTCCGTAAAGTGGCCTAAAAACAGTCCGTAAGGTGGCCTATATGTAGTCCGCAAAATGGCTTAAAAACCGTCCACCTTTGGGCACAAAAAAATAGTCTATTTTTTCGCCCAAAATCAATCCATTCTTCCATCCAAAAACGGTCACAATTTCAGCCCAAAAACAGGCATAAAACAGCCCCTTAAACAAGCATAAAACAGCCCCATGATTTCAACCCAAAAGAGGCCATATAACAGCTCCTAAAACAGTCTATAAACAGCCATATATCAGTCCAAAATACAGCCATGTTTCAGTCAACAAAACAGCCCCTTAAGGTAGGAGTAAAACCCAAGTAGGAAGAACCCTACCTCTTGTAGTGTAGAATGAAGGCTAGAGCTTCAAGAACACCTCCAAAACTTCCAAAACTCTTGATTTCCCCAAAGTCTCCTTTTGGATCTTTGGTGAAATCACTCGTTCTTGGTACGTAGACGTAGCCCTCGTCGCGGTGATCGACTTTAGTTCTTGGCTCGACGGATTCCGACCGACAGAACTCCGGGAATCGAAGGGAGAAGCCTTAAGAAAATTTGTTTTTCTCTCTTCTCTCTCTTTCCTCTCTTCAACGTGAGAACCAGCAGAATGGGGGTGAGAAAAATGTCTGATTTTCAGATATTTAGCCCCTATTTATATTTTTAATACTCGGCCCACATCGCGTCACGTGTCCCCCACTTGTCCGGGTCCGTTTTTGCCCCGTAACGTTTTATTTGATCCCGATTTAAGTTCAAATTAATTTTATTTGAACTTTAATTCAATTATAAGGAAATTTTATAAAACTTATTTGTGGGGACCTTTGTGAGGTCAACCGCCACCCAGCCGCCTCGAACTATGTGCAAAAATCCGATTATCTCGGAATTCGACGAAATTTGACAAGGTGACTAGATTTCGCGATACGAATCCAACGGCGAAGTCCGTTGTGTCATACGAGCTCTAAAGAGTACGTACTCTATTTCCGCATTTCTGTGGCAAAATGACCATTTTGCCCTTTTTCAGAAAAAGTTCAAATTTACCCGGGTTTTACAGACTAAGTAGATATACACATAATCCTAGTAAAGAGCATTGGGTTACCTTAGAGAGAGTTTTTAAATATCTTAAATGAACCTTAGACTACTCTTTATGTTACAGTGGATTTACTAGTGTAGTTGAAGACTTTAGTGATGCGAATTGGATCACCGATAGTTTAGATATAAAATTTACTACTGGCTATGTCTTTTTGTTAGGAGGAGCAGCCATATCTTGGGGATTTAAAAAATAAACCCTAATATCAAGAAGTACTATGGAGTCAGAACTTATAGCCCTAGATACCACGTGCTCTGAGGCTGAGTGGATAAAAAATTTATTGCTAGAGATACCTCTAGTGAAAAAACTCATACCTGCTTCATTACACTATGATAGTAAGGCAGTGATTGAGCTTGTGAAGCAGAATCATAATAATAAAAAGATGAATAGACATATACAAGTGAGATATAAATCAATAAAGAAAATGCTAAGTAAAAGCATAATCTCACTAGACTTTGTGAAGTCTGAGCTAAATATAGCTGATCAGTTAACTAAAGGGCTTTCGAGGAAAGCTGTCTCAGAACTGTCGAGGGGGATGTGCTTAAGCCCACAAGGGAGTCACCTAGGGAGGTAACCCAACTTTTGTGATTGGGGACCCCATGAAGGAAATTCAATGGGTAGAAACAATCCATATTGCGTGACTCATTAGCACTTTTATTTAGGAAATATCCAAGAGGAGATATTTTTCTGCTCATCCCTATAGCAGAAGTGCATATGTAGTGTGACGGTAAGGAAGAGTTTTACCCTGAATGAGACAGAGGCAGGAACACTCCTATAGGGTATTGTGCACATGTACCCTTGGAGGGCTCACCTAAGTGAGAGTAGTCGTTATGCCGCGACTATGAGAATTAGGCTATTCTGTAAAAACTCTCATGAGAATTAAGATCAAGTGCGAGGCCATTAATAGCATTGACCTGCGAATCTTGACCAATATCGGTACTGTGTGTGTGACATGTTTTCTGATTCAAAGGGTCTAGTTCAAGCCTTTGGTTACTATTATCCTACGGAAGAAGACTGTCAACACTAAGTGAGGTTCAAGTCCGGAAGACACCTACACCTATTGCACAGTATAATAGTTGCCCATATTTTCTATATTAAAGTATATACAAAATATTTGAGATACTTTGAAGTTTCAAAAACTTGTGTGGGATTGTAAAAATAAAATTAAGTTTTTAAAACTTTTATTGAATTTCCATTTTAATTATGTTTAAATTATAAATTTCAGTTGCAAATTTTTTGGTCCTATTTAGTGTGTATATTAAAGAATAATAATTATTGATCTTAAAATTAGTTTTATGGCTATTCAAGGTAAACAGTAAAAAAAAAAAACATTGAAAAGTCAGGTTACACATGTGTAGGCCAAACGGTCAAAAAGGACAAAAAAAAAACATTGAAAGCCATCATGTGTAGTTTACACACAGTGGCTATATAAAGTGGCTTTGAGAAATCTTTTAGAAGGCAACGAAATCAACACTCAGCTTCCTTCCAATTGCTTGTTTTCAAGTTTTTTATACTTGGCATATTTTTCAATTATCATCTATTATTTTATTTTTGGACAACTAGATTCGAGTCAGGTTCACTTCAACCTTCCAGTGAACGTGACCATTGAGAGGGTGCTGCTGCGAGCGTCTGAGTTGGATCTTGGAGTTGCTGGTGTCCGTCAGTACCCTCACATGGGGGCTCAACTGCTTTAGGACTGTGATCACACGCCTCTCGGACTTGCAGGCCAACTATTTCCAAATCAATTTATTTTGTTTATATAAACTACATGTATTCGTTTAAATCGCATGTTATATTTTAATGATCTAACCACTATTTGCATGCTTTATTTCTAATTTTAGATTACAACACTCATAGTTATTTTGCTCACATCATAATTCTAATATTTGCTGCTTTGGTCAAAAGTTCAGTGGCCGTTTTTTCTAATTCCAATCATAAATCTATAACTAAGATCTATAATTATTTTTTACACTCCACATGTGAGGGACATCTCACTACACCACTCTACACCTCTACATCTCTCTACGCACTTTATCTCTCCTAGCTATTATATCTTTCCCGGAGCTAACCATTGCTCTCTCCCCCGTTCACCTTGCTTCATCAATAAAGATCCCCCGGCCACCGTTGTCGTTTCCCAGAGTGGAGTAGGTCACCCGGACCGAACCAGTATATATCTGTGTGTTGACTCAATATCTACATTACTGTCATTGATTGCTTTATTTATCGTCCATTAATTATACCTTATCACAATCTCGACTATTGATCTTGCACGAGACTATTTTGTGCATCATCAACAAGTATGCTTCATGTGGTCATAGTCTAAGCCGACGTCATAGTTGGATTACAGCCTGAATATACTGGTCTCTAATTGTTACAGATGGACCATAGATATTAGTTAGTCCTAAATGAATCAAAAAAATCATGCCCACTATTTAAAAAAATAGAATTATTAAATAGAAGAACCCATCAATGCAGGAAACACATGACCAAATGTCAAATATGTTTGAACATTTTCAGAATAAAGTTCTTATTATATCCTTCCCCATCTCATTTTATGGCGACAAGTTGATTTTTATTAACCTAACACCGAAGAATTTAGATCTCATCCACCATATATTTATGTGAGACATGTAATTTCTAAAAGAAACTCCACACCTAATGATGAAATGATCTAGTAAGCCAAATTACATTGGAGATCTAAATCCGATGATACTAAGCAAATAATACAAACCTTCACAGCCCATAAGTAACAAAATAAAACCAATCACAAGGTACTGCCAAATTCAATCAAAAACTACAAAAATACAAATACGCATCAGCTTACGTCCACGAAAAAGGAAAATTTTTGAGAGAGAGAGAGAGTTCAATGATCAAAATGACGATTACTCGATTGCCCTCAAGTTCAATGTTAGGAGAGGACGAGACAGGTGTTGGAACTGAAGCCTTGGGTTTCTTTAGTCAACAACCAAAGACAATGAGCATCTGCCTTCACCTTTTTAAGGTGTTGTGTAGATGTTTGGTAAGCAAAAAAAAAAAGACAATGAGCATCTACCTCCATTATTAAATGAGAAATACTATATATCTCAAATCTCTAATCCAAATTTTCATCCCAAATGAAGGGAGACAATTTGATGAGTGGGTCTTATCAATTTTTTTAAATGGGACCCACTGATCCAATGGTCTCCCTTGATTTGGAATGAAAATTTGGGTTGGAGATTTGTGATACATAGCATTACTCTTATTAAATTGAACAAGCACGGGCATCATGAGAGAGAGGGAGACAGAGAAACATTGAAATTGGAACCGAATAAAATTGAGGTATTTACTATCGAACAATGCTATATAACCCAAATCTACAACTCAAATTTGCATCCCAAATGAAGGGGGATCATCGGATCAATGGATCAATTTAAAAAAATTAATAGGACTCACTCATCCAATGATCTCCCTTCATTTGAGATGCAAATTTGGGTCCAAATGTGGGTTACATAGTATTTCCCTTTACTATCATAAGTAATTGATGTATTTACTGCTATTGAATTAATAGAATGTTACCCCCCCTAGAATTTGTTGGGTCTAAAAAAGAATGGCATTAATTATAAGTAAAGGTGATCAATTAGGTTTAATATGCAATTAACTTTTGAAGGATAAGGGTGTTATACTTTCATTGTTGGAGGGTAAAAATAATAAAAAATATTTTTCATATATGTTGATATTTTAAAATAGTGTAGATATAGTAGTAAGGATAAATTACATTTACACTCCCTGAACTATTTCCCTTTTTCACTTTGCCCCCTCAACTATCAAATTTATCACATTACACCCTCAACTAACATTTTGTTTTACATTGCCTCAATCACAAATGTCTATTACCTTTTTGGACGGAAATCATTTGTGTCATGTCGGAGTAAAGTGAAAAAAAATTACATAGTTTGGGAAAAAAAATAAAATAACTTTTCGTTAAATATATAACATACGTTAATAATTGGAGTAATGTAAAACTAATCACATAGTTGAGGGTATAATATAAGAAATCTAATAGTTTAGGAGGCAAAGTGAAAAGAAGGGGATAGCTCAGGGGGTGTAAGTATAATTTACCCTACTAAGTAAGTTTGGCATATACTCTTGTAACTTTGTTCACTATTGTTGCAACTTAATCCTAAATTGTAGTAAATATACCCTTAATTTTTGCAATTTTACTAAAGTTATCGTAAATCTGTCCACAATGATTGTACTTCAGCCATTTTTGTCGTAAATTTACCTATAATTTTTGTAATGTGACATTTAAATGTGGTAATTTTATTCATAATAATGGTAATCTTACCTTAATATGTAGTAACCTTACCCCCATGTATTGTAAATTCACCTCCACTGTAGTAAATATACCCTTAACTGTTATAAAATTACCAAAATTGTTATAAAGTCGTCTATAGTGGTTGTAATTTAAACCATTATTGTTGTAAATTTATCCACAATATTTGTAATGTGAGATTTAAATGTGATAACTTTATCCACAATGGTGGTAACCTTACTCTAATAGATAGTATAACTTTACCCCATTTGTTGTAAATGCACCTCTCCTGTTGGTACTAACTCGCCACTTTTGTTATACAAAGCAGGACAAATTAGAGTTGTACTATCTGACATATAGAATTTTTTTTTCACTTTTACACGAAAACCGGTTTAAAAAATCACTGATTACCTTTGAAAAACTCAAAAAGTAAAAACAAATGTTCATCTATGGTCCTAATTAAGCTCATCAATGGTCCTCATTAGTTTTTCGGTATGTTACTAAGCAACTAAATGTCGGTATGTAGTCGGGTCGGGTCCAAAAACATAAATAAAAAGTGAACACATAAAATTGATCAAAATTTCAAATCATCCGGAATTTTTATTTGAATTTTCGGAGGAAGTGTACTACAATGTCAAATCATCAACTAATGAAAGGTAAGTTCAAGGGTTTTAAAACACAGACATGGTGGCTCGGTTGATGCCACAAAAATTGTGAGGTTTGCTTAAATGTTGACTCCAAAAGAATATAAATTTATATAATAAAGTGTAAACTAAGTATTATTTTATAATTCATAGTCTAAAAAACATTAAGGATGAACCTTGGCACAATGGTAAAATTGTTCAAACGTAACATGGACATTAGGGTTCGAGGTGCAAAAACAATCTTTACTAGTTTGCTTCCAATTCACAACCACACGTCGGCGGGAGTGAGGGCCACTCCCTCACCTCATGTTGTATAATCTTTCTAGTTTATTTATGGGAAAATAGACCACAAGCCCACCATAAATAACTTTCGAGTTATTAGGGTCAAGCAAAGAGCTTTTCAGTCTAAAAGGGCAATTATACCCTGAAAGACAAACTTTAATTAGAAGTAATTAATTTTCTTTAAAAAAAACTTGGTCGTTCAAAACAAATTTACACCCGAGATTTTAGCACATTTTTACAAATATATATATAGAAAAAATCTATATCAGCTAAACCAAAGCAATGGAACTAATTTATTATCATGATTTTCTTTATCTAAATGAAGGATTGCTTGAAACAAAATGCTGACTTTTTTGGAGTTTCAATACACAGGATGTCAAGCTAGCTTTTTTAAGGGATTTGCTATACCAACTGTCAGATCATGTTAATCAGTAACAATAATTTTGTTGGCTATCAAATTTTAGCAAAAAATTATGGAGATTGCTTAAATTTGGTATGTTCCAGTCTTAGTACTACTATTTGAATCTTCACGTCACCTCAATTATTGTCTTTTGTTACATATTTAACAAAAAAATAGTTTTTTTTGCCCGTCAAACTATATAATTTTTTTCCCGACACGTCTTCAATTTTCATCCAAAAAAGATAGCGGAGGTTTGCAATAGAGGCAATGTGAAATGACTTGAGTAGATGAGGGAGCAATGTAAACAATTCAGTAGTTCAAAGGGAAAGTAAAATTGAGTTCATAGTTTAGGAGGTCAAAGTATAATTGACCCTAAAATAAAATGACAGAGTTTATAATTCTTTTTTTTTTTTTAAATTCGATACTGAGTCGGAGCATAATGTAAAATCTCAAACTCCCACAAATTGTTTCAGAGCAAATTTATGACGAATATTTATTTTGTATAATCAGGAACTAACGAAACAGGTTGGGTGAAACAGGACTAACCCAACACCTGCTCGTTTGGGTAGCCCAGCTGGGACATCTGAGGCTTCCTAGTGAGCTGATCTTAATAGGCCTTAATGGGTCTTAAATGGGTTTTCACAAAAATCATAAAAGATGGGTATAAAGGTTCAAGTCACGAGAATATGGAAAAAACTGTACTGACCAAATTTTGTATCTTAAATGATGTGTCAAAATTCTATATATTAAATATTTAGTGAATTAAGTGGATCCCATTGATCCAATCACTCACTAATTTGGGATACAAAATTGGGTAAAATGGAAGCCGGTACAAAATTTTGAACTTAATTGAGCTAAACTACAATAAGGAAAGTTATTTGGACAAAAATGTATTCACAAGGTCATTCATTAAAAGGAAAGAAGATCAAAACCCATTTGAATGTCAAACGACAATCTTGGCTCCAATAAGGAATCAAGAGGCAAAAAAGGAAGCATTAAATCGAGTGTCCCTTCATTTTCGGCATTTTTGAGATTCGAATGGAACTGAGAAATAATTATTGAAGATCAAAAAGGTTTTTTTTTTTTTTTTAAAGAAATGATGAAGAATAAGAGATCATATTTTCTTGTAACTGTTCGCCATTTTGGTTTGGTGTAACTATTCTCCATCGCTGGAATCCTCTTCTCCAGACATTGAAGTTCGCCTTCAAGGTTTTTAGCCCCAATTTTTAATGGTTAGTTTTTTTTTTTTTAACAATTTTTGTTCAGAAGAACCCAAACTAAAATTAAAAAAACCCTAACAATTCCAAATGAAAATAACAAAGTTGAATTCTTTTATGTTGACTGAATATATAAAAAATTTAAATTTTAAAAATACAAATTTTAAACAATTACGCTAATTTTTTGTTTGTTGTAACAATCTGTAGTAACTCTATTTGAGATTCAATACATTTGATTCGTATATCTGCTTTGGATAACTGTTTGGTGTTAAAATCAGCATTTGAATCGCCTAACGGTAAGAGTTTTTTTATTTTTTGGTTCAGTTTTTTTGTTTGATAAAATCCAAACCCATGTTATGTGAAATGAAAATAATAAAATTTGAAATCTTTTATGATGAATTATGTGAAATAGAAATATCTTAAAATTCGATTATTAAATAGATACACATATATAATTGTTTATTTATACTAGCAATGTACGACGTGCGTTGCATGTAAATAAATTTAAATAATATTTTTTTATAAAAAAGGTGAATTATATGTGTAATTAAATTAAATAAAAACTTTAATGTCGAATAATTAATCCGTATTTTAATTATTATTAAAATTTAATTATTAGTTTATTTTATAAGTCTTTGAGTATATAATCTAGCATTTGTTTTAGGCATTTGCACAACTAATTATATTATTGAATTATTAATTTTTATTTTTTTAAATAGATTAATTAAAATATTTATAATATTATTATATTGTTGCATATACTAAAAAATAAAATATAACATGTACTTGACTGTGAGATTTAATGTGGTAACTACAAGTGTATAATAATTTAATATATACAAGACTTTACTTATTCATATAGATATAGAAGATTGTATGTAACTATACTACAAATAAATGAGTTCAAAAGAATTTAGAAGTCTTTATAAAATAGTTCAAAACAAATTGAAAGTCAAATAAGAGTAAAAAATAAAAATTAGATGAAAATATATAGGTGGGTATAATTAACTTTATTATAATAATTAGAGATAAAATAGAAAATCAAAAGTTTTTCGCAGATGCTGACATTTATAAGTAGTATAGATATATATATGATTAACTGTTTGGTACATATTTGTTGTAACTCTTTGATAATTTTATTTGTGTAGCTGTTTATTTGTAAATTGTTAACTGTTTTGGTGTAACTTTTTGGTAACTATTGGAGTAACATTATGTGGTGTTGTAGACATTAAAAAATTAACAAACAAATGTCTATAATTGAGCTCAAATCAATTAGATAAATTATACTGGGTTGGACCTAAATTCCATAACCTAAGTAATACAAGCCCAAATTTAATTAACAAGGCTTGTCAAATTAAATTAAATTGGACCTAAATTTCATAGCCTAAATAATACAAGCCCAAATATAATTAATCAGGCTTGTTAAATTAAATTAAAATGGACTTAAATTTCATAGGCCAAATTAAATAAACTTTTAAAAGGTAAAATGTGTTGGACTTAAATTTCATAAATTAACTAAGCCCCACAAATTTCTTTAGGAGATCCAAATCATCTTCAATTCATTCAACACAAAGAACGGTAAGAAGATTTGACAAAGTCAAGTCAAAGAATAAAGAACGAGATTCACGTCAATTTGACCCTCGTCTCCAACAAATCCACCAAATCAAAGATCGAAGAATGAGAACCACGTCAATCTGACCCTTGTCTTCAAAAAATCTACCAAAACATCACAAAATTGAAGATTAAGGAACATGTTGATCAAGCCCTTATCTTCACCAAATTTGTCAAAGCCACCACCAAATCAAAGATTGAGAAACATGCCGGTTTGACCCTCGTCATCATCAAATCCACCGAGAATCAGAGGAAGGTGCATGTGAGAAGCACGCCAAAAAGAGTCAACACCACTTCATTAAATTAAGTGAAATCATAAACAATTGTAATTTTTACATTAATTTTGTTTTAATTTACATCACGAAATTTGTCGTTACAAAATTTTGGCACGCCTAGTGGGACACTCTCTTCCTCTCATCTCTCAAAGTCAAAAAGTCAACAAGCCTGACAGGCAAAGACATTGTCATTCCTCCCTCCGACAAGTCAGCAGACTTGGTCAAGGAGTCAATTCCAACATACCTCGCCAGAACAAAGGCGGAAAAATCTCAACTCTTGGCACCGATGGATCATCTCTCTAGGCAAAGTAAAAAGAAGGCTCTTCCAACAAAAAATAGATGACCTGCCTATTCTTTTATCGATCTGGAAGAAGAAACGGACGATTCTCTGGCCAACACACACTCCAGTACAGGCTCGAGGATTGAATCTTACTCCGAGACGTCTCCTAAGTAGAAGTGAGGTGATTATTCCTCGGCCTCCGATATGCCTATGCCAGTGATGGTGACAGAAGCCATTTCATCTAAAAAACATCTTCAACAACTTACTACTATGATCGAAAGATTGACCAAAGCTCTTGAAGGTAAAGACATGCAAATCGCCACACTAATGAATTGGCTTGAATTACAAGAACCTTCAAAAGGAAATAGTCAAGAAAATTCAAATCCATCTGGTACCAAAACACCAGAAAATCCTAAGTCATTAGAAAATCAACAAAAGCAAGAGCAGTATGATCGAGCCGTGACGCAAAAAGTCATGCGAGATTCGTCTCAGATTTATGTTGCTTCACTCTCTGTCCAACATCTCCAGCATATGATTGCAGATACGATCCGAGCCCAATATGGAGGAACTCAACAATCTTCATTGGTATATGCCAAGCCATATAGCTGATGACTTGATGAGATGCAAATGCCTATGGGCTACCAACCCCCAAAGTTCCAACAGTTTAATGAAAAAGGCAACCCAAAGCAACATGTTGCCCATTTCATCGAAACTTGCAATAACGCTGGCGCCTACGGTGATTTAATGGTGAAAAAATTCGTCTATTCCCTCAAAGGTGCCACGTTCGATTGGTACATAGATCTTACAGCCGGGACTGTTGATAGTTGGGACCAATTTGAACGAGAGTTGCTCACTCGTTTCTACAGCACTCGACGTATGGTAAGTCTTCCTAAACTTGTAGGGGCAAAAGAAAGAAAAGATGAATCCATCATTGATTATATCGAGCGTTGGAGGAGTCTTGTTCTCAACTGCAATGAGCGCATTAGTGAAGGTTTTTTGATTGATATGTGTGTCCAAGAGATGCATTGGAGATTACTCTACAACCTCTAGGGAAATATGCCATACTTTCGAAGAACTTACAACACGAGCCCATGACTTGGAGATCCAAATTGCCAGACATGGAAATCACTTGATAAGTGATCCTCATTAAAATAAAAATGTAAAACCTTTCAAAGCTGAGGAAGTTTTGGCAATTGCCACTTCACCAATGAAGATTTCTAATAAAAGATCAAATACAGATTTCAATGCTAAGTTTACTCAATATCAGGTCCAACAGAAGACAAGACCGAGTTTGAAAGAACTTGAAGGGAAGAACTATCCCTTCTCTGATGCTGAAGTTTCTGATATCCTTGACAAGTTGCTTGAATTAAAGCTTATTGAGTTCCCAACACCTAAACGACCAGAAGAAATAGGAATGGTTGATAATCCAAAATATCGCTAATATCATCGGATTGTTAGCCATCCCCTTGAAAATTTCTTTATCTTGAAGGAAGAGATTCTTCATCTACTGAATGAGAAGAAAATCAAACTCGAATCCAGTGAAGATACAGTAACTGCAAATATGACAATTGTCACTTTTGGGTCATTTAATCCTATACCAATTTCAAATAAAGGAGTACAATTGTCGTCTCCTATACATCTTAAAGAACCATCACAATTATTGAATTCTTCCACCTCCACCGAAGAAACATCATTAATTGAAGGAAATGAACTCACCATTTCCCTTCCTGATGGAGCTGTGTAGGTGCAATTCATCATTGATGATGAGGTGACAACAGTTTATGCATACCTAGGTATGCCGAGGCATGAAAATCCCAATATTTCAACGTTTTATGAGCTAATGATAGATGATCTAGATGTTTAGGCATCATCGTCTGAATCGGAAGATGAGACCGGAGATGGTTGGTCAACTTTCATCAGCAAAAAGGATAAATACCAAATTTCAAGTGTCAATATAAAGTCATCTAATCTACCAGGCGACATAGAACTCATGATGGGGGCACCAATCTTGGAACTCAAACTAAGTAGGTGGCCTTCTTTGGATGATTCTACAGTTATTAAAAAAGATTCGGGGAAATGGACTAAGGTGAAGCCTTTTAGATGCCATAAAATACAACATTTGTCTCATTTATCTAATAAGCCAATACATCGCAAAAGAAAGAGGGAATCTCATTCTCGCCGAAATCAAAGACACAGGACAAAAATAAGAGTTCCTTCTCAGTCAACAACCATTGAAGATAAAGACTATAAATTATCTTCTCGCACACCTATAACTTTGTTGGAGTACTTTTTCAACCAATTCTTTGCAAGGGAACCAATCACATCTTATGTGATTAGTGCTCACAAAGTCAAATGCATGACAAGTACTCCATCAAATAAATGTTTGAGTACCAAAAGTGCACAAAAAGAAGTACTAGAAGACGAAAATAAGATCACAAAGTTGAAGGACATGCCATCAAATTTGAGTATGTCTAAGGCACTTGAATTGTCTGAAGAAACTCGTCAGGCACTAGTACAAGCTTCAGTCGACCCGAAAAGATTCAAAGGAAATATTCTAACTGATGTTGATCAGGTTAGTCAAGTTGATTGCATGGCAACAATCTACTTCAGCGATAAAGATTTACAGCTAGGGTCTCGCCCACACAATAGACACCTTTACGTCAGCGGATATATTCGAGATTATAAAGTTTCTCGTATATTGATTGACTGTGGATTATCCATCAAGATCATATCAATTCGCACCATGAAGCAACTTAGAATCTCCATGGATGAGTTGTCCAAGAGTAAGCTAGCGATTTAAGGCTTCAATCAATGGGGGCACCGTGCCATGGGTATGATTCATCTCAAAATCAAAATCGAAGAATTGGTGTCTTATGCCCGCTTCCATGTCATTGACTCCAAAACATCTTATAATCTACTGTTGGAACGACCTTGACTTTATGAGATATGAGTTGTGTCATCAACATTGCACCAATGCTTCAAAAAATTTTATTATGGGGAAGTGAGGCAAGTCATTGCTGAGATCAAGCCTTTCTCAATGAAAGAATCTCACTTTGCAGATGTCAAACTCTACTCTGAGACAAAACTCATCTCAGAAGCCCTTCTTATCATCATGATAAATATTAGACTGTCAAGAGAAAGACAAGAACAACTCTCAAAAAAAGACGTCCAGCTTTTGAAGGAAGATCTAACATTGTCTGTAACTCAGTTGTAAAAGATTCAGTAGTGGAGAAAATAAGAGATTGTAAAGATGGCTGGTTTGATCCTCTCATTAAAAAATTCTTCAAAAATGCAAGATATGCTAAAGGTGAACAACGCCAGCTTGAAATTTTTGATTCAATTCTGCCAACGAAGCCAGTTGATGAATCAACAGTCATGCAAGGAATGATAAATGAGAAGTCTTCTACACAACACAAACTTGATTTAAGATATTCTCCTTCTCCAATTCCAATCAAGCTAAAAAAGGCCTCATCAAACCCCATTATGATTCAAATTTGTGAGTGTAGAGATGAAGAGGTTACACAACCTCATGATTCCATTTTTTATCGACTTGGCAAACAAAATGGTCGAGGAATAGTGCTTGATCGACTGAGTAGAGAAGCTCCTTCTTCAAATGCTCCACAAAAGGCTTCTATATTTACACAACTCAGAGAACTGGTTTTTCAAAGTGAACCAAGTTCTCTCAAGAAAGTCAAGAAACAAATGAGGTGACGTAGACATCATGCTTCAAAGTTTGCAAAAATAATTGAGGATGTTGATCCAAATTTCCTTTGCCAATCAGCAACAACCCTCGAGAAATAATGAAAAGCAAAAAAAGGTGCATAATGCAGACATCAAGGAAAAACGCATTTTTGTGAACTATGTCAACGTTGATCAAATAACGGAAGAATCACAATCAAAAAAATCATCTTCAACAATTGAATTCAAACCAGTTTCATCTACACTTCAAGAGAGGGGCAAACTTCCACATACAAGATAGCTGACAAAGATGGTTTTAAGAAAATCAAACTGATCAATGAGAAGTTTCTAAAACACTTCTACAATTGAAAGAAAACATCGATCCTTTACGCACGAGCCTAAACTGCATGTTACTCCAGGCCTACATGAGTTAAAACTATGCACAACTTAACCTACAAAAAAAAAACTTGTTACTCCTGGCCCGCATGAGCTAAAATTGTGTACTACTTGACCAAAAATAAAGGTTCATGCACTCTTTTACGCACGAGTCTAAACTGTATGTTACTCCTGGGCCGCATGAGTTAAAACTGTGTACGGCTTAATCAAAAAAAAAAAAAACACTTATTTTTACTCTTGGCCCGCATGAGTTAAAACTATTTACATCTTAACATAACTAAAAAAAAAAAAATCTATTTTTCCTCTTTGGTCTCATGAAGCAAAATTATGATAGGTTCAGGCAAAAGAAAAAAAAAAGAAGAACTTCGAGTTATCGGTGGGGCTGAAGAAGAACTTCGAGTTGTCGATGGAGCTTTATCAAACATCAAATTCCCTGAATTGCTAGTTGACAAATGTCTTGCATTTGATGATAGCTAGGTGAAAGAGTACATCACTCCGTCAACGGAGCACCAACGGACTACCATATTGATTCTTTAATTTTCAACGTCTTGGGAGTTGTAAAATTCTCTCAAACTACTGTAGGGATTAATCACAAGAGACTGATCACAGGCCCAAAACTTCTGTTTATCTAATTCTACAATTCACCTATTTAGAGAAGTCACTTTAAGGCTGACACTAAAGTCACCTAAGGCTGACGCAGAAGTCGCTTAAGGGTATAGCAGAAGTCACCTAAGGCTGACACAGAAGTCACCTAAGGCTGACACAAAAGTCACTTTAAGGCTGGCACAGAAGTCACATAAGGTTGCCACAAAAGTCACATAAGGCTGCCACAAAAGTCACTTTAAGGCTGACACGAAAGTCACTTTAAGATTGACACAGAAGTTACCTAAAGATGACACGAAAGTCACTTTAAGGCTGACAAGGAAGTCACCTAAGACTGACATAGAAGTCACTTAAGGCTGCCACATAAGTTACTTAAGGCTGATACGGAAGTCACCTAAGGTTGGCGCAGAAGTTACTTAAGACTGATACAGAAGTCACCTAACGCTGTCATAGAAGTCACTTTAAGGCTGACATGAAAGTTACTTTAAAGATGACGCATAAGTCACTTAAGGTTGACAGGAAAGTCACCTAAGGCTGACACAGAAGTCACCTAAGGCTATCGCAGAAGTCACCTAAGGTTGTCATAGAAGTCACCTAAGGCCAACGCAGAAATCACCTAAGGCTGACGTAGAAGTCACTTAAGGCTGACACAGAAGTCACCTAAGGCTGTCATAGAAGTCACTTTAAGGTTGACACGAAAGTCACTTTAAAGCTGACGCAGAAGTCACTTAAGGCTGACGTAAAAGTCACCTAAGGCTACCACATAAGTCACTTTAAGGTTTACCCGGAAGTTACTTTAAGGCTGACGCAGATGTCACTTAAGGCTGACACAGAAGTTACTTAAGGCTGACACGAAAGTCACCTAAGGTTGACACGGAAGTCACCTAAGGCTGTTGTAGAAGTCACCTAAGACTGTCGCAGAAGTCACCTAAGGCTGCCACAGAAGTCACCTAAGGCTGCCACAGAAGTTACCAACTCTTGACATAGAAGTCACCCACTAAAGTCACCCAAAGTTAACACAAAAGTCAACAACTCTTGACATAGAACCCACATTTGACACAAAAGTCAATAACTCTTGACACAAGAGTCACCAACTCTTGACACGGGAGTCACCAACTCTTGGAATAACAGTCACTTAAAATTGATATAGAAGTTACCCAAACGTGACACAAAAGTCACCCAACGTTGGCACAGAAGCCACCCAAAGTTGGCATAGAAGTCACCAACTCTTGAAAATAGAAGTCACATTTGACACAAAAGTAGCTCAAAGTTGACATAGAAGCTACCCAAAGTTGACACAGAATCCACCCAAAGTTGACACAGAAGCCACCAATTCGTGCAAAAGTAGCAACTCAACCTCACCTCACCTCACCTCACCACATTGAAGCTGGTCTTTTAAACTATTGGACTATTGGTCTTGTTATCTACTATTGTCAGATGTTATAATTGATTTCAAGTTGTTGCAAGGACTGGTCACAAGCTTAAGAACTGTCGCTTCTTCAATTCTACAGTCCATCCCATCAAAGAAGAGATATCAACTGGCTGTAGAGATATGAAGTTTTATGGTACTTTGAAACTCCTACAAGGATTGATCATGGACTTGAAAACTGTTGGGTCCTTTGATTCTTCAATCCGCCACGTCACGAGGTCTACTTACTGCAAGAAAGAAATTTGGTGGTGTAGGCTACTTTCAATCTGCCTCAAGAATTGATCATGAGCTCGAAAACTGTTGGGTCCTTTGATTCTTCAATCTGCCACGTCACGAGTTCCACTTACTGCAAGAAAGAAATCTGGTGGTGTAGGCTACTTTCAATCTGCCGCAAGGAATGATCATGGGCTCGAAAACTGCTGAGTACTTTGATTCTTCAATTCACCATGTCACAAGGTTCACTTACTAAAAAAAAAAAAAAAGAAGAATCTGGTGGTGTAAATTACTTTCAAACTACCGCAAGAATTGATCATGAGCTCTAAAATCGCTGGGTCATTTGATTCTTTAATTCACCACGTCACGAGGTCCACTTGCTGCAAGAAAGAAATTTGGTTGTGTAGGCTACTTTCAAGCTACGACAAGGATTGTTCATGGGATTTATAATTGTTGGGTCCGTCAATTCTTCAATTCACACCATCGTGAGGAGATTTTCACTGACTTCAATATTATGACGTTCGGTGCTTTAAGTTGTTTTCAAAACTGCTACATAAACCAACTTCTTTGAAATTTACAATCTCGAGGTATATTTGGTTTTTGAAATCTACAATCCACCTTTTTGAGGTAAGTTTTGTCTTTGAAATCTGCAATACACACTTCTCGGGGTACACTTGATCATTCCTTGGTCTCAAATCTTCAAAGTCCATCTAAAAAAAAACTAATAAGAAAACATAAGAAATATATGAAAATTTAAAAGTTAAAATAACAAAAGAAATAATATATCAAATCAAAACAAAACAAAAATAAAAATAAAATTATAGATTGTTGTAACAAATTTACCTGCAATCAAACTCATGAGAAAAAGTCACTAAATTGAATTCTTGAAAAAAAAATTGAAATCAAATTTTCAAGAAAACCTCCTAAAATAAAATTATTAGGAAGAGTTAATCTAAGGCTGAGTTACAGGAAAAGTTCCTAGATTAAACTTTTGGGGCACTTGAGATTTTGATCCAAATTATGGCCAAGAATAAATAAAACAACAGTTGGTAACAGTAGACAATTAACAAAAAAAAAAAGTGGGGGACAAACATAAAAATCATACCTTTGATTAAATTAAATTAATTGGCGAAAGTCATTCCGAACAAAATCTGCTTAATAGTAGAACAAAATAAAATATGTTCTTAAAAAAAAATTGAAAGACCAAGAAAATTGAAAATAAATTAAAATTGAAAGACCAAGAACACACGCACCACAAAAGAAAATTAAATAATGGAATAGAATAACAGAAAAGAAAGAAAAAAAAATACCTGGAGGGTGTTTCTAGTCAAAATAAGGCTTTCGAACCATTAATGACCCCAAAAAAATATAATAATAAAAATAACAAAAAAAAAATAGTCATACTAGATAGACTTGAAGTCCTTCACGTCACCACCAAACTTCTCTAGTGTTTTCAAGAGTATTGTAAATCTCAATATATAAGCATTCTACCTCATTTGTAGGTAAGTTAAAGAGGAACTTGTTCCTTTAATTATTGATGAACTAAAAGTCTATATTCTAGGCCTATTTGTTTGAATAATACAATGCCTTAGGTGGTCTTCAATAACTGAAAGTTGAACACTAAAAACTGAATGTTGAATTTTAAGTGCTGAATGCTGAATTTTTTAATTCACAGACTGTTTGGTATCAACTGAAATTTAAGTATTGAATTTAATCAAACTGTTTGATAAATATAAAAAATTGAAGTCTGAATATTATTATTATTCTAATTTAGCCCTTCTCTTTAACCATCTCTATACAACTGTCTTATTTCTATCACCATCATCACAATGGTGGTGGTAATGGTGACGACGACGGTGGCGGTGGCGGTGGCGGTGGCACAATGATAGTGGCGGTGGCAATGGCATTGGTAGTGGTGGTGACGGTGGCACACAGTGGTGGTGGTGATAGTGGCGGCGACAATGATGGTGGTGGTAGCGGTGGCACAATGGTGGTGGTGGCGATGACATAATGGTAGTGGTGGTGACGGCGACACAATGGTGGTGGCGGTGGTGGTGATAATTGTGGTGGTGACGATGACACAATGGTAGTGGTGACAGAAACGATGGTGGTGGTGACGGTGGTAGTGGTGGCGGTGGTGGCGGTGGTGGTGATGGTACAATGGTGGTGGTGGCGATGACACAATGGTGGTGATGATATATTTGTCCATTCTGTGAAATTGATAAAATCCTAACTTTTAGTATTAAGTGATAAGTAGGTGACTTGTTATTTAAAATTTTAGCCTATTTTTAAGAAGTGTTTAAAATATTAAGTAATATGAGTTTTAGGTTATCAAACGGGTTTAATTTATTAAGTGCTTAAAGTATTCAGTTTTAAGCCTTTAAGTGGTGTTATCAAACAGCCCCTTAATATGTTGACTCTAAGATGGATTAGAATTCCATATTATCAAAAAGAATAAGAAACAATAGACAAATTAAATTTTTTTTTCTTTGTTTATTATACAAACAATATAAAATATAATGAGATATCTACCACACCAAACACCTTGGCCTGATGGATTTTATGCCCAAGTCTTCCTCTTAATTGAACTTGGTTGGAATTCCTAATAAACATTAATTGGGATCAAAGTCTATCTGGACTAAAATTCTATTATAAGAAATAATAAATAAATTGAATTTTTATGTCTTACTTCGAGTTCAACATGAGCTATAATTCCTTGTTGATCATGGAACAACAATTTAAAAATATATATATATAAATAGATTTAATTTAAATTAAAGTCTTTTTAAACAAAATACAAATCAAAACCTATTTACATATTTAGAAAATATTAAATATGAAAATAAGTCTCGAGGGGGCATTTGTAGACATTAAAACAATTAACAAACAAATGTCTATAATTGAACTCAAATCAATTAGATAAATTATACTGGGTTGAACCTAAATTCCATAACCTAAATAATACAAGCCCAAATTTAATTAACAAAGTTTGTCAAATTAAATTAAATTGGACCTAAATTTCATAGCCTAAATAATATAAGTCCAAATATAATTAACTATGCTTGTTAAATTAAATTAAAATGGACTTAAATTCTATAGGCCAAATTAAATAAACTTTTAAAAGGTAAAGTGTGTTGGACTTAAATTCCATAAATTAACTAAGGCCCAGAAATTTATGGGTAGCCCGCTACATAATGCACATATAAGGGTAATTAGGTAAAAGTACTTTTATATGGATAACTACTAGTCTTATATGGATAACTACTTCTACCACTATAAATAGAGGTCTTGGGTAGGCCAAAGAAAAAGGGAAGAAGCCAAAGAGGAGGGAAGATCAAGAGAGCCCTGCTCGAGTCCATCTTAGGAGAAGAAAGGAAGATCAGCAACGAACCTTTGCCGGAGTCTACCCCCAACTAAGGTCTTACAAATCCATCTTTAAGGAGAAGAAACACCTCAAAGGTCCTTCTTCAAGAGATTCAAATCATCTTCAAGCCATTCAACACAACTGTGAGAAGATTCGACAAAGTCAAGTCAAAGATTAAAGAACAAGATTCACGTCAATTTGACCATCGTCCCCAACAAATCCACCAAATCAAAGTTCGAAGAACGAGAATCACGTCAATTTGACCCTCGCCTTCAACAAATCTACCAAAGCATCACAAAATCGAAGATTAAGGAACACGTTGATCAAACCCTTATCTTCATCAAATTTGTCAAAGCCACCACCAAATCAAAGATCAAGAAACACACCGGTTTGGCCCTCCTCATCATCAAATCTACCGGGAATCAGAGGAAAGTGCACGTGAGAAGCACGCCGAAGAGAGTCAACACCACTTCATTAAATTAAGTCAAATCTTAAACAATTGTAATTTTGACATTACTTTTGTGTTAATTTACACATGAAATTTTTCGTTACAGATGCATACTATTTAAATTGTGTATGAATCAGTGAATGTAATTTCACAATTTTTTGTCAATGATTAAAATGTTGATGAAGGTGTTACACTGTCATATATCAATATAATGTCACATTACAAATGATAATGACCCCAACTTCAAAACAGATGTTGATTTTATTTAGATCTTGCGTCGTTTATGGATGATTTAGACGTACAAAATTCAAAAAATAAAAAAATCTTTCAAATTAGGAAACTACGTATCAATAAAAGCAAATCCCCATGTAAAAAGCAACTGCCAAAAATACAACCACCATAAAAATGGGAAAGAGAATTATAGTAAAGAGAATAATAAAAAAAATTGTCATTGTGTATCTCTCTACAACACATTTCAACCTAGTGATACTTATCTACAACACATTTTTTTCAAGGTCTTTTTTCATAAAAAAAGTCCACAAATAACCTACTCACAATTTTCTGTAGAATATATTACTAAGTTAATGTTCTTACTTTTTGAGATGCAAAGTTATTCATTAGGCTTTCACATAGGAGCCTAAAACAGTAACAACAAGATGCATAATAGCTTACAAAGGAGCCACCTTTCAAATGCATGAAAAAAGTGAAAATTATTACATCTCATATTTACTTTGGAAAAAGACCATTTTTGATCAAGTTGGACCATCCTTCAACATTTAACCTTAAACACATACAACGGTGAAAAAGCACTACCACGGATATCATATGATATATTGGGGCCACTTTCAAATAGGATACTAAGCAATCGCTAATTGGTTTAGTAATTGAGGAAGAAGTTGGTTGGAATTCGCAACCACTTGTCGACCACAGTGAGCCTTTATCACTGGATCTCTCTCTCATCTCATTTTTTATAATCTTTCTATTTATTTAGGGGAAGATAGACCACAAGTCTACCATAAATAAATTTTGGATTAATAGGACCAAACAAAGGGGTTTTTCGTCTAAAATGACAACTCTACCCCCGAAATATAAATTTTCCCTTGATGAGAAGTAACTCTTTAAGAAAACATAGGCGTTCAAAATAAATTTACAACCACATCAAGATTTTAGCGCATTTTCACAAACAAATTACCAAAAAAAAAAAAAAATTAGAAAAAATCTATATCAGCAAACCAAATCTACGGGACGAATCTATTATCATGATTTTCCTTATCTAAATGTAGGAATGCTAGAAACAAAATGTTGGTTTTTTAGAGTTTCAATAGACAGGATCACAGGCTAGCTTTTTTGAAAGGATTTGTCGCAAAAATATTGGGTGTAACGATTACACCATGTTAGTAGTGCCACGTAGTGTAACCGTCTATTAATAAGTGAACAAGTCTATAAGTGAGTCCCAAAAAAGTTCATAACCACCCAACAATTTAATACATAACCATCTCCATGTAAGGAAGTAGACCCCATTTTATCTATTTTATAATTTTTCTATCGGATGGTTATACCACATGATACTACTGATGTGGTGTAATCGTTACACCAAATATTTACTCAAATATGCTATAGCAACTGTTAGATCATGTTTATCGATAACAATGATTTCTTGGCTACAAAGTATAGAGCTGATAGTTAAGTCGACTTTGTCGAGCTCGTTTTTTTCTAAATGAGTTTAAAAAATTATTCAAGTTCGGCAAATTTGTTTAGAAAAATGAGCCGAGCATGAACCGAGTCCAAAACGAGCCAAATCCGAGCTAAGCCCGAGTAACTCGGTTCGTTTATCAGCCCTAACCAAGTACCAAATATAAGGACATTAGTTAGGATCCAGATCCTCTCCAATAATACACTTTTCCTTTAAATCCCTTATTGGCACATCATCCACTACTAGTGAGTGAGGGCTTTACTCATACAACAAAGAATTATATGAGTTTTATTAATAAGAGTCAGATATTCTCTAATATATTTTTTCTTCAATTCCCTTCTTGATACATCATCTATCATGCATTCAAGTAGGACTCATTATATATAAGTAGGTCCTTCACACTTACATTTTAACTATAATAAATCTTTTAATCACACTTACATTGAAAAGTCTGTTAATCACGTTTACCTTTTGATGATATACCATAATCAATAGATCGATCTATTTATCGCAACTCAACCTTGAACAGAATGGCTTTAGGAATTGAGGAAGAGATGACTAGTAAGAAGCGAAAGATCATCCCCAGCACGTGGGAGGATCAGCCCCATCGACTGCAACTCAGACATAAACAATGCTCGAGCTAACCTCTTAACCTCTAAACAAGCCCCTCTAGTGGAAGGAGTTGTACATATCATCAAGGGTCGACCCAACAACTCATCCAATGATTTTAGGGGTTCAACCCTCTTGAGTGGCATCACCTTGTTTCTAGAAGGTCACATCACGTCACGTCACCTAGAGAATGTAGCTTCTAACATCCCAATATTCTCTCAACAAAATCCTAACAAACTTGGAGACCATGCAATGATGGCATAGAGACCACCCCACCCACGAGTATAAAACACTAAGACCTTCTTCAAGCAAAGGCATTGAATACTCTTGTAATACATCTTCCCCAATTAATAGACAATCGCCCCAAGGAGCAATGGACTTCATTAGAGTAGATTAGCTAAGTTTTTCAGTTGGTAAACCACTACAATCTGTGTGTTCATTCCATTACTCAGTGCTCACTTTCACGCTTATATTGTTGCATATAAGCTTTGAGCTCTTCAGCTTAAGCACAATCGTCTCACGCTTTGAGTTCACACATCATCACCTTTTAACCAGAATAATATCAATCAATTGACTTTTAATCAATCACTGAGATTTTAATTACAAAAAATAAAAAGAAAAATAATACACACTTAACTGAAAATAGCGAAAGCACATTTGCCCATGTATTGCGCAAGAACTGTAACACCCCAATCCATTTCCATAATATCCAGAGCGCTAATAGTCTCCATAATTACTGAATATATAGTCTCCAAATAATGAGCAAAATCTAATACCAATTCCATAAACATAACAAGTGTTTGCTATTAAGCTCAACTGATAAACTTACTATACACGACTATTGATTAGCACTTAAAATTAGCATATTACTATGCCGTTTTAAGACTAATTGTACTTTGATGGAGTTTAAGTGATGTCATTTCAGGCCCTAAACTGAACAAGGACCCAAGAACAACAAGTACCACACTTGGATGCAACACCAGCACATTAGAGCCCAAAATTGGAGAAGCTTGGAGCACAGCCAGAACGTTCGAACGTCCACATTACACTGTAGCAGACTCAACTGCTAAGAGAAGGCGTGTTGCAGTTAGGAAAGAAGACTGAAGCTCTGAAGCACTTAAGTGTCACGTTCGAACGCCAACTCACGTTCGAACGTGCACTTGAGTTGATTGAAGACCAGACTACTGCATAGAGTTGGAACTGAACTTCACAGAAGACCAACAGACCACTCGAGTGAAAGGGTCAGAACGGCAGTCAACGTTCGAACGCCCTTAGTGCAAAAACAGAAACAACGTTCGAACGCCAACTCACGTTCGAACGTTCTCCACAGACTGGCAACAGAGTGGTTGGCTTTTCACTTGGACTTGGGCGGCAAACACTATTCCTTCACCTCCTCTTGTCTCCTCCTATTGCCTATAAATACTCCCCTTGTTGGAGAGCTAAGGGAGCCAAGTAGGAAAGTTGATGGAGGCTTAGACTCCCACTCACATTGTAGATTTAGCTTATTTTCCTTGTATGAAGTCTTTATCTTAGAGATTAGTTTGACTTTAGTCCAACATCTCTTGCTTGTTATAAAAGTAGTTTTATGCTTATGCTTATGCTTATGCTTTCATTTTACATGCATAGAAGAGAGATAGTTCATCTTTTGGTTGAGGAAGCAACCCTCCAATTCTTGGTTGAGGAAGCCACCCTCAAAATGTGACTAGCTTTCTTCTACTTTTATTGTTCATGCATTTCACTTCCATTGCTTGAGCTTCTTTCTTTCTTAGAAGAGTGAAACTCTTCTACTTTTCTAGAGCTTTACCAAAGTCGTGAAGGGTGGAACGTGATTCACCAATTCTTTGTTAAAGATTGGCTCCGTGTTTGTTGTTACTTTATCTTTTAAGTTCTCTACTTGGAGGGATGAGCATCACTTACTTTTCTAGCTTTACCCAAGCCATGAAGAGTGAGTAGTTTCATTCACTCTTTAGTAAGAGGAGAAGGGCATGTATAAGTTATCCGGGAATCATATTTGTGCATTGTTTTTATGCTTAACGTTTATTTCTTCTTGTTATTGGATGATTGATTGCATCTAGCAAAGCTAAGGTACTTTGTATAACTGTGGGCTCTTTCTATGACACGGATGACTCTTGCATAGAAAGACTCATCAGTTCAAGGCAAGTACCCCGGCTAGATCCTCATGACTACCCTTCAATCCTCCCCCTTATTGTACTTCATTTAAAGAATGGAATATTAATATCATGATTGGATGTCTTGTAGAAACACTTGCTTGTTTGTAGACGGGTTAAGTCTTGGCACAGGTAATTCTTGTAAACTTCTAGAAAGACATCGGAATCATGTTCTTAATTCTCACAATCCATCTTTATCTTCCGATTAACTTGCTGTTGAAACGGGAGTTAATTGAGTTATCAAGCACAATTATGACAAACCGGATAACTAACTACATGTCCAGATCCTTGCACTAAAGAGTGACTCTTTTTAATTAACACTTATCTCCTGTTTTGTTAAGAAAATCCTCTTGGAAAGAATCTTATATTCTGTCCAGGAAAACTCATATCTCACAGCAAATCTCAAGGGTTACAATTAATAGGTCTCTACCACTGCTTACCTCAGAAATATCAACAAAAGTTCCCTATGGATTCGACTCCGGACTCAAACCGGATTATTACTACAGCTTGACCGCCTGCACTTGGGTGTACACATTTCGGATCAAGAACAGCTATGATACAACTCAATCGTAGACTAATTATATATCACACATGTACATCAAGCTCATTAAATTTTACATGCCTCAACTACATCATTCAACACATAGAATGAAAATCCTAAAAACGGGCAGTTCAAACTTTCACAAACTTACCCATCACCTACTAATCTGAAAAAGCAAAAATAATGTAGGATGAACATCAATAGCTCAGTAGAGTAACTCAATGTCAGGCAAACGAGTTTGAAAATACATAGTTTAACATGATTGGGCAAAAGAAAAATGAGCGTTTGATATGTATATAAGAGAAACAATGTCATTTTATGTAAAACAACAGCTTTTAAGCAAAATGATACAGTAAAAGAAAGCTAAAATTTAGGGGACTTTGACCCCATGGAAGATACGCTCCCAAGTTAATACGATCCAATTCGATACCCAAGTCCGAAGATCAATAGGGCCACCCAGGAATTTACGAATTCAATGAGAAACCCTCTACGACCTCAACTTGAAATGTAAATCCTCTACCACTCAAACTATGTGCATTTACATTTAGTTTAAAAGGATCCCGATGTTTCAATTAGTACAAATAATACAAGCAATACGATCATTTCAAACATTAGTGCGAAACTGCACTCAAAAAACCTAATCTAGGTCTGGATTCCAAAACAATATTCAAAAACCCAATCATAAATTTCAAAACATGCTAAACAATCATAAATAACATATGGAATAATTTAAAAACAAGTTCGGAAAGTATCACATGTTCCAGAATTAAGAAACCCTACCAAATACAGCGCTTTGATCTGAAACTGCCAAAAATGAAACGATATTATGTTCAATGAAATTTCCTAGAAATACTTAATTAACCTAATTAAGAGTGAATATAAATTTATTTGGTGAAAATCACCAAAAAAAAAATGGGTCAAATTGACCCTAGATGGCAAAACAAACATTTTACACCACATATTGATTTGGGTATCGGATTGACCTGAAATTTTTGTAGGGCCTCTACACGGACGTTACAAAATTTTTGGCACCAACCAGATGTCCATCGAAGACCAGATGAGCGCTCACGCGACGACGGTGTCCACTGGTATTGTAACGCCCCAAAATTCACCCTGGAAGACATTACTATCTACAAACCATCCAACCGCGAGAGCGACTAAAAATAACCATTAAGTAATAAACCATTCATCCATTTGACAAGTAAAAAATACTAAAGCCAATAAAACATTGTACTTCTCCAACTTACAATTCGAAACCAAAGAATATCTAGTAGCGGAATAATTAAACTAGCTAAAACATTGTTTCATAAAGATCTCTCTAACACTAAACCAAAAATAAAACAACTCTATTCCTCTAAGACAGGATCCTCATACTGACCCTCTTCATTCTCGAGGTCGACCTGCTCATTTAATTCGACATCCTCCTCTCTGGTAAAATCTGTAAATGTGTTGTAGGGGTGAGCAAAAGCCCGTAGAAAATCCCTCTCAAATCCCAGCAAAGTTTTAAAACAACATAAAGAAGGTCAATCTCTTTTGGAGAATATCATATATAAATTTTTGAGAATAAAACTATGACAGTTGTAATGATCTCAAGTGTACGGAATACAATAAATAAATGACAGGAATAAACTTACAATAAATTAAAGCAATCAATAAATAACTCAGTAGCATCATCTCATATTCTCATATATGTTGATTGTTTCTCAGGAATCTACACAACGATTCTACCTCGTTCACCCATCACAACCACACAATCTCAATCATTCCCCGCAGGGCCAAATCACAAACCACTTTAGGAAGGGCGTATATCGTATCCCACGACATTGACGAATCCTTCTCAGGAAAGGTATACCATCCCTCAGCCTCGAACCTACGTGAACAATAGTGGTTGTTCTCACAAACAACAATCAACTACAAGTGTTAGGCAATCATCTCACCCCTACTGGGATATACTAACCTCTAACACTCTATGACAACTCTCCATGGCAATTCAAGTCCATCACACCCAAACCATACAAGAGATGAAACCACAATTTTCTCAATAACCACAATCTTAATCAATCACAATTTTCATTAATAATTCAAGTATCACAATTGCATAATTCTCAATACACTACAGTAATAAAGGAATTAAAATATGCAAGAGATCATATCAAGAAAACCTTCACAATTTCGATATCAAAATTTTAGGGTATTGCCAAAAAATTATAATTTCTTGGAACAAGAACAAGTATTAGATGAAAACATGATTTAATCAAGAATAGGACTTTAGAATTCAAAAATCATTAGGTCTTTCACAATAAAACATGTGTTTAGGAAAACTAGGGTTTTGAAAATTTCAAGAACAATATTTCTTGGATACAAGACATGTATCTCGTTGATAACTATATGTTACTCGAAAAAGAATCAAGAACAAAAAATATGTTAATCAAAAGAAACCAAGAACGAAAGATAATTTAACATATAATAATCTATAAGATTTAAAACATACATAATTATACCCTAAGTCTCAATCAATCCGATGTTTGAAGATAGCCTTAACATGTTTGATCTATTCCAACGTGAGAATTCCCCTTCAATCTTGTGTTTCTCTTCTTTTCTCTTGCTCTCTAGGGATGCCTAGGGTTGAAACTGATGAAACATGACTAAAGAGACGTCCTTATGGTAGTTATAGAGTGAAAAAAGGAGAAAAACCCTAAAACTGAGCGGGACCATTTTTAGGGTAGAGTCCGAACGGTGCTTGGCCATCCAGACGGTGCAAATTCATTATTTTGGATGAAAAATAAGTTTTTTGGGTAGGGAGTACCATTTTGACGGTACTTGGGCCATTCGGACGGTGGCAACTTTCTGTCCCAACTTCAGGAGCAGTTTTCACCTATTTAGAAGTCGATTCAGGAAATTTTCGTGAAATACACTTTTGTAGCTCTTAAAGTCTAGTTTCTACTATCCAAAAATCAGCTCAACTGGAGTTCAGATTAAAAAAATTATGACTAAAATACTAAGGTAATGTCAAATTTCTTCCTACCCGAATTCTTTTTAAAATGCGCTTTAACTCCAAAATTATTTCTAACTTGTAATACACCCCATATTACTTCTCCCAAGGTTTCTCGACCTTTCGGATTCAATGGATGCATTATTTTGACCAAAAAACATTTCAAAACTTACCTAATCACCCTTCTCAAGTTTACACACCTTCAAAATTAAGTTTGACCCGAAAGTCAATTCGTCCAAAACAAAAACTTCATGATAAATCTTTTAACAACAATTCGAGATTTCTACAATCCTTTTATTTATCCTAGGAGAAATATTAATATGATATTATTCTTATTTAATTATAGTACGAGGTCTTACAGGTGTCCCTTGGTTGCCCTCCTTCCACTTCATCTTCTACGTCTAGCCAACCTCCACACCTCTTCTAACCACTTCACTTCTCTCATATTTTTCTCACTACTCAGTACACCATTTCCTCTAATTTTGGAGCCCATAAACTCACCTCACACCCCTCTGTCAAACCCCATAGGTAAAGTACTTCGAATCAAGCCCAAACCCAGTCAAAATGTAACTCAAAGTTTGTGAAAAACATGAACCTTCGACCATGACCAGACATGCAAATGATCTTTTGACCCCCTAAACAACTTTAAGTCCAATTTAAATGGTAAAAATGGGTTCCTTAGGTCCATTTTAGGCTAGAAGCATGCTCCTTACAAATCAAAACACAAGATTAGCTAGTTTTAATTTTCAAGAAACTCAAATCCTAACCTTGAACTTCTTCTTCTTCGAACCACCACCACCGACCACGACAACCCTTCAAACCACCACCAAACCTCATTTACAACATCCAGAAGCCATTCTCATACCCCAAATTAAGCTAAAACCAATCCAAAACTCAAACCCGTTTCAATATCCATTAAAAACCGAAAACTTCAAAATGAAAATTCATGCCCAAGCAGTAATTAAAACAACTTCTAAGCATAAAAAACAGAATCCTAGCACCCTAAAGGCTAAAAACGTACCCCTTATTGCTCAAATTCTAGTCTACAGAGTTTGAGTTCTTCAAGCTAAAATTTTCTCTCTCTAACTTCTCTCTTCTCTTTTTGTCAATTCTATCCTCCACAACCGGCTAGCAAAGATGCTTATCACCTCCTCCAACTTTTGGATGGAGAGCATATGATGAAAGACCTCCAAATGCACCAGGCAGCTGCTTAGAAGTGGATGCCATGTAATGACATTTTGGTAATTAACATCAAATCCAAAAATATTAATTTTAATATATTTTTTATTTTTTTATAATGACATACATATTAAAACATACCCTAGAAAATTATCCATTTAATTTTTAAAATTCAATTGGACGTCCAACTTCATCTTTGAATCCTACACTCACACCCCTAACTTTCCTAGTACGCACTAAACCTACCTCGCCCGAGTCAGCATTCCAGCATCCTCTCACTTCCCCAGTCAAGCTCCTAACCTTTTTTAACATTCCAATCATCATCAAGACCACCCACACACACTGACAACCAAATCTGTTCACATCCCGAATCTCTGATATCCGAACCCCTAACCCTCACACATTATTTCTGATCCGATTCTCGGTCACCGAACACCAGGTCATTACACAGGAACCATTGAGGGTCTCTTGGTTGTGTAACCATTACACCATGTCAGCAATGCTGATATGATGTAATCTTCTAATAAGAAAATAACAAAAAGGATAAAATATGACTCATTTCCTATCATGGAGGTGGTTATGTATTACATGGCTGGGTGGTTATGAATTTTAGTGCGACCCATTTGCTGACTTATTTACCTATTAGTGGACGATTATACCACATAACAATGCTGACGTGGTATAACGATTACCCCCAATATTTTTTCCTCTTGGTGGCGGCTAATAGGTTGCCTAAAAAAGACAAATCAACGTTATGCATATTGCTCCACAAGTTTTGAGATCTAATTTCAATGTATAGTATGATCCTGCGGGTAAGATTTCATTATAGAAAAATGTTTTAATACTGAAGTTTTCATATTTTGTTTAATTAATTAAGTTATACTAAATTCAAATCTTACTAACTAAAAAAAGCATGAAGGAAATCTTTTCTTAGCCATGTTTTCCCTAAAATCGATTGTCTATATATATGAATACATTAGAGCATCTACAATCCTTACCTTTTTTCCGACTTAAATTTAAAATAGGGTAAAAAAAGGTAAAAATCTTCTCCAGTCCTATACTCAAACCTATACCAAATTAAAGGAGACCCAATTCTAACCCAAATCAAGGGAAACTCAACACCTAGACCCCAAAAATCTAACGAAAAAAAAATTGTTCTTTTTGTTCTTTCCACGACGCTTCAACACTGTGTTCGCCGATGGACCTCTCTTCAGGTAAACACACACACACACACACACACACACTCTCTCTCTCTCTCTCTCTCTCTCTCTCTCTCTCTCTCTCTCTCTCTCTTCTTTTGTCACAAACGTAGTACATATAAGGATCTATATATACATCTACATAAAAATCTCTTCTTTTTTTTTTGTCACAAATGTAGTACATATAAGAATCTGTATATACATCTTTATACAAAACTATATATACATTTACATAGGAATTTATGAACTCCGTGTGATATACGAACTTTTTATTTTTGAATTTGATTTTGGTATTATGCAACACTACTCAATAAATCTCAAACCCACTCCTTAGATTTTTGTACTATAAGAAATTATCCATTAATGAATTGATTTTATTTTTTAAATTCAAGTGAATAGTTACATGAGTAATAATCGTAAGAGTAATTATTCTTTTTTGTTTTTGATGAATGAGTAATTATTCAACTTGTAGGAATTTAATTGGACGAAATAATATTTTACATTTAAATAAATTAAAATTATAAAAAATCAAAGAAGGAGGAGGAATGCTTTCTGAATCCTCTCCTCTTAACTTGTTTTTTTTTTTTTTTAAATAGAATGAATATATAGTAGATATGTATATCTATCTAATAAGACAACTAGTATTTTAAATTTTTTTTTATATATTTTTTTCGTCCATTTCTATCGCATCACTCATTTCTATCACAAGTTGAATTATTTAATTTTTAATTAATTCGAAGTTCAATACAATTTTATGTCAATTATTGTTCATAAACGATAGTGTACACATATTGATATTCTTTTAAGGTCATGTATTTTGAAAAAAATTCTGTCGATTTTTTTATAAAAAATAATGGGTACAAATTAATTTCAAATCATTTAATTAAAGAAATGGAAGGACATTTTTTTCTATTAGATATAGTGGATCGATTTTTTGGGCACTCGAATTTTATGTTACATTGTGCCTTCAAGTTTGGGTTATGAATAGTACATGTATATCAGGAATGATAGATAGATATGTTTAAATCAAGTAAACTAAATTAACATTTTAATCAATCATGTCTAATCAAATTGTAGGTGAATTGTCCAATTGATATCCTTATTTAGGATTCGAAAGGTGTATTTAGGAATGAATTTTTTCATATAAAAAAATAACTTTTTGTGAACAATAATTTATATAATAAGGGAGTAAGGCATTTGGATTCTATCCTCCACATATTTTTCTCACTCATTTCTATCACACGTTAAATTTTAGTTTGTGGCTCAATAAGATTCTTATTTCCAACATGATTTCTATAAGTCAGTGTACACATGTTGATATTATTTTGAAGTCATGTATTTAAAAAAAAATTTATCAATAAATTTTTATTAATTAATTTTAAATTATATAATTAAAAAAATAAGAAATTACTATTTAATATAATGTGAATAATTTTTTGGACGCTTTGAATTTTATGTTTCACCGTGTCTTGAAGCACGAGTTGTTACTAGTGTTATAAATCTTTCTACCTTATAAAACAATCAAATTACTATTGAAACACAATCTGCATCCTTCCCTCCCGCTTTCCTTTTTTTTTTTTTAACAAAATTTTAACATCACATCAACTATGGTTTTCTCCTCTCTCTAATTCTTCCATCAAAATGGGGCCTATTTATCTCTACTATTTGCCCAACCCTTTCCAAAAGTATCGTCCATAAATTCTATTATCTTCATTGAAATGCCCTGATCTTTTTTATCTTAGACTTGTGCCAGATTCATCCGAAGAAGTTCAACCCCAAAATTTGGGCAACGTTGTCTTTAAAAATACGACAACAAAAAAAAAAAAAATTCAACTTGTACACAAATTCATAAGCATACCCTAAAATGCTACTAAACTAGTCACATGCACAAAAAAAAAACACATGCAAAACACAAACAACTGATAGGTATCTTATTCAAACATGACAACGCACACACACAGACCCATTAACACAGATTTAGAAACCCTAATTAACACCCAACGCAATTGAGTAGTAGATTGTTCTGGTATGTGTGCGTGTATATGTGGGTCTGGTGTGTGTATGTGTTGTGCGTTTGTGTGTGTGCGTTTGTATATTTCTTGGTTTTGCTAATCTTGAAATCCAATTCCAGTAGTCAATTTATTTTATTTGCCTAAAATAAGGTTCCTTGGTGCTACTTTTGAAGGAAACTACATTCCTTGATGCTTTTTTCAAATTTTCAAAGAACTGGTCTCAATTGAGCAGTAGATGTTCAGGTTTGATTTTCTTTTTAACATGCAGGTTTGAATTGAAACTGAAGTGATTTTTGAATAGCAAATTTAATTTGCTTCCAAGTTGAGGATTGTGTAGGCCAGACTCTTTTGCAATAGTCTCCATAGTTGGCTGTAAAGGAATGTGTTTCATCTCAGGTTATTGAACATACTCATGGTCTTCCCAGTTTCTTCACCAATACTTTTTGATTCAGCTGGAACCTGTTGGATTTTTACTGTCATAGAGGCCAGTGCCGGCCCAACCTTTAGGCCAGTTAGGCCATTGCCTAGGCCCCTAAATTGGAAGAAATATTTGGGGCCCCTAAATAAAATAAACAATGATATATAATTAAAATTTTAGAATATAATTTAAATACTTAATATATTTTAATCATTGAATTAATAGTGAGTGCTAACTTTCAATAAAATTCACTATTTATTTAATGTATTTGGTCCTCAAATTAAGTGCAACTAGCATTATTGTAAAATTTTTAGAACCTCTTTCAAAAAAATTTAGGGCCCTAAAGTTCAACTTATTTTTTTATCTCACCCGATATTTATATTATATATATTCTCACTTTGCAGTCTTATTATTAAAATCAATTGTCTATCGTATAATAGGTACGAACAATAATTTTACATTTGTATAAATTAAATTTAAGGTCATTTTGTAATAGCTTTATTTACAATGCGCAAGATGACTATAAATAGAGTAAGTAGAAATAATGCACTAGCTATCTTGTTTATTTAAAAATAGCTCTTTTTCTTTATGATATCTAAGAAGTAGGGGTAACATGTGCCTTCAAACATGGTGCAGCATAAGTGAGAAGTGATAGATTTAGGGGAAAAAATTCAATTTGAATGGATTTGAGAGAGATGTTGGTGGCCATTGAATAAGTCTATTTGAGACCGTCAGATGGGCTTTTTGAAGCCTGTCTTTTTTAGAAGTCTCATTTATTTTAGGACTACTCAACTTGTATAAATTCCTATTTTTATATACATTTAGAAAAACAAATTATTTTACTAGTTAAACTAATTTTCAATTATGTTTCTCTTTTATCTTAAACAAATAGTATGTATCATTGTATTTGATCTCCGTATATGACTTCGATTAATATAATTTTTATTTGTAAAATTTAAATTTAAAATTTAATTAGTATGTTATATCTCAAAAGGCAAAACAAATAATTTACAATAAGTATTTAATACTACTATTATTACTGAATAAATATTTATAGAGCTTCATATAACATTTTCACATGGGGGCCCAAATTATGTTGGGCCGCCCCTGAATAGAGGCCACCAGTTTGCTTGGTGTAGTATGTTGAACAATGGGATGTACCGACATGTTTAATGACTTATGTAATTTTATTATCTTGCTTTGGGTGTTATTTGATGAGTGTTTTTGTAGCAGGGAAATAGTATAAAACTAATAATTGAGTCATAACTTGAAGTGGTTATGAAACATGTTTTTTATTTTTATTTTTCATAATTTGGTAAATAAAATAACTATCAAATTAGTATTGTGATATAAAACTTTGTGGAAGCTTTTAATTTTTTTGGTGCTTTTTTTTATTTTTCCTATATTTTTGTTTACACTTTTTTTTGTTTTAAGATGACAAGAAAAGGAAGCAACGAGTGACTATGTGGGCTTTTGCAGGCTAGCTTAGAAGAGAAACTTGAAAAACTACAAAAAAGAGAGGATGTACACAATCAAAAAGAGGTAATGAAACATAATTTAATGGGAGGAAGTTTGATGTTGCACTATAGGACTTTGTGATGGGCTTTCAAAAAGAGGTGATATTAGAAGAATGATTGGGCTATATGGAAGCTAAACGATTTTAGAACTCGGAGAGCTATTTATCTTTGACATTAGTTTATTAATGTCTATGTTGGTTTCACGCAAGTTTGCATATGATTATTGTTTACATGCATATTCCCTTATACAAAAGTACCTATACATGCCCAGCTCACAACATGATATGGTTCGAGTGAGTAGTTTCTGTTTTTCAAATTTAATATAAGGTTATGTTGCTTCAAATTATTTTCCTTAATTTAATGTTAGTCCACTAGCAATCTATAATATAAAACAGGACGGCTTCAACAAACTAATCTTATGGTTTCAAATTCATTGATCTAATAGTCAAGAAATTATCATTTTTTTCCTTAATATTCTCCTCCCAACCGGTCAACAATTACGGCTGATCTTGGAACACATTTTACGGTCTTAAATTCATCCAACGGTCAAAAAATTAACATTTTTTTTCCTTAATATTTTTTCTCCCAACCGGTCAACCATTACAGCTGATCTTGGAACACGGGATTTTCTCTGACATAATAATTAAATTGGTCAAATTTGTTATTAATATCTTCTGTGTAGTGTAACATTTTGAATTTGTATAAAACACGATGATAACATTTTAAATTTGTATAAGATACGATGAATTTGCACCGTGCCTTCAGGCACGGGTTACCCCTAGTAACATAATAAGATGTTGTTAAGTAAGCGACATACCAAAATGATATTGGCGGATCTCCACATAACCTTTATGTACATGTCATTGCCGATATTCTCCATAAAAAAACAAGGAAAAGTAATAAAAAAAAAAAAAAAAATGCACCACACCATAATCATCAAGCTTTTAATTTTCCACGTACTACTCTCTTTCATTATTTATTTCTCATGTTTCTTGCCTTTAATTTGTGATAATAGAGAAATCTGCAGAATCCATTTGCCAGTGGTTGCTTATTTATCAACAAACGCGAAAATTTAATCACATATGCTATTATAAAATTTAAACATCTATGAAATTTTTTTGAATTCTTAATCTACCTTTAAAGAATGGTAAAAGACAAGAATATTAACTATTTAATAACTTATTTAATTTTATTACTCATATGATTGGTATGTTTAATAAATTTAATAAAAACTTTATTATCTAAATATATTCATTTGCAACGCACGTGTATGCATACTATACAATAAAAAATTATTCGAGTCTATCTTAAGTGAATTTTTTTACAAAATATTTTTTTCTACGTATTTTTTGATAATTAAATTTAATTTTATGTACCGACTTTCAAAAGACCTTATATATAAACATTGCCGGAACTGAGACCTGAGTCTCAGCATAACAACTAAGATCAAACCCAGACGCTCGCAGCAGCACCTCCTCAATGGTTACGCCCACTGGAAGGAAGGGGTGAACCTGACTCGAATCGTATGTTGCCCAAAACACAAAAATACTTGTAGTAATATAATTGTAGACAAAGTTTAACAAGAAATGGACTACAAGTTGAAAGCAAGAACCCTCAAGAGTGGCCTCCAATAACATGCTTATATAACCATTGTGATTTGTAACATCCAACCCATTAAAAGCATATTTTTAATACATGAAATCAATAGCCAAATAAATCTTCCAGCCTTGTAACCGAAAACTTTAATTGAAAGTTTTAAAAACTTCTTTATAATTCTAACAATCCCCCACAAGTTTTTAAAACTTTGAATATCAATGATAAATATAATTTTATGCATATATATAAAATGAACATAGAAAATTAGGGCAACTATAATACTGTGCAATGGGTGTAGGTGTCTTCCGGACTTGAACCTCACTTAGTGTTGATTGCCTCCCTCTGAAGGATCATAGTGACCAAAGGCTTGAACTAGATCCTTTGAGCCAGAGTTCAACTGTCACACACATAGTACTGATATTGGTCAGGATTCGTGGGTCAGTGCGTTTAATGGCCATGCACTTGATCTTGATTCTTATGAGAGTTTCTAGAGAATAGCCCAATTCTCATAGTCGCGGCCTCACGACTACTCTCACTTAGGTGAGCCCTCCAAGGGTACATGTGCACAATACCCTGTAGGAGTGTTCCTGCCTCGGTCTCATTCAGGGTAAAACCCTTCCTTACCGTCACACTGCATATGCACCTCTGCCATAGGGATGAACATGAAAATATCTTCTCTTTGGATATTTTCTCAACAACGGTGCTAATGAGTCACGCAGTATGGATTGTTTCTACCCATTGAACTTCCTTCATGGGGTCCCCAATCACAGAAGTTGGGTTACCTCCCTAGGTGACTCCCTTGCGGGCTTAAGCCCATCCTCCTCGACAGTTCTTGAGACAACTTTTCTCAAAAGCAAGGCTTTCCTCGAAAGCTTGTTGATGAAATAGATCATCTTTTATATATTCATGTCTCATGGCTTTCCTCGAAAGCTCTATAATTACTTGTGAACTTTGTTTGACTGAGATTTGTAATTTCAATATAGAATGATCATTCTTCACAGATGAATGTCTCGCTTGGACGTGCACGCCTTATTAATTCCTCTATTTGATATTTGATCCAACCTGTCTTTCAAACATCAAAGATAAACACTACATTAAAATGTATTTGTCTGAGAAGATTTTAAGTGCCAGCATAGTCAATAAAGATCTCAACAGATCATTGCAATCCCCATTACAAACGGACATATAACGAAACCATCTCATTAAGAAAATTCAAATTGCGAATCCAGGAGATATCTTTTTAATTATACCCCCACATTTCCAATTTTTTTTTTTCATGAGAGTTACTAATGCTTTAACTCTTTATTTAAAATTTGAGCTAAGTAATTTCTTCAACTTGTAGTTCATAAAATAGCATTTGCATCACACTGCTCTATTGCCAACACATATAGTTCGTGTGTTATAATCATACCATCAACATACCAGTATCAAGCAGTAAAGCTAGCAGAAGTAGCTTATAGCATGTCATGACCCAACAAGAATATATTCTATCTCTCAACTTTGTAAAAACTTTTACATAATCTCACTAACTAGAGAATAAATGCATGTTGAATTTCTAATCACCAAAATAGGTAAGATGTCGTAGCTTGGTCAAACAAATTCAATTCATAAATAACACTCCTTATTGAGTTTCTAAAATCACGTTAGTGCACTAAGCTAATTTGGTGCTACAGTAATTCTTACCAAGCACCCAATAAATCTGATTTTTTTTTTTAAAAGTGAATTACACTCACGGTGTTATGAAACATTCACCAATGTTCATACCTCAAATTTGTTGGCGTGAGTTGTCCTTGAGCAATGGAAGGGAGGATCACAGGCGGGTATCCTGCACTGCAATCCCTCAATTAAAGGGTCAACATCAGATCCCCAATTATAGCCCCAATATTTGTAGTCCCTGTATAGCCCAGCTCTGCCTATATATATACACAGATCCTGTA